>NSJW01000376.1:0-600000 GCA_019955255.1 Castanospermum australe | reverse complement strand
AAAAAAATCAGCAGTTTTGCCACTAAGGGTCGAATGAAATTAATTCAATTGAAATTGATGGTATATATACACAGTAGGATTGAAAAAATAATAATTGAAAGCATGAATCAACAGTGTTAATCTTAATTTATTTTTCTTCTTTCACTTTTTTTTTATCAAGCTCAAGCTGATCGCAAATATTTATCCTTACGGTATGTGTTTAGTTTAGTGTTTGAAAACTTTTAAATCATATAACTTTGTTCAAATTATGATTTTGAATTCTAAAAACTAAACCAAACATGTTAAAGTTGATAGACAAACTGTTTAATTCCACCTAACCTCTTCCCCGTACCATATAAACTTAGGATATACGTACCATTACCAGACGATCTCCAACTCCAAGCTCTTATCCCTTCTTCCATCTCTATCAGAGATCGAATTTATGCAACAGATTCAATTCCAAGTCTTGTTAATTCATAAGTGATCATTACCCATCAGAGTCAAGACATTGACAGAGTGGATAGAGCAAAATTGGGTTATGCTTTCTCTCTGCTTTGATTACCTCACGTGGCTGTATACAAAGAAACAGTCAATTGATTCATGAACCAGAGCACACTGACTTCTCTCTCCATCTCTCTCTCTCTCTCTCTCTCTCTCTCTCTCTCTCTCGCTTTCTCTCTCGCCAATGTTGAATCCTACTGTTCAACAACGTGAGTTGTTGCTCCAAACTTAACCATCGCAAAAGCTATTATTATTAAATTCATTAAAAAAAAAAACCACATGTCTGACTATGTTCGTGTCATCAGAGAGCTTTATCTCGCAGACTCGCACTAAAACAAAAGCGTGCCTGTGTTGAATTTTCTAAACACCAATCATGGTCGAAAGTCAACATTGTCAACTATTTAATAAGGTTCCTCATCATAAAAATATATATTATATATTAATGTTTTTCGGTCACTGAAATTTAATCACGTGCTTGAAACTGTGCCGCTATTAGTGACTCTTCCTCCGGTCTTATTATTATTCTGAAAGGCTAATAATTTTGTCTCGTAGTGGAAGTGCGTGACCCTAATCTGACACTCTTGGTTTGGATATTAACATTTGTGCATTAAGTACAACATGGGGTAGTTTAATTGGTTTGAAACACTGAATTTGGGGAACTCCGAATGGTTTGTTTAACTTCAACATCAGCATCGCAGTATAAAATTCACAATGGGGCAAATCCGTAGCTGTCGAAGCAGCTGCTGATGTGGGCAACCTTTCATTGTCTTTTTAATAAGAAAAGTCTGGAGTCATCATCATCTATGATTTTTATTGGTTTCTGCTTTCGCAATTTGTCCCACTTGTGTTTTATGTTAAGTTACAGTCAGTTGTACTGGTCTAATTGAGAATTGAACCATAAATCAGTTCGGTTTAATTCAATTTATTGAGAACTAATAATTAAAAAGTTAAATTGGTTAAACTAGTTAAATCAATCACGGTTTAAACTGATCAAACCGGTCATAGTTTATACTTATCATCATCTAAAAATTAAAATTAAAAAATTTCACTCTATATTAAAAATAATTTCAGATTAATATTAAAAACTTCATTCATGAATAAATAAAATAAATTTTTATAAGTAAGAATGATATAAATAGCAAATGAATTTTATATATATATATATAAAATTATTAACTAATATACATATTAAAATTTTAATATATATAAATATAAGTATATATTTAATTATATTTCTATTCGATCACAATTGAATCACGATTGAACCATTAAACTTTGAATCAGTACCTCGGCTAATTTAGTAACTGATTCGATTTCCACAACCTTAGTTTTATGCAAACTGTTAACTAGACAGATTTATTACCTTTATTGGTAGGGGATTCTAACCTATCCCAAAAGTGGTTTTGACATCCTCCACATAAATAATTAATTTATATAATTAGATAAATAATTAAATAATTAATGAATTTATAATTAAAATTTTATAAATAAATAATTAATTTAATTTACTAATTAATTAATTTATTTGTATATTTCTCTTAAGAGTAGGATTATGAGAATCTGATTGATAATTAAAATATGAAAGTGATATGTTGATTATTCATTATTTCATGTGTACTGATCTCTTGGAGTATATTTTTTTGTCTCAAATTGAAGCAAACCTACCTGTTGATAGGGGCCTACCGAAGGGCTCAAAAGCCAGTCATATATATATATATATATATTATAATTAAAATTTTTTAAGAGTTTTTGAAAAAAAATAAATTTTTTTAAAAAAGAACTTACCCAATGATGATAGTAATACTGACACTATGGCACATGAAATTGCTAGACTGGCAATGGCTGGTGGCCTTCTCCCCGATTGGTGCCGTCATCCGCCTCGGTCTATGGTGAGATCGGGTTCAATTTAGGCAGGTCTTGAGTTTGCCTAGCAGCTTTGGCATTGTCTATTTCTATAGCTGTAGCGGTATCGATTGGTTTTGTTAGCCTG
This sequence comes from Castanospermum australe, assembly GCA_019955255.1. Lineage (NCBI taxonomy): Eukaryota > Viridiplantae > Streptophyta > Magnoliopsida > Fabales > Fabaceae > Castanospermum > Castanospermum australe. The sequence goes on along the minus strand of NSJW01000376.1, from coordinate 597,530 downwards.
CCCCTTGTGGTAAGAATTTTATTTTTTTTGTTTTATTGTTTTTGTTTTCAAGAGATGTAATCTTGTTTAAAATGCTATTTTTCACATTTGGTTGCGAGACTGATTTTTGACTAAAAAGTCGTTTCAATAAGTATTTATTTTAAATTTCAAACCTCAATCTTCTCTTAAAGTATAGTTTGTTTACCATCACGCATCAATGGTGGATGAACAGGAATTTTATCTAATAAAGAGTGAAATTAATCGTGATTACTGATAGAACATAGTTGTTACTGTTTTGAGTTAGATTTAAGTCCATAGTTTCAAAATATTTGTGATATACAATATTTTTTTTTTCAATTTTTAAAAGAATATTATATAATTTTTTTTATAAAGATGAAAACAATTATTTGTAAGTAGTTGATTATCGTAGTTAGCGTACTATAATCTCAAGAACACAAAAAGAATTTAAATTTTAGAGTCGCTATTTAAAGGAATGCTTTAACTATTGTGTTAGCGACTTGGAAGAGTGAGAAATTTTTATCATTTTTTTTAAAAAATAATTACTAAAAAAAAAGAAAATGATTAAGAATATACATGATTTACCTTTAATCAAATTGTTAAAAGAAATCAATGGAAGTGCATATAAATTATAAAATTACACAAATATTACTTAATTACAATGCTATCCAAAATTTAAAATGCAATTAGTAATGAAAATGCAATTGTTATGAGAGGTTGTTCTGAAGAAAAATTTCTACTAAATTGTGGAAGTCACTAGAAGACAGCTAATAGTGAGAAAATTAAATAATTTGTAGGAAGTTATAATTTTAAACTTCTATACTATTATTGTAAAAAAAAAAAAATCTACTTAAACGACAATAGAAAAGAGACTATTAATGCAGTTTATCAACTGCTGATTGCAATTCTCCAAACAAAAACTATATGTGATTAAGCCTTAATGATATGTGTATTAAAAATTAATTATAATTAAAATTTGTCTTTTGTAGAATATTGGTTCTTAATTAGTTTTCTAGTTCTCTGTTTCTTGGGCTTTTTGCCCGGTATTTATATCAAAAAAAAAAAAAACACTTGATCAATCAATATAAAAAAACGAAAAGTTTCAGCGCTGAATAATTTATTGAATAACTATTAAACATTAATTTAAAATGAAAAATACTTAATCAAGATATAGGAGTTCACTATACATTAAATCCATTTATTTAAATTGAGAACTACTTATTTACTTATGACTAGTCTCACTTGTTCACTGTATATTAATTATTTTCTTTTAAGACACGCTCAACATTTAAAATATTTTTTTTTCAAATGTTTTGATTTTTATCACTAAAATTTGTCATTACTTTTAGTAATTATCCTTTCTTTAATATATTTTAATTTTTCTGTTCATGTGTTCAGGTTGACATGTGCAAACTTCTACCTCATCAAATATTCTTTCCTTTTCTCTTTTAAGCATTGCTACTAACATAACACTGACAACTACACATAACCAACACATTTATTTTCATTTTAAAAAAATGTTACGTGGAGCCATTAAAACAAATGAAATCTTATTTATTATTATGTACAATTGTGATCACACGTTATTTTTTTTTTTGAAATATTTTACTCACTTACGTGCACCTGCGCACGCACACACGTCATTAAATAACAACTAAATTTTACTTGACATTCTTTAAATCATTTAAATTATATAGCTTGTGTATAAAGAACAACCCAAATAACATTAAGGTAGGATAGGTAGACACAGAAAAAACTCATGTTCTTGTCTCATCTATCAACCGCCACTGTGTTTAGAACTTTTAAAAAAATAAAATTAATTTGATTTAATTTAAGTTACATTTTAATTTAAAAATCATAAAAATTATTATAAAATTAAATTAATACTTGTTTTATAACATTCCAAACAAAATATTTTATTTATAAATCAAATCGATTCTCAAAATTTATGATTCCAAATATACACCCAAATAAAATGAAATGAAGGTAGGGCAAGTGGAGATGAATGATGGCCTATATAAAGTAATTTCAAGTGTTTTAATCGAGCAAATTCTCTTGATTTGCAAGATTTGCGAGGACGAGTTTGATTCAGCAGTGCAACTTCAATTTATCACTTATTAAGGGTTGAAATTGATACTATTAAGTTGGCATTCGAGACAAAATTCTTCATTGTAGTCTTCAACCTCAAAAATTTCACATCCTCGTAGATTATACATGATTACTAAGAAGAGGCCTAAGATACAATGAAGAAATTTGTTCTCACGGTTGTTTCCTTCAATTATTGTTTTGTCAGATAATTTGAGGATATCTTTGCATACAAGGACATACAGTGGAACATAATCGAAGCCCAATCAACCAAAGAGGAACTATAACAGATAAACACTTCAACACAGAAGATAACACTCTTCCTCCTTACACCTAAACAACTGAAGATAATAGACCTACAGTTACTGCATTGTAACAATATCAGCGACCAAAACAACCGTGTAAATTAGAATCTATTGCTTACCCCTCTTAGTGTTACAAGAAGGGCATTTGTATTGCTTAATACTTTCTGCCTTTGCTGGAGTGATCTTCACGCATTTTCCATGAAACCATCTTTCGCATATGTCGCAACATATCCAAAACTCATCAGAGTTGTAATTTCCGCCACAGCTCCCACAAAGGGTTTCACCATGCTCCTCCTCATCTTCTCCGTTACTTTCATCAAGTAACCTGGAATTGCTTCTGATCTGCCCTTCATTTGATCTCTGCAAAGCAAAGGTGAGTAAGAAACCGAAATATTTTGAAGGAACTATCACAAATTGCATTACTCGTGTTAAATTGCATTTGCCCATCCATGTCATCTGGAAGTCTTCCACCTTTAAGTTGCTCCTGGATTTGCCACCACTATCTATAGTGGGCGTATCTTTTATAGGCTTCCTTCCAGTTACAACTTCAAAGACGGTTGGCAGATCGTTCATCAGGCTGAATAGACGCTTCCTGTTAACAGTAATTGTGTAAAGATTGTTTATTTATGTTAAGTGGGGAAAGTAAGCTGCTAGTATGTTTTACTGAGATAAATACTCGAAAGAATGATGATTACACAAACACAAAGTCACATCAGTTCAGACAGCAGAGTCAGCAAAATCTTCAGTCTATGACTTCAGGTTGAACCAACTGCACTCAAATTCTGCCAACTCTGCTGGTGTGAACTGATGTAACTCTAAATAATGGGTATCTATCATTACTCTTTTAATACAGTTGACTTTATATTTAGTTCAGAATATACAATAATTTTGAAGTTCCAGGTCAGGGGCTGCATTTGGGTCTCCCTGGCTCTTAGTTTGATGAGTGGGTCTTGTGGGTTAACTGCTTTCAGGAACTTTTTAAAGTTCTATTAGGATAAGTTGTGGAAAGTAGAAAACTTTAGATCAATGTAATGCCTTAATTTAAATAGTAAATGAATTTCTAAAGAATTCAAAAGCTATTGAATTTGTTTTCTTATTGATTAGGAAGTGCACTCCCATTTCCGTCCTAATGAGTGATGCCTATCTACTTATGTTAATCCATTCCACAATGTAAAACCAATTATATGTGTTTTCTTGGCTAGACACCTTGAAGTAGTCCTACATACAAAGCCCTAATCCATCATCCATCTTTGAAATTACTCTTAAGATGTATAAAACCCAAAAGTTAACTGTCCACATGTCCTGCTCACAACCCTAGAACAGCCTTGTTTTGACCCTTGATTAGCTCCTTTTTGCTCTAAATCATGCTAAACTATCACATCCTAAGTATGCCTCAAATCCATCTAGTTTTCAGCAAACACTTGGTATAACCCCAAACCTAATTTGCTAAAATCCTAGTTCCTTCACTGTCCTATATCAGTTTGAACATCACAGCCAGTCACATTTCTATCTTACATCAAACTGTGATAGATTCTAGCATGATACGGTAAAATTGGTGTGTCAAAATGGCATTGGAGACCAAATTATTTTCTGTTAAGGGAGCTAACAAATATAAACAATATTTCCTAAAAAATTACACACTCATATTATACACTTTATACCCACAATTAATTTATTTATTTATTGTTGAAAAAAGTGAAATAAAAATAATAAGAAATCCTCATAAAAGAAAGCCAAAAAGAAGGGAGAAAAATCTCATCACAGTACTTAACACAACAGAGCACTCCAATCTCCCTGGGTGTTTCCTAAAGCGACACTAAAATCACCAAAGGAAGAACGGAACTCCACAATGAGATTGTTAACTGATGCATAACAACCATGCACAAGGCCAGTGATAACATTTAAATCACAAGTTTATCATTCATCCATCACCAAACCAAATTTACTAGAGTAGTAATCTTTCAGGAAACATTTCTGACCTTGCACAAGAAATAGGGTTATAAGTCATCTAGAAAACATTTTGTTACTCAATCTGCAGTGTTTGAAATACAAGCAAATAGATGACAAGCATATATATATATATACACACACACACACACACACACACATATAGGAGTAATGATGATTAACACAAATCCATTTCAACGAAATGCTCACAAATGAACTGCAACAGTGACATATAACAATTGCAATATAAATGGGTTTCTCTTGTTTTTACAATTTATTATATTTTCCAGTGTTTGTGGCTCTGTATACATCAAAAACACTCATGAGAATTATTAGTGATATATGTCACTGCTATATATATATATATATATATATATATATATATATATGACAACTGCAAGGCTTCCAGAATTAAGAGATATAGTGATAAACCAATACTTTAATCCTTCAGATTTCAGAAGCATAGCAGAAACTTCCACATAATTAAATTCTGATCAGTAAAACAACTCGAGTAAGAACATAATACCTCTCATTCCTATTTAGCCGCGCACCAAAATAGAATGCCACAGAGAGCAACCAGCAATCACTGTGCACAGCAACCAAAGACAGCCAGTCTCTACGATTCATCCCATCTCTAGCAAAATTGATGCCCAGAGCCGGTTCCGGAAGTTCTGGCGGAACTTCCTCTGCTGGTAGAGTAACCTGCCATGATTCATTCGGGTGCCCATACAAGCACAAATTCTCTTTTTCTACAAGGAAACAAATGCAATATCTTGTAATCGATGTAATCCGAATCGAAATGAGTAACAATGATGTAAAAAGAAAAGGATAACGTAATCAGTTTGGTTAGTAGGAAACTGTAAAGAAAGAATTGGTAACAAAAATTGCTAATTTCAGCAATTTCACTACACACGTTATGGAATGATGATGCCCACAACCCCAGAGAGAGACAGAGGGAGAAAGATACGAAATTTCCCCAAAAGCATTCGTCTTGAGCACAAAGAAAACAACAGGGGTAAGAACTAAAGAACCAAAAAAGATGAATTTTACCCGGATCACAAAGGGAATAGAACTCGTCGACATCTGAGAACAACAGAAAAGAAAAGCAAGCGTCAAAATTCAAGTAGACAGGACAGGTACGTCATTACCATTGAAATTTAGGGTTTTGCGAGAACAAGGAGATGGATGGTTACCGTAGGTGAGGGCACGAGCTAGGGCACTGCGTCGAGCGCTATAGTCCTTGAAGATCTCTTCGACGGTGCGTGGGCTCGAGGAAATGGAAGCCATTAGACCCAGTTGGAATTGGAGGAGAGGGTCGCATGCAAAAGGTCCAAAAGCTCACACTCTCAGCTCCACTGTTACCTTGAAGTGTGTGTATCAGTTACTTTTCTTATCAGTACCATACGAATACTATTAATATTGCTTGGTTCATGAATTTCTTTTCTTCTTTTGTTTCTTTGTACTGTTGAAAATTCAGACCAACTTTGGCTTCAAATGTCTTAGCAAAGCAAACAAAAAGACATCTTTCAATTTGAAAAATTGGATTGGGTTTTGACTGTAATTTTTTCTTTTCTAAATAAAAAAAAAAACTTAGCTTAGATAGCATTGAGATAAAGATTCTCTAAAGTGAGCTTGACCAGCTATTGACTACAATTTCTGTGAGTCTGTGACGGTGACCCGCAACTAAGTTTTTTTTTTTTGCTGTGAACCTGCAACTAAGTTGTGAATGTCGTGTGTTACAAATTTCCAATGGGATGAAAAAGTATGTTCCCACCTCCAACGCAATATCAATATTCCAGTAGCTTACTTGCAAAAAGTAGGGAGAGAAAAGAGACTCCATATGGTGACCAAAATTCCATTTTACAGTATTTTGCTACATTATCAAAAAATGAGAAGAAAAAATTTAAGATAGAAGAAAAGGGAGTGGACTGGGGAGAAAAGTCATGAAATTCACTTTGCAAGTGCTTCCTCCTTTTGGTCGAAAAAAAAAACGATTTCCCTTGGCTGGCAATGAAATTTCATGATCATATCACAACATAGAAACCTCTTTCAACTGCAAATCTATACACCAGTATAAATCAGTTACATAAAACAACCACAACATGGAAAAACAAAGAAGACATTTGATTTTAATATGCAAGGATAATCACACAAAGCACTAGCTGCAGTTTACATATTATACACAATTACAACCTAGACAAAGAAACCCAACAAAAATAATAGGATTGAAGGCTAAAATAGTTTCCCTATATGCTACAGCTAAATTATACATCGAAATAGAAAAGACATTTTCTGGTAGGAATTCAGTCTAAAATTATCCTTGGGGGAAGGTATACACTTGAAGCTTGCTCCGGACATGTAGTAAGTTTCACAATAGAACGAGCAGTGAGGCTGTACCTTCTCCGTACTTCTGTAAATCCTCCACTGAGAACTTGCTCCACCCAGTTCTCCACCTCCGTATCCCTGTCTGAGACATATGCAGCTGCAAGCACTTGGTCCATGACTTCTGACTGGACCTGTAAGCCACACTCAGATCCAAGAATTTTGTGGAAGTTACTCCTGATCACTTTCAACACTCTATCCGCAAGTGCATCAAAATTGTAAGGTTTAAAAACAACTGTTTCATCAACCTGATCATACAAATCTTGCAACCAAAGGTTTTGGTTCTCAGCTGAGACATGTTCAGAGTTTCCATCATCCATTTGTTGCAGTTCATTCTCTTCAGCTGGAAGATTCAAATCTAAAAGCCAATTCGATGTTGTATGTGCCCTTTTAGCAGCATCTGAGATTAAATGCCGATCCTGAAATTCGTTGTCACCAATCAACTTTCGTTTATTTATGAAAATTAGATTGGGAATGCCATCTATTGAACTGTTTGCTACACTGATGCAGGGGCTTTTGATGTCTCCGATCACATGTTCAACTTTTATCTTGATACCCCCCCCTTTTGCCCTTCGTATTCTTTCCTCAGAATAGTTGGAAGGTTCTTTTGTTGGCATCGAACTATTTTGGTAACCTGAGAAAGAAGTCACAAATGTTGCATTGTTTACACCAACTTCTCGTCCATGTGAGTCTGTAATTTTTCCTGTTTTGATGGCTTGAGACAAACTAATTTGAGCTAACATATCAGCCTTGTCTACATTCTCAAGGAAAACCACAGACAAGGGTTTCTTGCAATACTCCCTTACAATAAAATCAATAGTAGTCTTCCCTCTGAATTTCACATTGCATCCTTTCATTTCTTCAGAATTTAGATCCACAAAAATAAAGCTTTCCCGGCTTCCATACAAAATCTCAGCTAGAGAAACAGCAATTTTTTTTTTACCATGCCTATCAGGTCCCACAAAATTCATCCATATGTCACCCCGCTGACTTGCTCCGAGGTGTTTAACCCTTTTTGTTTGGCTGCAAGTTATTGTTTTGATGATAACATGTAGGGCTTCATCTTGCCAGCTTACCTCCTTGGCAAGAGCTTCAAAAAGAACTTTGGGATTTCTTGCATCAACTTGTCCACAATAGTCAAAACTTAAGCAGGACGAAGACTGGGACGGATGCTTCAAGATATTGCCATCACCCAAATTGAAGTTTGAAGAAAATCGACTTGGGATTTCCTTTGGAGGCTCCATTGTATATTGAACAGTAGGTTTCTTAGATTTACTGTTGGTAGGAGAAGAGCATATTCCTAAGCCTAGATCTGTGGTTACAGAAGTCACAGATGTGGGAGACATTTGACTACCATCACACACTTGAATTGGACATGTTGCATGATCTTAGGTCACCCGACTCCAGATCCTCCATTTTCTGGAATATTTCAGAAAGTTTTGAAGTATATTTCCCCTGCTTTGCCTTGAAAACCACAGGAAAAGAACTGCTTGATTGTGATGTAGAAATCTTTTGCACTTGTGAGTTGAGATTGAAGTATTCACTAGGTGGTGTATCTGCAATTTTGCAGCTGTTGTTGTCAGCATCATCTTTTTTGTTGTCAGAACATTGAAAACCCACAACAGTTGGACTAGTATTTGCATCAGGGAATCGCTGGTGCAGACGCTGGCATATCTTGTCCAATTTCTTATGTGGTGATCCAGATTCACTACTATCCAGCAGAACACCATCATCTTTGGTCTGCACTGAATGGAAGAAAAGTGGTTTTTACACAAACAAAATGAAGAAGACTTGATTGGTAAAATATAAATAAATTGCAGATGATTCTCTATACAATCAACAGGATGACAGTTACATTCACAAATGATCTGCAATGATGTGTTGCATGATATGAAGGCTATTCATGATATACCAATTTACCAACTACCAAAATAAGAAAGAAGCAAATAGAATAAATCACGATTCAGCAAGGTTATAGTTGCTTATGTGAGCTGTTTGTTTTTTCATGTACAGTCAGTAAAGATAGAATATTAAATTAGTACTAACATACAGAAACTTGTTTATTCTCTTTTCCCATGCAATAATTATCAGTTCCCCAAAAATTAGGAAAAAAAAAAGGGTATGGATCTGTCAAGTATCAATCCATTTTTCACGTTTCATTGAAATTTAAAAAAATTCAAACATCACAACAACAGAGAAAAATAAAGAGTAAAATGGTATTTTAGTCCCTGAAAATGTAGCTCTCTTGCAATTTAGTCCCTGATTTAAATTAAATGTATGATTCAATACTCAAATTATTTAAACTTGTTACAGGTTAGTCCTTCAAGGTGGTTAACTAGATACAGCAAAAGGACTAAAGTGAAACAAGTTTGAATAATTGAAGAATTGAATCGTATATTTATTTAAATTAGGGAGTAAATTGTGAATAAGATACATTTTTAGGGACGGAAATGCCACTTTTCTCAACAAAAAAATTTGTTATTGTTTATCCTATAACTTGTTAATTGCATCTTTGGAACAAAAACTAAAGGTTCAGTGGTCTGCTGTTAATATGCTAGGACTAGGTGTATCAAGACAAGTAAAAAGAGCTAGTCAAAGTTTTTTAAAGCCTTTTAAAGTATTGAATTTGAGCACATGTTACTGGACTGACCATTTATTTTGGGCAAAGAAAAGCTTGTCCTTTCAAAAATTGCACAATCTTATTGTTTACTACAATTGTCCACATGCAAGTTTTTATGGGGAAAAGGGAAGAAAAGATAAATAATCAGTAAGTCCAAACAAACCCTTGAAAATCAAGAATTAAGTGGGAGTAAGTCCATTTCCCCAATCAAGTTTGCCCTTAAATCTAGTTTCTTTTATTTTTCTCCGTTTTGGGGTTGGTAAATAACTCTAATCAATAAAAAAGTCCCATCTTATCTACAATAAATTTGGGATGAATTTAATTGATGTATCTGAGTGCTACACACCTTAATATTCAATCCTTTTGCTGTGCCAAATTCAGCAATCTGCAACCATGGAGGTAAGTTAGATTGGTATGCATCAGCAGCTGAAGCAGAAAATCTTTCCTTCGAAGCAGCAAGGACTTCTTGTTCGCACCTTTCACCACATTGATGACAGTTGGGAACACAATAAAATGATCCATTTAGTGGACCTTTCAAATCAGGAGGCGAAGAAAAAAAGCCACCGAATGGTACAAATGAATCCATTAAGCTGTAAACATCACGACCAAAAAAATTTAGATTAGACAAAACATGTGCAAAACTAATTACTATGTGAAGAAGCAGAGTTCACAATTTCACATCCATTTATTATTCATAATAACAACAAAGTGATCATAATAGTACCACTTACTTTTAGTACAGAACAATCCAAATATGTGCTTTTAAATGTCAGCATGTTAATTACCGGAAGACAAGACGCCAGTACTTTTGATATGCAGCTGAAGGCCCCAATTTAATGGAATCACAACATATCAAGATGAACCTAACTTCTAACAACTTAGCAAATCAGAAAGATTTATAAGAAATTAACTGGCTGGAAAAAAAAGCATTGTGTAAATGGTTGTAATCAAACTCAAGTTACAGGCTTAAAATGGGGATTGAAGGAGGAACCAGTAGGGAGGCTGTTGCTTCATATCCAAGTCAATAATAATTTAAAGAAATCACATCATATACGGAAATATTTAAGATCAAGCATATGATACAGTAAGAACTAAAGAAACTTTGTCATCAACAATGCTGCCGCTAGGAATCAAGTGGCAATAGACAAATAAAACTGAAGGAGGGAGAGATAAAGAAGCCTCCAAATGAATATCATGCAAGAAATAGAGAACGGTAGAATAATTTTCCGCTCATCTTAAATTTCATGGTTTTATCAGACATACAAATACCGTGGTGTGGTGTGTACTCCATAGCCTTCACATAACTTCAAAGATCACAATATACATAAGACACAACTAGAAGGGGATAACCACACACGATCTCATACATAGATAAACATCATTGAACTACACAACTAGAAACATTTAATTCAAATTAACAGAGACTCGCTTATAAAAAGCAAACAATCAAGTTAACAAACACAGTTTAACTTGGCGCCTGACCTTCAGAATTTGATATATATATATATATATAAGACACAGAAAATCAGGTCACAAACCTTTTGACAACAAAGCTTCAAGCATGGAAAGTGGACCAGAAAATGGAACTACCCAACTACAATTTGAAGCAAAACAAACAGAAATAGATACAAACTACCATGCTTTCTGGTCACAATTTATAAGAGACCCAGTGATACCTAGATATCAACCACAGGCAACAGAAGGCCATTTACCTGGACCTGGGCCTCTGATATGATTCAGCAGCCATGGAAGGCCGAACAGACGTGATGGGCAGATGATGCAAGTCCCAGTCCTTCTCTACAGATGGAAACTTACCCACAAATTTCAAATAGCTCTCATAGCTCGCCGCAGCACCCACCAACCAAAACTTACCATAATTAAGCTGCAATAACTGGCCCAATTGGGAAACAATATAGTTCACTGCTTCACCAGAGACTGAGGCATTCTCATTCACAAAAGCCTTCAAGTCTCCAAAATTCACCACCAGACCAGGTCCTATGCACTGCTCCGCCATTTGAGCAATCTCTTTGAACCTCGAACTCATAACCTCGCTATCACAATTCTCCGCAATGAACTTGGAAACGTCTTTCCCAATGCAAATTACATGCAGCCCAGACAACTCCACAGGCAAAACGCCATCTTTTCGTTTCTCTACAGCTTCTGTGAAACTCCGCAAAGCGTCATACGCGCAGGCGCCGAGAAGCAGAGGATTCCTGCCCCTGCTCCTGGCAAGGACCTCCCCGATTCTTCTGTAGTTCTCCTCCTCCCCGTCGCTGAAACCGGGGGACCCGGAAAACGGGAAGGCGAAGCTCCGACGGGCTTGGTCGGGTTGCTCCGGCGGGTTGCAGAGGAATATAGGGGGGCCTCTGGAGCGCGAGTACCTGAGGAGCTGCGGGAGGGGACGAAGGATGGCGAGCTTGATTTCGGAGCTCCGAAAACCCGCTTCCGCGAACACCCGGCTGACAACCGGGTCGTCAAGGATGGACAAGGTCAAATGCTGAAGCTCGACCTTGACGCATGAAACCGAGAAGGGCTGCTGCTGCTGCTGCGAGATTTGGTGGTAGAGATGGAAATTCTCGGGCTGCCTCCTCTGGTTGGCCTGGGAGCGCTTAATGGCCGCCATGAGCGAGTTCGACACGGGCGGGTCGTCGGCGAGTTGGGTGGAGGGGGCACGGTCAAGCGACACGCTGAGGCAGAGCTCCAGGGCCTTGAATTGGAGGCGGGGCGAGTAGGCGGAGTTGCGGGCGCGGGCGCAGGCATCGCGTAAGATGGAGGATGGGAGGGAGAGGAGGGCGGAGACGGCATGGAGGGAGGTGGTCTGGGCGTGGCCACGGCGGCGGGCGACGGCGACGGCCTCATCGAGAGCGCGAGCTGCCTCCGGCGTCAAGCATTGCCTGGCTAATCCGATGGGGGTAGGCATCGCCGGCGTACATAAAATGAGAAAAGAAAGAAAAACCGAAAATTGAATGGAAACAGGGAAATGGGTCCTAAATTTTCCCGATTAAGCAAAAACAGTAGTTTTATTGAGATTTAAATAATAAAAAAAAGGGGTTTTGTGTTGCCATTGGGGAGTGGGGGCTCTATGCCTGTAAGGCTCTTAACTCCAAAATTGCATTGCATATATATATAAATAAAAATTATAATAATGGTGGAGGGAGGAGTGAGAGATGTTGTGTTGAGTTGGGTTGGGTGTGAAAACAGAAAATGGTGGTGGGACCTAGCGAGGGAGGAAGACGCAGAAGTGAGAGAGAGGCGATGGTGGTGACTGGTGAGTGAGTGATGGTTGAGCAATGCGCACAGCACAGATTCTCTTGCTTGATCTTTCTCTCTATGAGATGAGAGGATGAGACGAGAGACGAGAGACGAGAGACGAGAGACGAGAGACGAGAGACCGAGAGACGAGAGACGAGAGACGAGACGAGAGACGAGAGACGAGAGATGAGAGATGAGAAACGAGATGTTTGTATGTATTTTGTTGGTGTTTTGGGGTTGGGAGGGAGGGTGGAGCTGAGTTGAGTTGAGTATCAAAGTGTCTGCGTCGTCGTCGTCGTGTTCATCATCATGTTCACGTTTGCTTTTCTCAGAGAGAGAGAGTGAGATGCTGCGTCCACTTACTTTCTGTGGGCCAACAACGACAGTCCCCGTCACTATCTGCTTACGTGTAATTCTCTCTCTCTCTTTTTTTACTTCCTTTTTTGCTTCTATTATGAATTACTGTCATTTTGATAAGAAGGTTAGCTGTGGTGCCCGAGAAAATTACTCATAACTTGAGCTGAATTGAATAGTAGTTCTTTTTTTTTAATTTAATAGTAGTTCTTAAATAATGTAAAATAATAATTAAAAGTCACTATTTCATTCGAGATTCTTAGATATATTAATTCTAATTAGGTATATTTTTTAATAAATTATCAAATATTTATAGTGTTATTTTTTTATAATAAATATTTATAATCCATCAAATATAATTAAGAATCATATTTTTAAAAATTTTATATTCAATTTTTTATTAAAGTTATTTATTAATAAATAATTTATAAACATCAATGTAAGCCTTTATTTAAATTTAATATGCTTTAATTTTAAAATAATGAGTAATTTACTCTATTCTTAAACTTATTTTTATAAAAAAAAATCTAAATAACTGCTTGAAAAGATATCTATATCTATAAATAAAAAAATGTTAGAGTAATTTTAGACAATGATTTTACAATTATAGGTCACTATTATCTTTTATTAATTTTAAGATGTCCAGTTACATCGTCAGTAGTATGTCTAGTATTTAAAAGAGTATGCAAAGATTTACTCAAAAAGTTACTTTTAAAGATTTAATTTATCTCTAAAATGAGACCACTTGATTATTCTTTAAACACTTGAGGATTTTATTGAAGAGCAATTGCCAACAATTGGATTACTAGTCCTAGGATAGATTCAAACCCATGCATATGATAAATACAAAGTTAAATCTTTTCAATTAATTGAGCCAAGTCACAATAACTCATTATCTTACATTTTTTTATTCGGCACATACATTTTAACCATTATAAATAGTAAAAGACAATAACTATTGCCGCACATATTCAATAATTCAATATAACAATATTATCTTATATTCCATGTTTAGGAATCTCTTCCAGAATAATCTCCTTTTAATTTTTCCTTCAGCTTTGTTTTTTTCCCATCTTTTCTACTACCAAAGAAAGGAAGAATCGTCCAGGAAAAAAACTCGTTGACGCACTAATAATTAGAAAATGATAGCTGTACATGAATCTAATGAGGTGTTTGGTATGCAAGTTTTTTACTCTATGTATACTTAAGCTTATTTGTGAATGTGTTTGGTATGGAGTTAAACTTCCAAAATCTTTAAGTTCTTATTTGGTATAATGAAAAGAAATGAAAATAAATAAAATAAAATAAAATGAAACGTACAAAAGCTTCTCATTCTTATTCTACTCTATTCTTTTTCTTCTTACCAAACTAAGCCATGTACGGAGCTTTTCATATTTTATAAACTATTATTTATTCTTTTATTAAATTTTTTATTTTTATAAACATTCATTTTCTCTCACCAATTTTACCATCTCAATAATTTATAAATTACTTAAAATATTTGTTATATTTAATGAAAAATATTATTATCAATTATTTTTAAAAAATTTGTAATATATTTTTATTATTGCCATCAAATAACCACAGTATTATTATTAAAAATAAAATTTTATATTATAATAAATCATGATATAAACAAAATTACTTATTTTATATATGAGGACATATTATGAAAGAAGCAAATCATGATAATTGAATCATGCATGTGTAATATAAGTTCCATATATACTCCTTCATTTGATAACATCTTACATTTTTAAGCGTATCCAACACTAGGTTCAATTAGACAAAATGAATTAGTTAAACATCACAGATTATTAGATAAGATATTGTCAAGTGCATGCCCTAACATTCAAATTCTCTTGACGTATTTTGCCAAATTATTACATGTAAATATAACATGATAATATCTGAATCATATAACATTGTGATGTATGACATATCAGCTACGTGAAATTTATTTTTCTGTTTACAAAAAATTGAACCGATGACCTTTATATTATTTAAACTAAGTTAAATTTTTTGCGAACGTCATGTTTTAAACCCTATTAGAGTTGAATGTTGTCGATACTAGTTATGAAGAAACTATAAACAATACAGTAATATGCTCAAATCAAAGTATCACATAAATTAAAATTAGAATTTTGAATAACAGATAAAAAGGGTACAATATTTAACTTTAGTAAAAAAAAAAACTAATGTTCTACCGAAAGAAAAAACTAATGAGTGTAATTTGTGTAGGGAGGATTAGTCAATTCCTAATGAGTGCATCATAGAATTCTTTAGCACCCATTTAATTATACACCTTGCTATCTAATAAAAGGAGTGGTGAATAAATCCATCATTTAAGCATTAACCTGCTTTTTTACTGCTGCCCACTTACCATTTGCGTTTACCAAGAGATAATGGGACTAATTTCTATGGCAGTGCATAATTTATTCAACCCACAGCCCAAAAGCGTTTTTCTTTGAATTGAACAAGTTTATAGTTGTCCACGTATCAATCTTTCTTTTAGGTTGGGATCCACGTATTTTAACAATAAGTCTAACACATTGATAGCATTGAATAAATTTTTGTGGAGAGTAAATTTTGTTAATTCAATTATTAAATTATGTGATATCATAGTAATTATTATATATATTAAATTTAAGATAAATTAAATATTTATAAATAATTAATTTAATATTTAATATTTATTTATTTTAAAAAATATATTATCTGTTAAAATAAAATAATTTAATAAAGCATTAATTTATTTTAAAAATTTATAAAACTTTATGAGATTAATTTATTTGTGAGAAATTTTATTCTAATAATAAGATTGATTAAATTTAATAATTATAAAAAAATATTTAATAGAATATATGTGTCAAAAAAATTTTTTTAAAATAAGTAAATCCCCACTTTTTCATCAATTAATAGTAAAAGGCAAATCAACTTTATTATTGGTTGTTAACACCACACCTCTCCCCTTGTGCTGTATTTTTTTCTTGACTGCACTATGTAGCAGCCCATATGAGAGTCTCCCAAATTCTAGAACATGAAGTCATCGAGTCAAATACTCAAATGCTGGCTAGCTTGCACACGGGTCAAGGGGTCTAAGTCAATTTGTAACTTTTGAGAGTGGAGAATGAAAAGAAAGAAAGAGACAAAAAAAAGAAGAAAAATAATTACTTTTTATTTATGATTTATTATTAAAATTTTATTTATGAATTAATTTTTGTTCTGTTCCATCAATTAAAGTAGAGTGTACAGCACTCTGATGCTAAAATTAAGATATCGGTAAAAGTGAATTGTAATTCATACTTGAGTAACTCTTCATATATAAGTTAGATATTTAAATTCTTTTTACTTTAATTGATAAAGATAATTTTAAAAATAATCAATCATAAATTTTATAATTAAAAAGATTAATATTAAAAAATATCTTCTTTTGATGAATTTAGTTTCAAGCAGAAATATTGAAAAAAATCAATAATTAACCACATTATCTTGGTAGGACCAATGTCATAATTATATTAAATACTTTTTAAAGAAACTTTCATATATTTGTGAATTTTTTTATATAATCAATTTCACAAAAAATTTAATTTTAATTTATTATTAATTTAAAAAATTTTATATTATTATTTAATTATAAATTATTAAATTATTAAAAAAATTTAACTAAAATAATAATTATTTAAAAAATTAAATACTTAAAAATATATAATTTGATAATAATATAAAATACTTTACATTGAATGAATTAAAATTAAATTTTTTTACAAATATCACCTTTTTTTTTTGCATATATATGCAAATATCACTTCTAAAAATTAAAAAGAAAAGGGGTTAAAAATTGGGTCAAAAGGTCCCCTCAAGTGGCGAAGGGGTGAGAGAAAGAACCCCACAACCACCACCTCCGCACATATATTATTCAACACCACAATATTGGCTGTGTAAGAAACCTCTGCTTTTCAGCGTGGCCGGAGAGAGACAGGAGAAGCATGAAGCATCCCCCATCAGCATCGCATTGCTTTTACATTTCTTTTCCCACTTTCTCTCTATCCTACCCCACGGGGGGCAGAGAGAGAAAGTTAAAAAGGTTGTGGATTTGACACCCAATTTTGTTGTTAACTTGTGCGTTTGCTTTTGCCAACGTTTTCAACTGCTTTTCTTTCTATTTCTTTCTTTCTTTCTTTTTTTTTTCGCTTGCTTGCTTCAAATACCAAACAAGCTCGGCACTCGGGGGCCTCCTCCTCCAACTCCAACTGCAACATAGATATGAACTTGCTCAGTGACCACCACCGCGGTACGTTGCTCATATGAAATGGATGCTTCCTTGCATTATATATATTTAAAATATATAAAAGAAAAAGTGAAATATAAATGTATACTCTCTTATTTGTCGTTAAAGTTTAGCCTAATTGATTAGAGTAGATGAAAATTTTGATACGAGTCTTGTACGTGTTTATCAATCATAACTCCATTTGGGATCAGTGAAACACAAGCAGCGAAAATCGATCCTGTTGGAGGTCTTATCAGCTCATGGAGGTGCATGCATGTTTGGAGAATTACCAAATATGAACATGCACCTAATAATGTTAAGTCTAGAGGAGAGGAACTAGGCTGGGATTGACGCCAATCAAGTGAGAGAGAGAGAGAGAGAGAGAGAGCAGCATAGGATTCGTAGGACAGTGTTTGATAATGAGAGGGAGAGATTTTTCAGAAAGAACGACGTATGAAGACAAACCAAACTTCCAAGTGTCATGCAACAAAATGATAAGTAGAGGGGGCAGAACCGCACATCAACGGTTTAGGAAGACATGAAATTTTCTTCTTCAATGCCCTTTTCCTTTTTACTCACGTGGGTCTAAATATCTATTTCTAGTAGTAACACTTGCTAATTTTTTTCTTATGTTCTAACCAATTCTATTAATTTCAAATATCAATTTAAGTGATAAATGTATACCTTCATCCCCCCATATTATTCGTCTTTTTTCCGATAAGTTGAGCCTCAATTTTGTTCTTAAAAATATGTCTTGTATGGAAGAGTGAGATTACACATCTTATAAATGCTCAATTCTATCTCGATTTTATTTGTTATGAGACTTTGAATACTTAATTTGATGAATTATGGTCTCTCGCACAGTGTAACTGATCAAGAAAATCTTTTAGTGTTGTTGTTACTGTAGATATCTGTGGGCTAAGTCTAAGATCTATGCAAACAATTGTATGGCGGTATCATGACTTGTCATTTTCACATATGGCATCAACATTGATATTTAATTTTGTTGATAGACATGTACCCACGATAATTTTAGGCTCATTTAGGCCATTCGCAAAACCTTGTTTGCTATTTTGAACTAAATTATTGGCAGGGCGTTCGTGTCATTTAAAAAGAAAATCTGTGTAAGTGGTTTCATCATGATAATATGATTTATCGTTTTCATGAACGATATCAATATTGATATTCAATTTTCATAATAATTACGTGCATGCTTACGACAAGCATTATTCATTTTTTCCCAACAAATTAATTATCATCGGGAGTATAACTCCTCTTTATGAAGTTCTAAAATTATATTAATTTATTAGATTTTAATTCATTTAAAGTGAGATATTTATTTTATCTCTTACTTTAAAAAAAATAAAAAATTATAATTATTAATAAAAAAATTATTAATTAAGATCATAATAAAGTATATATATATATATATATATATATATATATATATATATATAATAAATTATAAAATTATTAAAATTTATTTTATTAATTTTATTAATTTTTTTATTAACAATTATAATTTTTTATTTATTTTTAAATAAATCACATACTTTAAAATAATTAAATCAAGTTGTCATTAGAATATTCCTAAGTCTATCTTGACTAAATTTCACAAAGTAAATATGGTTAAACTACAAAGTGACCCCATGCTATTGTTTTAATCAACGACCCAATATACTGTTTTTCTTCGGTTAATTTTTCTCATTCTAAAGTATCCTCTCATTTTTCTCGTCAGATAATCCTATTATAAAAGAGATCAAAACTATTGTGGAGGGAACTTTCATTAAAGTGTACAAGGGGAGGAAAGGAGGGCTGGTGGGAGCATGATCCTTTAACTCTTAAAATCTCTTTTTTAAAATTTTGAAATTTTTTTAAAATCTTTCATGTAAGTTTATATTTAACTCCCTTTAAAAAAGTAAAATTAATTTTTGGTTTGGATAAAATCAAATTTCTAATTCCGTCATTGATTATGTAAAATTCAATTAATTTTGTAATCAAACAATTTATCTTTCTTTTTCACAAGTAATATATATTTTTTAAATAATTTAATATTATGTCTCATGTTGAATAAAATTAAAAATTTAATATGATACTTAAGTTATAAGACACTCTTATTTATTAACTTAATATTTTAAAATAAAATTCTCATGAATTTGGGTCATCCCGCCTTTATTTTATATCATAGCTCTAAAAAATAACCATGCCAAAATTAATTATTTATTAGAACAACTATTTTTCTTCTTTTTGTGATATAGTACAATTATTTTTTTTTTTATGATACAACGAGGGTTGTCCTTTATTAGTGCTATTGTACTCCGAAATGCTTCGTAGCTTTTTTAAAAAGTTACTTTTTATTTGCTAATAAGAGAATAGAACCCAATACTTCTACTTTATTTCCGGGGCTACGTAAGGGTGTAGGGCTCATCTATTGTCATATGGCTAGCATATTCAATACTCAATAATGGCGTTAACCTATCCTTCCTGAGGATTTTTTTTTTTCCTTTTTAAAGGGGATTTTAGGATTTAAATTTAAATATCATAAACAGAATGTTGGCCAAGTAAACTAATTCCGTTAGTCTATCCTCTCTGAAAATTACTTAAACTTTACTTATCCCTTGTTGCTTAGTGAAGTTAATTTCTAGTGCTGAATATTTTAAGTAAGCTTGACAGTTTGTTAATTGACATCATGACGATATGCATCCAATATATCTCAAGTTCGAAATCTCCAATTATACACCATAACCGTCATTATTAAATTATTGTCACAACGAAAACTACGTATCCTTGCCATCACCATCACTAACGACTACTATATATACATATATATATATATATATATATATTTTTTTTTTTTTTTCTGCATGGCATATTTAGAGCGAGGACACAAGTTCATAGAGTTAATATTGGAAAAGAATGAAAGAAAAGGGTAAGATACGCGTAGCAATTTCCGTCCACTAGCTAACACGTTACGGTGTGTTTTATGAGACTAAAATGATGATACTGATACATAGACACACATGGCAAAATGAAGCTACAAGTAGAGTAGGGATTCGTACAAGGCTCCTGGCAGTGTCATTTTCGGGGCATCTGAGGGGACCAAAAAGACATACATTATTTGTCCCACCGAATATAACCGGTTAAGATTTTCTGGGGAAACAAACGATCTGCATAATTTTCTGATGAGGAAAGTAAAAAGGGGAAGAATCTGCAGTTGGAAGATCTCTCGGCTCGCGAATCTCTAACGTTGATGGTTTGCTTTTCACTTTTCACACTAGAATTAAAGTTCCATTGTGTTTGTAAGTAAGGCTTCAGTTCTAATGAATTATCCAGCGATGCTAACCTTCTCTCATCTCGGACAAAAATATTTTATTATTTAATTTTAGAAAGTAAAAGGTGAGAGATATTTTAGACAGTAGACTCACTCTTTTTATTTTTCTTCCATTTATTAATATTTTTCATAATTAATTATTCTCATCTTTTTCTTATGCTTATCCTCTCCCGTCTTTTTTTTTTTTCACTCATTAATATGAAAATCACTCTAGTCTCTTCCTCAACTGCTTTTTTTTTTGGGGGTCTATAGTGTCTCAATGCCATTGTGAAAGAAAGGACTGAAAAAAACTTTTATGATGATTGACAATAACAAAAGAATATATATATATTTTTTACAATATAACGAAAGAAGTTTTAACAAAGGAAAATAATGTTTTTCATCACAGTAACATTGTGCCATTAGATAAATTGTTTTAAGTTGATTAAAAAAGTTATTAATATTTTTAATTGAAAAATTTTATGAGGTTGATGATTAGTATTGAAGAGAGAAAGATTTAAATTTATGATGTTTATAATTACTATAATAGGCTTAGTTATTTAAGCTAATAAAAAAATGAGAGAAGGTTATTAATTTTTGTCTAACTAAAAAAGTGAAAGACGCTAACCTTCACTTAAAAGTCATATATATATATATCATTAGCTTTTTATCAATAGAATTATATAAAGTCTTAATCTATGTATGATAAAAATCAAATCTCATATGTAATAGAAAAATCAATTTCTTTTTGCATATCTCTCTTTCATCTCCAGAATTTATTTATGACAATTACATACATGTGTGCTATCTTTGTTATGGAGTATGGAAAAACCAAAGATTTAAAATGTTTCGAGATTTAACTTTCAAGTGATAATGGATTTTAATAGTTTGCATCAAGTTATAGGCTTAATTAAATTTCCATTCCAAAATAAAAGATAAGATTTTTATATTTTTGCATAAATATCTCTATGAGTATCAAATACAACTTTTATCTTTTGGCCCTTTAAGTAGGAACTGACACATACAATAAAAAAATTTGTCAATGATTTTTTTGTTTAAGGGAATTGATATAGTAATTAATGAGATATGTTTTTATCTTAATTACTCATGTTTAAATATTGGGCTAGATATCCTATATGCACAAAACAAATATGGGAGGTGAGCTCTTAAAATCAAAGAGTTTAATTTTCAATATGAAAACTAACTCAATAACCCTTATCGTAAAAAAAAAAAAAAGTGATGTTAATGCCTACATAATTGTCATAATTATAAAGTTGGATTTATCTAGTGTAATTTAACTTCAACTTTTTCTTCTTAAACTCAATTGGAACCACTTATATATGTAGTAGTTTATGAATATTTATAAATGTAAAACCGAGTAAACATTATTACTCTAAGTATTAGCTATATAAAACCATTTCTCTTTCTTAATCCCTCCTTGTTATAGTCAACATTCAATCTTTATATTTTTTTTATAATTATAATAAATTAATATTTTATTAGCTAAACCATTTAACAGACTTTATTTACAATTAGAAGGAGTTAATTAAAGAGAGGAAAAAAATTGAAGGTTTTCACGAAGGTACAAGTTAATAGAAATGACTTTAATTTTAAATTACAACCGTACTCAGTAATACAATTAGCATAATTTATTACAGTAAATTGCCATAAAAGTGGAAATATTTTCATTTATCTTCATCTAACATATCTTTGTGCGACTTTATTCTTCATACCCCATGTTTCGATAGAGGAGTACGAAGGGGAAATAAATTTTTTTATTTTAAATAAACATTCTCATGTCTTCGTACCCTTTTTATTGTAAAGTTTCCTATATATATAATAGAGTTTCAATATAATAATGGGAAATGGCTATTATAAAATTCATTTTTGTTTCTTATCGTAGATAGATATAATGATAAAATTGAAAAAGGCTTGGGATGGAAATGGTTGTCAGCCTGATACATTATTCAGTTGACTAAGCCAACACATTGCAGCAAGTGACATTGTCATCGTCATTTCTGCCTTTCATTTTTTTTTTTTTACTTTTTAATTTCTAAACCCAGTTTTAAGTGGGGGATTCAGCAAACTGAACCAAGTAACGAAGCACAAAAAATCAATAATTAAAGGAAAAACGAAACAATAAAAAATAATGTTTTACAAGTCCTCTTCCCTTGTAGCTGAAAACCACTCACCATTCCTAAGTCACTTTTCACGTGAAGGGGATAATATTTGACTTTCATCTTCTTCATGGCCCATGGACCATTTCTTAGTGGTTAGTGCGCATAAACCCTTTCCTCATTGCCCTTTCCCATCTGCACTTTCTGATTTACTTTAATCAAATTCCCTTTTCGTAAGCTTTCTCTCTGCTGACTTTTATTCTTCCACGTAAAAGTTATTTAAATCTAATTAAATTAAATTAGCCTAGCTAATGCTATAGTTCAGGCTTCAAATGTTTAAACCTTCTTTGAACATGAAAAAAAAAATCGAATTATAGTGTATTTAATACATTTTTGTTTTTCATCTAGAGGTTATGGGTTTATTATTGCTCTATATATATCTGAAAGTCTAAAACAATGTGTGGAAGTGGAAGTCATTCTTTAGTTCCCTTATTGTTATGAAGCAAAATTCTTCCTCTCCCAGCTTTACTACGGCCTGATGGAGATTATGCTTGATCATGCTTTTCCAAAGCCATAATCATAACGCGTTTCAGCTTTTACCCCCAATCCTATGTTGTTGCTTTCACATTATTAATGGCAAATCAGACCATGGAAGAAGTGCTTCTTCTTTCAATCTTATTTTAATGTACTCATTACAGAAGATATCTATCCGAATCATGCCTTTAAAAAGTGACACAATTTTTTATTTGATACCAATCTAGTCAATTCCTACACAAAACATTTAAATATAAGGGTTATCTACAAGAATGAAGTTTTAATATAAAAATAATAATAGTATAGATAAAAAATTAATTGCAAGAATAAATTATTCCTCTATAATCTCATTTTGTTCTTTTTTTTTTTGGGTGCAAATCTCATTTTGCTCTTTACTAGCTTTAACATATTGGTTGGATTTCAAGCCAGACATATGCCTATATTAATATTTGCCAAACGTACGAATTCGTAGTAGTTAATTTTCATGTACTTTACACATCTCATATCTATCATCATCAATCCCCTTCTTTCAGATAGGTTAAGAAATAAAGAGGAGGTCACAGAGTTCGAAAACAACCCCTACGCCTTCCAAGACAAACTAGTATATTAAAGAAAAACAAAATCTCATAGTGCTGATATTCAATATCTTTTTTTTTTTAAGAAAATGATAATAAAAATAGGTTATTTCAATTTTATCAGTTAAGACGTTAATAACATGTTTGAAATTCAAAAAAACAGGTAAAGCCCCTTTGAATTACATACTACAACAATCACTTCACAATGTTCTCTTATTTATTAATAATATTTAACATAATGATTTTTTTTTTAGATTTTAAGATATCGATTGTTACATATTCGATTTAAGCCTTTGATGGACTGAATTTAAATTTTATAGAAAAATGAAAGACAGATAAATTTAAAATTTATAAGCATCTAGAAATTTTTTATTTGTATAATTTAAACAAACTGTATCGATTAGTATACGGAAATTTTTTAATTGGATGAAAATTTCAAAAATAAATAATATTTTAACTTATTAAGAAAAGGGTAATGATATATGAAAAATATTGATAGAAACAAAAAGAGATACCAATTAAATATATATATATATATATATATATATATACACACACACACACATATAGAGTCATCAGATTGAATAAGTATTTGTGTAGAAAATTTTTTATATCAGAATTCAAAAATTCTAAAATAAATACAAGTAACTTGTATGGGTAAAATGATTTTCATACAAGATTATGAAAAAAAAAGAAAGAGAAAGGCAGACTTTGACGTTTCAGCCGCACTAATGATTTTCTATGTATTGTGAACGTGATGTGCTATAGGTTTAACCTTTTTGTGGCAATTCATTGACCACCAGAGAGTGTGGTAGGCCATGGATATATGCCACTGCCTTTTGTGATGCGGTTGCAATGGAAGCGACTGTTAGTGCTCCAATTGAACAATTCTAATAGAACAGAAAGCAGGCTAGTGTTCAATTACACTTATTAACACAAAAAAAAAAGATTTACCCTCAAATCTAATTGTCATATAAAGTCAGAAATCTTATCAATGGAACCAAATCTTGCTTAAAAATATTAATGTTACGAAAAGTGAAGGTGGGTCTATTCCAAGACCAACAAGCATAGAAATGCAGTGAAATCAAATTTAATTGCTTATGCAAATGGATTGCTACTGATTGTAACTGTGAGGTAGTGTTAAAAGTGACCACGAATATATTCAACATCAATCTCGCTTCCCCAATTGAATAATCTCACTCACTCACTCCTCGAGCACCATCGCACAACATGCTTGTCGCATAAAGGGTGAGTGAGATACGACCACACTCGTTCTCTTTCACAGTTTTCCATTTGCTTTTCTGCAAAACTTGCCCTAATATGCTTCAACCATATCTGAAATCAGATCATTACTTTCGTATAAGCTAACAGTGATTCATAGTGAAGCAGAGTTGATGCCAAGGCATGCAGCTCATTCTCTTTTAGTTTTTTTTCCTTGGCCAAAAGTGGATCCCCTGCTGGTGACAGGACACTGAAATGAGCACCAAAAGAAGCTGAACAATGTGAGGCAGAGCAGGATATGACACCAACACTAATAATTTGATAAGGGGCACCAGACAGGGGCACCCCCACTTGAGCAGAGCAATCAGGTAGCCCACAGTCCACCACCCTACATTATTAGGCCTTGCAGCAGGGGGCCTCCAATACTCAGCTGCATAATTGTGCAGAACCCCCTCAATTTGTAGTATCTTCTATAGTTCTGTTGCTTATGTAGTATGGAAATGTTTATAGTGCTTTTTGTCCCCACAGGGTACACTTTATGATATAATTGCTAAAGTCAAGCAACATCAATAATTTTCCATGGAATAGATGGAGAGTGAGAGAGAGAGAGAGAGAGAGAGAAAGAGAGGGAGGGAGGGAAAATGCAGTTGCGTCCTTTCTCTTTGTGAGGATTCCTATTCCCTGGTAGGCGATGCGTGTGATCACGTCCAGCACAGGATGTGATCCTTGAACTGTGGAAAAAGTTTTTCTTTATCACGTAAAGAAGCAAATTATGAATGGGGAGAATAAGTTAGAAATATAAATTAAAAGTTAAAACCATTGTTGACGATAATGGTTTTTTTTTTTTTACATGATATGGTGATAACAAAAAATTTGATTCTTGTTTCTCTTATTATCTTAATTAAATTAAAAGAAACTTGTATTTTATTCATATTTCTAATTGTGAAATTTATTTGAAGAGACGTGTTATAAATATAAACAAAAATTAAAATAGTTGATTCGTATAAGGAGATGTTTTGTGAGTAATGAAAAGTTTCTATCATTTTTGGCCTATTTTTTTAAAGATTTAATTTTAATTTATTATTAATATAATTTTTTTATATTATTATTTAATTATATATTATTTAATATTTAATTTTTTAAATAATTATTTTTTTAATTAAATATTTTAATAATTTAATAACTTATAATTCAGTATACAACTTTTTACATCGAAATGAATCAAAATTAATGTAAGCATAGAATAATAGTGGACTTATGCTTTGACTAATTTCAACTTTTAATACTGTTGTTTCCATGAGAAGTGTGCTAAAGATAATGAGAATGTAAAATGTTAGATTTGGATTCTTTTTTTTCTATAGTTTACTTATAAATAAATTTTGAAAAAAAAGACAAATAACTAACAAAGGACCTACCATTATTGTGTGAGACTCGCACGAAATAGTAGATTCCTCCACTGACCATTGTATACGTCTTTCTCAGCATAAAATAAAAAGATAAAAATATTTCAATAGTGTTAACTCAAGCAATACTAAATTTTGAGATCAAATTTTACTTAAGCTGCTTTATTAATAGTTTAAACTATTTTCTTTCACTTAAACTTCTTAAAAAAGGGTAACATGTATTTTATTGTGAAATAAAATATAAAAAAAGGGAAGACTATTTCATCTTAATTTTAAAATATGTCATAAATTTTAACGAATACATCATTAGTATTTATAAATGATCTATTAAAGAGAGTCTTTAACAAAATTTGAACATAAAACCTTAAAAAATATATAATTTAATTTTATCAATTAAGTTAATTATCGTTTGCTAGGTAATATGTATTTAATAATGTGTAAGAAACATATCCTAAACACAAAAACCAACAATAGCAAAAAAGGTGAAACAGTGGATGGGGTCGAGTGGCCAACATGATGGTGCTGCCCCCTATATCCTATGTCTTTCCATAAATAGGAATTTTTTTGTTTGTTGTGGGATACCATCGTACCTTGTTGAGTTCCTTCCTTAGTTTCTAATTTCTTGAGTGGCAAAATTTGCACTTTCCCCAACTTTTGCATTTTGTAAAATTTTTAATTTTAAAGATATGGATACTGACGAAAACATAAGAAATTACACAATACGATGACATAACAAGTTTTAAAGTATACAATTTTTTTAACCAAAATAATATAATTTTTTTAGTTGTTGTTATATTAATATTTAAAATTAATTTTATATTTTAAAATATTTAATAGATTTTGTTGTTAGATTAAAAAAATTTATCATGCATATGACGTTCATCTAGTCCATCACGTTGTATGAAAATAGACATATACGCTTAATTACATAGTTGTTGTTTGATGTGTAAAATTACTAATATAATTAGGTATAATTCAAAAACTAAATTAAATAAATTTTATAATAAGCTATTAAAATAATATGAATGCATCAGTTCATTCTTGACGTCAGCAATTTTATTGGTGAAACCACTTATAAGTGACATTTTTCATTTTCACTTACGCTTTTATGAGATTTTGATATAATTTTCATTTTCATTTAGCTGATTAATTCACCCATGAATTCCAACTTCAATTTTTCTCTTTCTTTGTGATGATAATGATAACCAGAAAGATTTGCATATGTGCTTGTGCCAAGTTCCCAAAGTCACTACTATCATCAAAATTTCGTTTGACTTTTTATATTTTAACAGTATAAAATTTAAATGCTTTTCTCTTTCACGAGTTTTAAGTAGTCTTACCGTTTTCAACAAAGAGTAGTGCTAAGGATTTTAAGGGTGATTGATATAAAAGATCGATAGGATCGCTTATCTATTCAATATTTATTAAATATGCCAACTACTTATTATGGGTGTTTATATTGTTATTTTTCTCTAACTAATTTTTATTTGATTTTTTATTCTCTTAATTAAATTCATACTTTTAAATGATTTCTTCAAGTGTGATCTTCTCATGTAGCTTTTTTTTTTTTGGGTAAATGTGTTCTCATGTATGTTTTAGTGATGGATTGTATTAATAGATAGTTAAATTTAAATTGGATAGTTTTTAATTTCAATATTATTGCATACGTTTTACATAAGAAATAACCAAGGGTATCCATGATGAATAGTATTTCCTTCCATCTGATGGGATGCCCGAACCCAACCTAAAATTGAAAGGCTTGGTCTTAAAATTAGGAGATCATAAAGATTAGGTTTGGAAAAATAGGACAAGCCTGAAAATAATATATTTTTAAACATATTTAGTGTAAAATAATACTACTAATCATGTGTCACATTAATTATATAATTATCTTTATCTCTCATAATAAGAATCAATGATAGTTTATATGAGTTATGTGCTACACATTTAATAATACTGTATAAAAGAATTCTTTTCTCGCAATGTACCTAATAATAATTTCTTGGACATGAAATTGAAAATTAAGGTCACCCGTGCCCAAGTTCCATTTGTGCAGGAAAAAACTGACAATTGCAGCAAAGCTAACAAACAAAAAAGTTGGGCCCAGGCCTCATTAGTAACCTGGTTGAGAAACATTAGAGGCCTATAAATGATTGAGTAGAGTTTCACAGCTTTGAGCCTTTGAGGCCTAATACGTTTCAGGCGAAAGTTTCTGATTATGTAGCCTTTGACCCAAAACAAAAATATAAAGATCACGTAGCTTCTTTTTTTTTATATCAGAGAAACTAATATTACGTATCTTGTTTTGGTATCCTTGACCCAAAAACAAAACACTTAATTGGGGATCCAATAATGAATAATCAACACCTAAACTGGCACCATAGCATAGAGACTACCTTATATTTTCATGTAATACTTCTATTCAATCATTTTCACTATTTTGAATTCTTATGCATGCGTATTGTTTTCAAGTTTAATTTTGTAAAATTTTCAATTGGGATTACGGGATCCATGGTGCCCAAATAAATGGTCTCGTTAGATTCTATCTCCAGCAAAACTTCATGATAGTAATTTATGCCCTGAAAATTTGTCTTTGATTGGACAAAGTAATTTCATGATATTACCTAATATAATTAATGTTTCTAGAATTTTTGTTGGTATTGCTTGAGTCACTTTTCATTCTGAATGGGATTAGAAAACTGTCAAATTTGCTCTATTTTCTTTCCACCCGTCCATCTCCAAAGAGAACTCAAATGCTGACAATCATAATCTTGGATTTTGAATGTGGAGGAGATTGGGAGTTGTTAAAACCTCAAATTAACTGAAACTTTGTTGGAATTTTATTTTTCTCTCTTCTCTTTATGGCCTTTAACTTTTGTTTTTGTTGGCATTAATGTTCAAGTTGGTTTTGATTTATGTCTTGTGGAATTTGTATTATAGCTATCCACTTTGCTGTTTAGGTCTTTCTAATAGAGGGTTTCGGGTTGTATTTAAGTATAACTAGCACTATGCATTATGCCATCTACAGGACTGGATTTGAAGAAAGCAAGGATTTTCTCATTGTGCTAAATACAGTCATAGCTGGCAGGTACTATGTAACAGAACATCTTGGTTCAGCTGCCTTCTGTAAGGTTGTTCAAGGCACATGATTTTCAGACAGGAATAGATGTTTGCTTGAAGATTATTAAAAATGGCTGTATCCTGACTGAGCTATGCTCTGGTGAAGCATCTTGCCTGTAGTGATCACACACACACACACACACACACACACATAGGTGAAAGGACTTCCAATCAATCATCCATATTGGCCAATTTAGCTGCACAGTTTATTATATTATATTTGGTATTATGAATTTGAAATGTAGTGTTAAGTCTATAAGTGTGATTCTTCATTAAGTATTTTAGGTTCCCAAACCTAATATGTTTGAGCATTTTTTAAAATAACATTTGTGTTACCCTTTTGAGTCTAGCATATTTCACATAATATTGGGATTCTTGAAATTTGAATTCATTTGATTTGGGGAAGTATACTTAATTTGGCAATGTTACAAGAATTATGTATGGAAATTCAAAGTGAATAATGCTGCCAATGCATGTACATCTATGAGTATAATAAATGCATGTTTTAAAAAATATATTTATTATTAATTTTAAATTAATAATATAAAATTTATATAATTTTTTTAAAATTAATAATAAAAATATTTTTTAAATATATATTTATTATATTTTAAAAACATATAATAATTTATTCAAATAATAAATGTTTGTACGTAGTTATTGGTAGTACCACCGCATCAAAGTCTCGTCCAAGACACAAACAGTCGCGACTGGTGGACTATACAGACTTCTGATGTTCTTGAGAACTTTCCATCAATTAATAAACATTCAATTTATTTTGAATTTTTAATTTATCAGTAATTCTAATTTGATTACAAAACTGTTCATATTACAGTATTCATCAATTCAAACTTTTAAATGTTTTTAATTATTTTAATGGAAGAAATATAATTAGTGTTGTATTCTATTTAGTTGCATTTTAAATTAGTCTTACGTCAATTAATTTTATGAAAATAATAACAACTAAAAAGATGTGATTATTTTCTTGTAAAAAAATTAAATTTTTTAAAATTAAATAAACATATTATTTTATTAGAGTTATTATGTTTTTAAAAATGGTAATTTTAAGAATTTTTTTTAAAAGTATCACGTTAATTCAGTCATTAAACTGGAATACTGTTTGACTTGCATCATATATTATAATTTTCTGATCTTCTTATAAATATAAGTGGAAAGATTTTCTTTTCATGTCTTCGTCAAATTACTATTAAGTCTATTAACATTTGACTTGGAAAAACAAATGAAGTGTTGATTGGTAGCTAATTTTTGTGTGAGTGCTGTATATGTTGCATTGCGGTACGTCGCAGCTGATCATAGCCCTCCTTGACCAAAATAATGCACTTGGGCTTCTTATATTTCTTAATAGTACCATGTCTTTGTTTAGTTAATGATATGGTCCTTGTTTAGCTAAGTGCAACGTGTCCTCATTGTGGAATTTACTATGTACAGATACAAATCATAATATAACAAATTTATCCAACATACACTTTGCATTTTATATATGCAAGTCTAAATAATAGTTATGGATTACTCGAGTTAGTTAATAATAAATGTACTTTTAGTGTAACTGTGCTTACTTTTGAATGAAATTGAATCAATATATTTGTATACAAAAAACCCTTTTTATTGAAATTATAGAAAAAACCTATTTATTTGGTTATATTTTAATTAAATATAATACAATATAATTTAATCAAATTCAAATCCGTTTTAGTTTAAGAAGAGGTTGAACCCAGAAGCCAATGTTGATAATACACATTTCTTTTAAAGATTTTTCGGTATACCAAATATAAAACATTTCTATTACATTATATGATTCAACATGTGTCATTTTAGTTACATGAGTTATTATTATCTTTTATTATTTATACACTAATAATCATTAATATTAAAAATATTAAATTTTATGATCAAAATAAAAGAAAAAGTAACTCTTATAGTTTTTTTCCCTTATGAGATATTGCACATTTTTTTGTGTGTGAAATTAATATTCATTCATAGTATTAAGATTATTTTTTTTCATAAATTTTTTTTAATTCCTACTTATTAAAATTATAACTTACTTACCAATAAATATAAGTGACGTAACATGTATTCGTGTGTTTGGTTTAATTTTTTGAAAATCTTTAAACTTTGGGCAAAAACTTGTTTTCAAAAGCTTCCTAACTCTATGTTTTGAATGAAAGAAAGAAAATGAGAAAGAACTAAAATTTTGAAAATTTAAAATTTTCACTTATTTTTTTGAAGAGAAAATCAAAAAAATACAAAAAAAACTCTAAAAATAAAATTTAAAATTTTTTCTTCAATTTAAATTTAATTTTTTAAATTTTTTTTTGTAACCAAATAAAAAATAAGTGTGATTTTTAAATATAAATTTCATTCATAAAAACTTATTTTTTATTTTTACTTCTTACCACAAACATATTGCAAAAAAAATATTTGAGTCCCACTCTCGCGTCTGTTGTTGGATATTGACTCCTTCCTCCATGTGATATCGTAAACTTCATGGTAATGACAAGGGAGTGAGAGAGAGAGAGACTCTTTTATTATGTTTAAAGAGAAGACTCAAACGCCACCAAAGTAGAGGAGACTCAAACATTGTCTCTTGTCATTGGCTGATTCTGTATTACCAAAGCTGCCTGTTCTTCAATCTTTTTTGTCCATTCTAATTCTAATTCTAATCATCACCATTCAACACCCTCACTCCTCACGCTCCCTCCCACCGCGTCCCTTTCATTCTTCTTCTTTAATCATCACTAGACACTAATCTCATCCCCTAACAACCCTTTCCTTGCCTTACGTGCAACTCTAAAACAAGAAAACAAAAAGCTCGTTTTGTCATTAAATCAGAAATTTAAAAACCATTACTCACTTTTCTTTAATTTTAAAAATTATTACACTCTTTAAATTCATTAATTGAAAACTCAATTTATAAAAAAAAATTATAATAAGTAATTTCACACATTTTTATCATTTAATTTGTCATTGTATGTCAATTTCATAATTTATATCAAATAAAAATTTTAAATTTTTTACATACGAAAGTATAAAAAGTTGATGTTATAAAAACTCATAAAATCCATCAATAACAAAAATGATTTGATAAATTTAATTTTTTTGGGTATATAAATGATTAGATAAAAGAATATACGATAATGGTTCGTTAATTAATTGATAAATTAGAAAATTGGCTTTAAATATGATTACTTTTTATAGTTTTTGTCCAACCCATTCTCTTTGTTTCATGAAACGGGCAACACATCCTTCTATTCCTCTAAAATTTGGCATCCATCGCCAGATTCTCTGACCACGGAGACACCGGCCCGGCGCACGCGCCACCTCAGCACGTGCCATAACGTTTCCTGCTCTTTTGCCCTCTCTTCTTCCTCTTTCGTCTTCTCTCTCTAGACCTATACCTCGTCGAAGCGCCATCGGGACCACATCTCTCTGCATACGGAGAAAAAGAGAGAGAGAGAAACGCGTTCGTATCGTACGCACCACGGCACAATCAGCGACCAGCTCAATTTAAGCCATAGCTGATTTTGTTGTGTTGTTGTTGTTATGTGAGATTGAAATTGAGATTGAGATTTGGGTTTGAGTGGGTGAGGGTAACGGTATCGTATTCACTATTCATCATATGGGTGAGTTGACTCAGGCCGAGGTGTACTCGCCGAGGACTCACCAAGTATGGAGGGCACTGTTGAGCTGGTTGGCCTTCTTCTTCCAGATCTTTTCTCAAATTATTAGGGCCCTCGGCCACTACCCTTTACTCTCTTTCTCTTCGTCTTCTTCTTCTCCTTCTCCTGCATCTCATTCCTTCAAGCCTCTACCCGCAGCTGAGCTGCAGGAACCCGGTTTGCCCCCGGCGTCAGCTCTTGAAATCACCGCCGACGATGATTCCGGCGCCAATCACCACCCGGTCGAAAAGCTCACGGTATGATAATCTGTTACTACCTGAATGGTTTTTGCTTGCTTCTGTTCGGCGAAAATACGGAAGGTTTTTGATTGGGCATCACGCAAAATGCGTTTTTTTTAAATTATTATTTAAGGTCCATGATCGCAACCGACTCCGTTCTATTTACCCCACTGACATTAAATTTCTGCTACGGCTATAAAATATGTTCAAAGGTTTCAGTTTTCTATTCACTAGCGTGCCATAGTCATAGATGAGGAGAAGTTTTTGAATTTTTGCTAGGTTTGTGATACTTTAATCGTGGATTAGCAGGAGATTAAGGTTTACAGCTCAGTGATTTTAATGCGTGCTAGCGGGAGCGAAAAAGAAAGTAGGAATCGAGAATCAATTCCTATGGTGTAGAATAGGGCTAGTTTTTGTTTGTTTGTTTGTTTTTATTAAAAGAAAAAAATTTAGAAGGGTAGCCAAGTCAACTCCTTTTGGTCTGCTACTGTTGCAGTTCCAGAGTGCATAGAGATTACTTGGAGTAGATAAAGATCACTGAGCACATTACGCGGGTGAATCTGGGAGCAAAGCACAACAGAAAATTTTAGTTCACATGTCTTTGTCCTCTCCAATTCTTACCATTTTTTAAAATCCATATGCTTTGCCTTCATTTATTGTTCAAACAATATGTGTTTGAGAAACTTCTGATGCCAGAGAGAGAGAGAGCATTTTCTCTGGTTTGCTGCTAAATTTCTTGCAGCCTGCCAGTTCTTTTGCTTGCTGTCTACCTGTATTTGTACTATTTTTTGTTTTAATTCATATCTGAAAAAGGAAAAATCAAAATATTAGCAGTGGCTTTTAAATGCTTTATCTTGTTTGGGGAGATGCAAAATACAATTGCAGAGGCTAGTCCTCTATGTTTGGATGCATGTACCATTTTCTGTTGCTTACACTCACAGCATTGAGTGGATCTTGTCACAATAAATTCATTCTTCCATGAAGCTAAACTTATCATGCTTTGGCTTCTTATAATGGAGATAATTCTGATATTGTTATTTTGTTCTTACATTGCAGTGTCCTGCATTGATTCCTTTATTTGCTTGTAATAGATCATTATGTTTTCTTGACTTCTTATTGATATTTATTGTGTAGCTTCTCTCATTGCATTGTCATATAGGTTTCACTTCTATATCACTAATGTGTTTTCCCCCAGTACAAAATTACAAATAGCTGACATTGGTATACAACATATGCTACTCGGTAGAATTCAATTTCTGGTTTAATTCTGAGAGTACAATGTCAAATTATTCCATGTTGTATCCTTATTGATGTTTGAACATAAAATATGAAGTGCACAGTGTTTAACTTTCAACATTTGAGTGAACGAATTATGTGAAGTGAATTTATGGATAGAAGGCCAAACTGTGCTAGTTTCAAATATTTTATGTGAGGCAGAAATTAAGAAAGAAAAGCTGTTATAAGGTGTATTATTTTGTCCTTTTTGATCAGCTGTTATAAGATTGTAAAATTTATCATTCTTTATGTTGTTTTCTTTCGTCCCTTCACCCCCACCCCCCTAAAATTCTGTTCCAATTTTATCACAAGGTTACTGTGGTTAATGTAGATTATGATATCACATGTGTACTTGTAGGTAGTGCTTGACTTGGATGAAACACTGGTATGTGCATATGAAACATCAAGTTTGCCAGCTTCACTACGTACACAAGCAACCCATGCTGGTTTAAATTGGTTTGAGCTGGAATGCGTATCTTCTGACAAGGTGCGTTACTTGATAACTTGTATCTGATTGTTTGTCTAGTGCTAGAATATTATATCTTCACATGTGCAAATTGGGTTTTCAAGGAAGTAGAAGGAAAATCGAAAATCAATTATGTTACAGTCTTTGAACGCCCCGGGTTGAAAGAATTCTTAAGGCAACTTAGTGAATTTGCTGACTTGGTGCTGTTTACTGCTGGTCTTGAAGGTTTGCTCCAAAATACTAAGCACCTTGTGCATCTTTTTTTCTGGGAATTCTTTGCTATGTTTCTGAATGATATCCATCTATACATTCTCACAGGTTATGCTAGGCCCCTTGTTGACAGAATAGACATGGAAAATCGGTTTAGTCAACGACTTTATCGGCCCTCAACAGTTAGCACGTAATAGCTTATTCCTTATTTGTCATCGACCATGCTATATTTATGTAATTAATGTTTCTTTCTGGTCTTTTATTACTTGTTTTTATGGTACCAACCTATGTCTTCTTATTTTATCCCTGTCCTCTCTATAACTTGGAGTGGAGATCACTGAATATTGGCAAGTTGGATGGAACACCCATAGACACTGATACTTGGTGCAAATTTGTGTATTCGTATAATATCACTTGACTCTAATGCACTATATGGGCCTATGCATAGCTAAATGGATTAAACTTTTTTACCATTATATGGACCATTCAGCTATGTTTCTCTTTGATTATTTCTAAATGTATTCATTAATTTTCGTTTTCACTTTAATTGATACATTTATGTTTATGATCTTACTTCAACATCTGGCCTCGTAATATATATATTTTTATCTTACTTTACTAACCAGACTGCATTTAAGTCTTCAAGAATGGTGTAATTTTTGGCCGTTTGTCTATTATGATGAATGTGCTTGCCTTAACTTTTTCCAAAGACTTCAGTCTGCATTTGTTTGCTGGATGGTTTTTGTGATATCTTCAAAGTAATCCTGACTCCCCGAGGATTTAAGGGCTTCTGAATTTCTGGCAAAATCTTGTGATACTTTTGTTGGTTTTACCAGAAACATTTAGAGATGAATCTAGATGACATGGACAGATCCGTCTACCTGGTTTGTTGACCTTTTCAATTTTTTGGATTTTAGCCTCTATAACTCCAAAAGTGTATGTAATTTTGTTTATCGTTAATGTTAGTAATGTCATGATTTAATTGTTTCTTTTTAACATAATTTTCAGTAAGCAAGGTTTCTCTCTAATATTATTTTAAAAATATATTATTGAATAATCAATCTAAATCCTTTCTGGAATCATGAAGTTATTTTGTAATCTGTGTTTTTGAGCTTTAAGTTCAGAATGGTCACTGGTACCTTCCAGATGAATTTGTGTTACTGGTATTCTTATAAATGCTTGATGCTTACAGGGAATATCGGGAACACGTGAAAGATCTTACCTGCATCTCAAAGGATCTATGCCGCGTTGTTATTGTAGACAACAATCCCTTCAGCTTTTTATTGCAACCGGTGAATGGAATTCCATGCATCCCCTTTTCTGCTGGGCAACCATATGACACACAGGTGCACAGATCTGTGCTATTATTGTATATTCAAATCAGCCGTCTGATTTTTTGTGATTTACTCACCAACTCTTTTGGCTTTACTTTGCATGTTTATCAGCTTCTAGATGTCACTCTTCCACTTCTCAAACACCTCTCCGAGCAGAAAGATGTCAGACATGTGCTCTATGAAAAGTTCCACATGCCTGAATGGTTCCAAAAGCAAGGGATTCCAGCTTCCAGCTGGACATGGTAGTATTAAAATCGTTTGCAATTAAACACTCGTTTCTTTTTCGCAAAATTCTTAGTTATATTGCTAGAAGGTCATTGGACAAAATAGATTTTTTGTATAGCATCAATTTTGTTTCTGGAGTATCCAGAGGTTTCAAATGCTGCTTCTTGAAGTCAAATCAATTTACCATTAATGTATGTAGATTACTAGAATTCTGATTCTTGTTTATAGGCTTGCAGTGTGTTGGAAAGTATCTCGTAGTCTCTTGTACAATTATTTATTAATAATTATTATCAGTTTAAAGTTCAAACATTCATTGCGTTGCATAGTTTGTCGCAGCCAGCGTTAATTTCAACTTGAGAGGCCGTGTTCAAATTTGATTAGGATTAAGAAAGGTGATGATGCTTTTGAAAAGTTTAAGTAGAGAGCCACCTAAACTAAAATGAAATCATTTATACAATTGTTCACGGTTGTAAGAGTGGTGTCAGATTGTTTCATCCAACAAAACACCCCTACGTAACCAAAAAGCCTAAGTCTACAAATTTTAATGCAGATACATGTATATAAGCAGCAAAAAATGGCAATTGTTGTGGGATCCATTGGCATGGTCACTGAAGCATAATATCAGTTCGAGAGTGGGAGTTGGGTGAAACAGTATTATTCCGAATGTAAATACGAGAGCTATTATGTAAATTTCATAACTAGTTGTTTTGGAGATGATAGATGCTCTCAAGGTACGTATTAGGAATCACTTCTTGGGGATAAAGAAAATGTGTCAGTACTGAGTAAACTGAGGATACCCTTCTGCACAATTTCAAAATGACATTACTTGGATATCTTGTACGCTTCTTTTCTGTTTGTATTCAAATGGTATGTAACCATTTTTGGATTATGGTTTTAGAAACTTGTTTGGCTGGTTTGTGAACTTTGTGATAGCTCCCTTGATATATATACTGGGAGCCTTTGGATGCTTTATACCTGGCTGTTCCATCGTAACTTTTATTTCCTTCTTTTTTCCCTTTAGTCCAAAAAACAAAATTCTCAAGAATGAGGGTTCAGGAGGAGTGAGTCTTGTGTTCATTCGAGTTCAAAAAAGAATAAAAAAAATTGAATGAAAGAAAGAAAGTGGAGGGAACAGGACAAGGAGAAGGGGTCCTAGAAGCCCTCCTTTTATTCCTTTTTATGGCATGCATGAACTTGAAAGCAGCTTCACTTTCCCGGAACATGGCCTCAGTTCTCCTCTGATTGTGACTTGATAACTTTATTTTTGGTCAATCAAATGAACGAGCTCATCTAATCTCAATTCAAGAGTGTACCAAATCTATACAGATTAGTGACTGAAACTCATCTGACATTATTTGTGGTTTAAAAGTTCCTGAAAAACTTAAAAAAAAATATTTAGTGAAAAACTCTCGTGTATTTAACGTTATGATTATAATGGAACAACCATAACACATACATAGGGTGAGAACTGAAACTTCTCCTTTGTTTTCAAACTGGGCAATTGTATCCATTATGGACACCTTAGTCGTAAGCCCCATATATAACAGAAATCTATTATCAGTTTAAGTGCAGCCCCATAGTCCATCAACTAGGAAGTGATGACAAACCTTAATTGAATTCAAAAGATGCTCCAAAATATTTTAAATTTTATTAATTCAATTATTGAATTTGGGAGGCCTTACTTATACACTTGTCCATATCAATTTAAATTCTGACATTTATTAGTCGGTATTTGTTTGTCATGCATAAAGTTTCTAGCAATGTGATATGGGTGGGAAGGCAACCTAAGTGACTTAAGAGAGTATGGCCATATATGTGTTAAGCTGTTAAAGAACCAACCAGTAATCAATGATTGGTTAGCAGCCCAACATAATGTTAGGTGTTTAGGTTGTTCTTAGAAAAATATATATATAAAAAAAGGACTCTTTCCAGCTTGGCCTGTCCCTAAAGCTCCATCCAGTATCTCTCAATACCTTGACAAAAAGGAGTTAGAATTGCTAGAATCCCTTTTCATTCTCTGGGTGACACTTTTGCTTTAGTTCTCTCTTCTCTGCTAGTCTATTAATTTTATACTCTTTTATTCTATTAATAGACATTAATTTGGTTGCGTTGTCAAAATATCACTTTTTGACTTCAAAAACAGCTATTTCCATGTTAGTTATATCTTGCTCTCAGGGTTGGTATATCATATTCAGTGATTTGTGACACTAGAGAGTTTGATTTCATTTATGCAGTACTGTAAATTACAATTATTTGATGCATGACATTCCAGTGTAATATACAACCTCTTTGTTAGCACTAGCAGAATGAGTCAATGACAATCCTCAAAATAAAATATTGATTGCAACTTGAGCTGCTTTTTAAGAAAATGATTAGATTGTTCTTTTTCTTAATAAAAAGTATTCGTTTTTTTTTCTTTCCATCATTTCAATGCAGTACTTCAAGTTCGTAAACAGCAGAAGAACACTTAAAAAATGAAAGGAAAAAGAAATCGTATTATGAAAACCATCGAGCCCGCGTGGTATGAGCACCAATAGCAGACACGGTTCCCCGAGAAGAATAAACAAACGCAAATTTACATAATAATTATGATATAAATTACTATATCTGATCACAATGAAGATTTGATTGCAAAGTTTGCCAAGGATGTTTTTGTCTTCCTGTAGTATTTAACTATTTATTTGGAAGCTCTTTTGCTTGTGAAGAGCATATGGTTATATTTCATTTGTATTGCAATTGTACTAAGCTTTTGCAGCAGCTATGATTATACTTGCAACATTATGTCCCGTAGCTTGTAGCTTAATTGCTTCATTTTTTTTGGTACTTTAGATCTGACCATTCTCTTTGGTTTGTAAACAATGCTGGTTCTGAATGATTCTCCCTGCACATTTAATGTACAGTTGGTTCTTTTATTTCTTATTTACTTTAATTTCTCCTCCTCTTTCTTCTTTATTGTCATAATCAAAATTGGTCAAAAAGTATAACCTATTTAGTTGTCCGTTATTGCATTTAGTGTATGGAAGTTTGAAAAAAAGGCACTAGCATTTTGTGTACATCTTTTATGCCTGGATAGAATACTTCTTGACAGGATTAGGTATATTTCTGCCGAGAACTATATGAAAAGGAATCTTCTCTCGCTTGCAGCTTCCCAAGGATGCACACATTTTCTCTATCTTAATAAAAGCATTATTTCACGATTTATATAAGAGTAATTAAACTCAAAAGTGGTTGGCACATAGGAAAAGGACTGCGCATCAAGCGAACCTTAATTGTATTATTAGATGTTTAAATTCTGAAATAATCACTTTAAAAAAGACTTTATCATATCACTTTCAATCTTAAATTATGCAAGTAATTAATAATATAATTTTAAAAAAACAGTAATATTAATAACTCTCATGAACTATCTAAATCTCTTCCTACAAACATACTTGCAGTGGCAAGTACTTGTTTTATGATTTGCAGAGCACTAATGTTGGACACAAGAGTTTGCAACAGTTGTAGAATTGTCCCCTACGGAGTTTCATATTTCCAACATATGCACGGGCATTAAACTTGTTCAAACCATATAGATAAGGTTTCTATTCTGGAGCCGATCGAATTGGTTCTGTGGGAAATTCATCTTGTCGAAAGTATGTCTGTTGGTTTGTTTATATATATATATATATATATATAGAGAGAGAGAGAGAGAGAGAGAGAGAGAGAGAGAGAGAAATAATTGACGTGGGTTTAGCTTTGCTGTTTTATGCTAAAGGATCATGTCCATCCTTTCATTTGGCTTTAGACTTTTCCATCAAAAACTAGTTATTACAAAAAAAAAAAAAATTAATTTATTGTTAAATGAAACTTTTTACGCTATCATTAAATTAAAAATAATTATTTTTAAATGTTAAAGTTTGTATTTAATATTTAATTATTTTATAATATATTAATGGATTTTTCAAATTTAAGAGTAGAATGGTCGCAACTTTTTGTAATTAAGTGCTTCCTAAACTTTAATTTTTATTACTCTAGATTTTATTTCATTAATAAAATCTCAATTTATCTTTTTTTTTAAAAAAACTAATGATCTCTAGATTGTCCCATTCAACTATTGGATGGGATCATTTTCATCTTATAAATACTAAACAATGAACATTTACTATAAATTTAAGTCGTTAGTGATGGTTGGCAAAGAATTTGAATAATTTAATAATTTATTTAATTTTTTCTGACATCATTATAAAGTGTTTCTCCTATTAATTTTTCACAAAATTAAGTTTGATAATTAAAAAATTTATGAAAGTTAAAATAAGTAACTTTTTTTTTACTTACTTCCTTAAATACAAATCTATAACTTAACAAAACAATATGAAGCACCTATAATATCATTAATTGTTTAAATTTGGTAACAGACTTATATATGGAGTGTCTCTATACTATATCATTTATTTATAATTTCAACACCATATTCTAGTATTCTACCACAACTACAAAACAGATTACAGTAAATTATTTCGAAATGTAAACGTGTTTATTAAAATAACAGTTATCGTACAAAATATTCAATCTAAAAATCCGTTCACACGGGGCATGTATAAAATAAACCCAAACTACTATTCTTTTGAAGAGCATTCAAACTAATCCTGTTGAATACATGTATATACTCATAAAAATTATTCTAGAAGTACAAAATGAACCATATAATATTCTATAAGCACATTTTTAATATTTTATGCAGTCTTTTATCTTTTTTTTTTTAAATAATGGTCACGATGAGTAGCAACAGGAATGTTCTATGTTTCCACTCTGACCAGTCTGCACTTTTTGGCCCTCCTCCTCCTTTGACCCTTATCTAGTTATCCCCATATATCTCACTATCTGCTCCTCAAACCAAGTTTCAAGTCTCAAACAGGCTACTGCAGAACCCACCTCTCATTTTCTGTCCCTTTCTCGCTTTCTTTTATTTTTTCTTTGCAACCAAACACCCAAAAATTCATGTCGTTTAGTTTGACTTTCTGATTCTGGGTCTTGGTCTCAGATTTGAATTTCAAAGATAACAAAATTATTACCATTTTTTTAATGATTGTAATTCTGCTGGGATGGGATAATAAATACTAACTTCGTAACAGCTTAAAACAGAAAATTCATAAACTTGTTTAGCTCGGTTACAAAATTGAAATCAAATATGAGAGACTCAGGTTTAGCTTTCAAATCTTAAGCCAAACTGTAAAGGAAAAATAATTTAAGTTTGGTTGTGTAAAACTTTTTTAATTTATTCAATCGGGTGTTAAATATCATTAAAAGAATTTGATATCTCAAATAACTGAAGAAATTTTTATGTACTTGAAAATAATAAAAAAATTAATTAAAACATGAAAGATGATATGAAAATTAAATTTATATCATCAGATTAATTTTATAATATTTTTTATAATAAAATTTAGATTTTTGAATATATTACTCTTAAAATATATAAGAATTTTGAAAGTAATATTCTTAATGATTTAGATTTTTATAAAGTATTATAAAATAAATTTGACGGCACATATTCAATTTTAGTAATATATTTTAATTAAATTAATATATGAGATTAATTTTGATGATTCATAAGTTTTTTTTTGGTATTATCATCAAATTATATATTAATACATAATTAAAAAATTTAAATTTTTAAATAATTATTATTACAGTTAAAGATATTAAAAAATGTGCCAATACTTAATTATTTGATAATGAAAATTTTACAGTAATAACGAATTAAATCAAATTCTTTTAAGTGTATTATTCACTCCATAAAAGTTTCTCCTATGCTAAGCTTAAACTCAGATATTCCCATGCTGCTCTCCAATTTTCTTTGTTCGCTGGTGCCGTACACTATCCCTTAGCTAACATGTGGAGTCTGTTCTCTTTATTCCTTATCTAAAAAAAGCGTACATGGATTTTTTTTTTTCATGACATAAAAACATGTAGTTTCTTTTTGTCATTAAAACACGTAACTTAATAATAATATAATTTTTTTAATATTTATATAAATTAAATAAAATATTAAAAAAGAAACATTAGTTTCACGTTAGTTCATGGTCAAACACTGATTAATCTACTGCTTAGTTACGTGTAATTCAGCTGCACGTGGTTCGGGCAGCGCGAGGAGCGTGAACGAATATTTATGTTACACGTGGTGTCGGCGGTGCCGAGTACTTTGTTTGGTGAAGCTTGAAATTAAAACTATCATAGCTTATGTTACCACTTACGATTCCATGTTGGTCCCTGTTTGGCTCAACCATATAGCTCCAATACACAGTAATATTAGTTTCATTCACTAATCTAAAAAGTGAATTCGAAGTAGCATTGCTTTATCCTCTGACTTTCTTTTATTTATTTTTCAATATATTTAATTCTCTAAGTTATACAATTGCAATAATTTTCATAGGAATAGTTTAAAAATTTTCACAATGCATTTACAATTTTATTAATAAAACAATTAAGATTTAACAACTCAACTAGTATTTCTTCTTTTTTTTTTTTGGTTTCGAACCATTGGCATTCGACTCACTCTGAGCAAGCTTGTGTTAATTTATATTTTATTAATATAAATAATGAAATTTTGTATTCTTATTCAGAATATACACAAAACTCTATTAATAAATCAATTAAGATAACAGAGTTTTGTTTTCTTATCAAGAATAGATGCACAACTTTATTCATAAATTAATTAAGATTTGATAACTCAGATTTTTTGTTTACAAAACATGTGGTATTCGGATCTGAACAAGATTGCGTTAATTTACAATTTCATTAATATAAGTTAACGGAATTTTGTTTTCTTATTAAGAACAATAAAATCCTTAAATTCAGTTTCAATAGAAAATTACCGCGTGTTATAATTTTTCATAAAAAATTGGACTGTCAGTTTTCATAATATACTTTTCTGAGTTCTGTTTGTTTTGAGAAATCTTCGTGATCTGTTTGTTTTGTAAAAGAAAAAATATATCTAAGAAAGTTTTCGCAAAATTTGTTTGATAAAACATTCTTTTTTTTTTTGGTAGATCTGATAAAGCGTTCTTTACTATTTATTTCACAGAAGATGTTTTATAAATTACTTTCTATTTTATTGTTGAAAAAAAAATTCATGTATAGAAATAAACAACCTGTATTGCTTAAAAAAATTGGCATATAAAAATAATAATATAGAAGAACAAGGGCTTTTTTTATATGGAGAACCAAACACGGCCTAAAAGGGCTATAGTAGCTTCGGAGCTTGAACCCAGAAAACCATGTCTTTCCAGAGTCCACAACTAACACTCTGAAAATTTCCACCATAGCCTTTTCTCCCTACAAACGCAGCCTTTGAATTCTCTCTCTCTCTCTCTCTCTCTCTCTCTCTCTCTCTCTCTCTCCTTTTCCTTTGGCCAACTCTGCCAATGAAGCAGAAAGGACCGCAACCCACCAACCCT
Organism: Castanospermum australe; assembly: GCA_019955255.1. NCBI lineage: Eukaryota > Viridiplantae > Streptophyta > Magnoliopsida > Fabales > Fabaceae > Castanospermum > Castanospermum australe. The sequence continues at coordinate 553,176 of NSJW01000376.1, read as the reverse complement.
GACGTCAAAATCCATTCTTTTAGATGAAGAAACTACCTTTCTCCTCCGCCATCGTCTCCGTCAACGTCAGTCTAGCCGCCGCCGCTGTCGCCGCCGTAGTTGTATTCTCTTTGATGCCCTTATCCCATGCTCTCGGCTCCGGCGCCACCCTCGCCATCAGCGACGCCTCGGCCACCGTATGCGGCATCGTAGGAGAGGAACCGACACAGCGCATTGCGTGTTACCGCGGCGGCCAGAGCATTGCCGTCGTTCCCAACATTTCGTTTTCGTCGATTTCCGGCGGGAGGAACTACTTCTGTGGCCTTAGGTCCGGCAACTACAGTTTGTTTTGCTGGGAAACCGCCTCTTTCATCGGTAGTTTTGAAAGGAAAAGGCTTTACAACAATGATAATATTCTATTGGAGAATCTGGCGGTTGGGGATAGCCAAATTTGCGCGACGGTCGTGGGTGCTGGGACGGTGGAATGCTGGAGAACCAATGGCACGTTTAAATTACCATCTGGGTCTGATCAATTTGTGTCCATATCATCTGGGTCTGGCTTCTCTTGCGGAATTCTGCGGAATAGTTCTCGGGTTCGGTGTTGGGGAAACATGTCGGTTGCGAGTCAGATACAGAATGAGTTTGGAAACGTGTCCATGTCAAGTCTTGTAGCCGGTGATTCACATGTTTGTGGATTGAATTCAACAGGGTTTCTGGCATGCAGAGGAAGTAACAGTTCTGGGCAACTGGGTGTTCCCCAAGGAGGGCCTTGGGAGCTTACTGGGTTGGCACTTGGCGCTGAGCATAGCTGTGCAATTAGAAGATCGAATGGTTCGGTCGTTTGCTGGGGTGGCAGAGGGCAATTCTCGGCCAATGTTACAGAAGGGGTTTCTTTTGAGTTGATTGTTTCTGGGTCGAATTTTACTTGTGGATTGACAACACGCAATCTTTCAGTAAGGTGTTGGGGCCCTGGTTGGCCTAATACTTCTGATTCTAGTTCAAGGTTTGAGCTTCCCTTGCCTCCTATTCTTCCAGGGCCTTGTGTTCAATCTTCTTGTAGTGAGTGTGGTATATATCCTCAATCTCAATTCCTATGCTCTGGCTCTAGTAACATTTGCAGGCCACTGCCTTGTTGGCCTCAATCTCAAATACCAGTGCCGGCGCCACCGCCACTGCCACCGCCGTCAATACCATCCCCGCCACCGCCATCCCTCTCTCCTCCGTCGTCTCGATCGAAGGCCTTGACCAGGGGTTTATTGGCATTCGTCATTGTTGGATCCGTGGGAGCTTTTGCTGGTATTTGCACAATAATTTATTGTTTATGGACTGGAGTTTGTTTTGGGAAGAAGAAAGTCCATAATTCTGTGCAACCCACAATCACCAGAGGTAGCAGTTCCAATGGTGGTGGTGTTTCGAATAATAGCCCACCTTCGAGATCATCTACCATTAGGCGGCAGGGTTCAAGAATGATGAGGCGCCAGAGGAGTGGAACTTCATCAACAAAACAACCAGACAGGGCAGAGGAGTTCACCCTGGCTGAGCTTGTAGCAGCCACCGACAATTTCTCACTTGAGAACAAGATTGGCGCTGGAAGCTATGGTGTTGTGTACAGAGGCAAACTCGGTGATGGTCGCGAGGTGGCAATCAAAAGGGGTGAAACGGGTTCAAAGATGAAGAAGTTTCAAGAGAAAGAGAGCGCATTTGAGTCTGAATTGGCCTTCTTGTCTCGTCTGCACCACAAGCACTTGGTTAGGCTGGTTGGGTTCTGTGAAGAGAAAGATGAAAGGCTCTTGGTGTACGAGTTCATGAAGAATGGAGCACTGTATGATCATTTGCATGACAAAAACAATGTGGAAAAGAGTAGCAGCTTCTTGAATTCTTGGAGAATGAGGATCAAAATCGCACTGGATGCTTCGCGGGGAATCGAATATCTCCATAATTATGCAGTTCCCTCTATAATTCACAGAGATATCAAGTCTTCTAACATCCTGCTTGACGCGACTTGGACAGCAAGAGTATCTGATTTTGGATTGTCATTGATGAGTCCAGAATCTGACCATGATTACCGGCCAATAAAGGCAGCGGGAACCGTTGGATACATTGATCCTGAGTATTATGGTCTAAATGTATTGACAGCAAAGAGTGATGTCTATGGGCTTGGAGTAGTACTGCTAGAACTTTTAACGGGAAAGAGAGCTATATTCAAGAATGGTGAAGATGGAGGTACCCCTGTAAGTGTGGTAGACTTTGCAGTGCCTGCAATTATGGCTGGAGAATTGGTGAGAATTTTGGACCCGAGGGTGGAACCACCGGAGTTGAATGAAGCAGAGGCAGTGGAGCTGGTGGCCTATACTGCTATGCATTGTGTGAATTTGGAAGGGAAGGATAGACCAACAATGGCTGACATTGTGGCCAATTTGGAGCGGGCTTTGGCTCTTTGTGATACTAGTCATGGCAACATTTCCAGCGGTACAATCTCTGTTGTTTCTGACTGATATATTCAAAATCCCGGGAAAGACTAAAAGAAGAAGATTGAAAATTTTGTCTGATTCTTATTGATTCTTTCTGATAAATTATATGGGTATACTCCTCGGGTGTAAAGATTAGGAGTGTCACCTAACATTAAGCTTGTAGTGTGGAATTTTGTTTTAACACTAACAGCCAAGCAGAAAAATTGATCATTTATATTTTCTTTTGCTGTTTAATTTTTTATAAAATAATTCACAACGTGCAATTCCTGTATGCATTTCCACATGGCAGAGTTGACTAATATTTTATCAATTTTTTCTTTTTGTCCTTCAAAATTTAGGCTACACATTAGAGCATTGTGCTTGTTACTGCCTTCAAATTAGAGTACTTAGGATTCTATCATGAAGGTATGAACTATATTAAGCATAGTTATCTGAACATTGATCGGAGAAGAAGACAATATCACAAACTTTCACTTATTTGGTCTCATTCAGACAAGGAAGCTACGTACACTTTTCCAGGTCTAATAATGCCCATTTGACGGGCATGTGAGAGAAGAGGTGAAGAAGAATGTGAACAAAGATTGGCGTTTAGAGCATGAAAACACTATGCAAGTGCACCCTCATAATCATTCTAGGTTCCTGTGTTTGAGTAGTTGAGCTATTGAGTCCACAGGCACCATAATGAATCCTTTTCATCTTGTACCATCTCTGTAAACATGGTCCCCAGCACAAGAAGACTGGTCTAGTTTTGTTTCTCTTTTGAAAGGTCGTTTCTGACTTCCACGATGGGCACAAGTTTGACCAAAGGCAAGGAAATACCAATTTAAGCAGTGGATTGGTTAATGAATGTTGCTTCTTTATTACACGGCGGGGGTTGGGTTGACCCATCCACAGGTATTGAATTGACAATTCTTTGCATTTTGAATAGACATCTTGAGGACCCACTCTCAGACTTATTTGCTCCTGTTCATGAAAGAAAGAATTCAAGTCTGAATTCTCTGTGGCACAGGAAAAAATCTGCATATGCTGAAGTTAAACGCCATGGCCACAAAAGTTTTTTGGGTTATAAATTTGTGGGATAGAATATGTTGGGGCTATAACGATGATGATGAGCCTCTCCTCTGTAAAGTAATTAGGGGTCATTGAACCAGCTCCCTGTGTTCTGTCAACCTCTCCAGATAACATAAATTTTGGGCCTTATCCATTGCTTTTATTTTCTTTTTGTGTTGAATGTTTCAATAATATGATATTAGAATGGCTACAAATTGAATTTCACCACCACGTGGTAGTCAAATATGAGATTTTACAGATATAATCATTAAAAAAGCTCTGTCTAGTTTGATTTTTTTAAGTTGAACAGCACTGCTATTTCACACGAAATAGCATTTACCACGAAGCAACGTGGGTATTCACACTCAGTTTTTCAATTCAAACTAGATAATAACAAATGAACAAAGCAAAACAAGTCAAACCAATAGCCCTTATCATTGTAGCTACTTTCGTAGAAATGAGTTGGTACAAATCATCATTCTCGTAAGTTGAATGATGGGATTTTTTAGTATTTACTTTTTATAGGATGTTTGATCTTTGATTTTGATGAGCGAATATTAGAAGGATTCCCTGAAATTTTATGAAAATTTAAGATCATAAGGTTTAGAATTTTCAGGAATCAATCTTCCATTGAAGGGGAGAAATTATTTCTTATCCACAACCATAGGACTTCTAATTTTTCATGCCACTATGCCAAAATGGACACTTCACCTACTATTAGTAATTTAATACCACACCACCTCTATCACTGGTCCTGTTTATGGAATTATAGTGGCATTTTTTAATCTAAATATAATGGCATTTTATATACTAGCATATTTACAGTAATAATATCATGCTAATTCATATTTTTATTTTTTAATTTTAATAATAAAAATTTAAATTTAAATAATTAAATAACTAGTTAATTACTTGATTGTCAATATTTTATTTAATTATTTGTATTAAATAAAAATTAAAGATGAAAGTATTGATCCACTAATTATGAATCTACATTTTAAGAATTTATTTGTTAGAATGATACTAAACACGAAAGCTAACATAATAATTTGATTTAAATTAGATATTTGTGTCCCAACCTTGAATTTCCAAACTTACTGTTTTGACGAGAATTTTCAAGAATTTTCATATTTTTTTTTGTCTTGAAATTCTTTTTAGTCAGCAAAAGGTATAAATTCCAGAAAGAGAAGTAACAGTAAAATTGAAAATTCAGTCCAAGGTCCAACTTACAATGTCACTGGAAGAGTGGTTGTGTTAGATAGGTAACAAAAATTTTCAAATTATGCTAAAAACAACTTCTCAAGAATCTTTATGCCAGCTCTGGTCACAATTCCTTTTCCATGAAGTCAGCCAGTCAAGTTTCAATACAAATGGCAAACCAGAATGACTTCCAGAAGCAGAAAGACTTATCTCTTTTCTGTTCAGCCACTTGTTATGCCTCTTACTTGTTGCTTTATACTCTTATCTTTCAAATGTACACAATATTGCTTCTGAATGATAGGATGAACATGTGTTTGAATTAGTTTATTTATGTTCAAAATAATTTATAATCATAATTTTATTGAGAGAATTTAAAAAAAAAATTAAAAAATGATTTTTTTTCTAAGAATAATCACTTTCCAAACAAGTGGTTAACTAAAATTTTGTGCTAAATTATATATACATTTTTCTGGGTCTTTGCTAATATTCTTGAAAAACATATAAGTGACCCATCTTCCAAAAAGGCTTTGGCCACTATCAAGTTCAGGCTTCTTGCTGGCGCCTTGCCAATTGCAACAATGCTCGCCAAAGGGACAAAGCAAACAAGCGATCAATGCAGTCCTATTTTATTCATCTTTGGACTAAAAGTTTAGTTCCAAGACTTCGAGAATCATGCATAAAATAATTGTATACAAATTAGAGACTCAAGAAACTGCTGGAGCTGAAGCAACATTTAGTTTCTAGATCGTACCACTCAAGCAGAAATAAGAGAACAACCCAATCAATTGATAACGGAAATGGTTAATGCTGCGCCAAAATAACAAATCCTTTTTTCTTTAAGAAAATAATAGCAAATCAATTATTGATTTGGTGAATTGTCATGGTTTTTCTATCTTCCTTTCATGTTCAATACATACATGACATATCAAAAACAAACTTGTTAGTGTAACTTTTAGAGTAATCTTCAAATTTATTCTTTACAAAATTAGATTGATATCACTTTAGTCCTAAAAAAAATATCAATATTAATTTAATCATTGAATCATAAAATGTGACAATATTTTGATCTTTTAAAAAAATTAATATCAATTTAATTTTTTTATTATTAAAAAATATTATCAATTTAACTTTTCAATGATAAAAATTATATCAATTTAATCTTATCTGTACGCAGAAAAATAATTTTGATGTCATCATTCATCATTCAAGAAATTAATTAATATTAATATTTTTTTAAAAAACTAAAATAATGTCTAAACTCAATTTTTTTTTGAAAGACCAAATTAGATATTTACTTTAACTTTTATGACATGTTATATGGTAGAGTTTCTTCCAACAACCGGTCGACATATCATCAATAATTATGAGTTGTCGTGATAGTACTGACAGTTACACGAATATCCGAGTTGTATACAATGGCGATATCTCCAGTAACAAAACTGGACATACGCTGATAGATTGAAACAAAAGAAAAATGCCTATTTAGTACAACTCTGAACATGTCTAATTGTCTATTGGGTAATTATTTCCTTGTCTATGGAAAAAGAATGTATGGCATGCATCTGGGGCTGCAAATATTCAAAGCATATCGGAACTTGATGCACTATATCCTCATGGATAGACAAAAAATAAAGTAACCAAACTGACAAATAATTATGAGAATCGAGAATGTGTTTGTCTTCGCTCATCAACTTCATTCATCCAATCAGAGAGCCGTAAAAGACCCTTGTAACCATAATATGTAGCAGCAAGAAGAGTGACCAAAATAAAGACAAATAGAAGAAGCTGCTTTGTGGTGGAAACAATTTTCTGTTCAATGATTACAACCATAGATGGTCAGAGAAGAAAGCGGCAGTTGGAAGTCACTCATTTCTCAAGAAAATTATCATACCTGCAGTTTTGTTGTTTGCTTGGATTCTAGTACCCGGTCCCGCCTTTTTCGTCGCTTTGGAGCTGGTTTTTCATTATCTGGCTCTTTTCCCTTCAATGATTACAAGAGTATCAGACATTACTGCCGCAGAGCTCACTAACAAAGCATGCCTCCTCAATTTAATGAAAATACTCAGAAATAATAAAATTTAGATGTTAAAGCCACTCTGCCCACTTGGCATTGGGTATAAGCTAATCAGTAAAACTATGAAGTGGAATTACAAAATAGATAATTTATACTAGAATGAACTCGTGTCAGTGATCAGAACAGTTTACCACCCAAACAAAGTCCAACCATTTTTTGCCACACCATTGAGTCATTTCTTGAGTCGAGACAATTGAAATTCGCAGGAAATGGAGCCAAAGCATCAGACAAGGGATGGCCTGAGTCTTTTTTTAGAATAAATGGAGCAAAGAAACCCTTTTTTTTTTTTTGGTCTTTTTTGGGGGGGGGGGGGGCAGTTGGATCTTCCCAGCACGGAATCGATCCTTGGGTGCCATACTTCAAGGCTCTACGCCTTGGCCATTAAACCACCAGCCTGATGGCGGAGCAAAGAAACATGAAATTCCTATTAGTGCTGAGTTCTTTCAATTGGTAAAGAGAACACATGCATCCACTCAATTTTTAACCCCTGATCCCCAAGTCCATCATTATTCCAGAACCAAGTTATTGCTAACTGGAGTTTGAAGTGCTGCGTGGGACATGCCCAGAAAAAGTAACTTCTTTCAGCAGACTAGATAGCCACTAATTTAAAAATATACATCCTAGTAGTGGTACTCACTTATTCAATTAGTTCCAATGGACCCATGCCATTGATCATGGACAATGCCAATCGGGGTTTTCTCAGCCTCACTCATGCATTTGGCCTAGCCCTTGAATAATATTCCTTACTCCCACAACCTCCACCTCTTTATATATAAGATTAATTATTCCTTGCAATTCAAGGCATCATATTGGTTGAAATTTCAGTACATAGAAATTAGACTTTATCAGTTTTCTTTTTTTAAATCAAGTCAGAGCATATATGAGTACAAAATACTCATATTGTATGTAATGTATAGGTGTTGCAAATTTTTTCAACAAAATCATTGTGTAAAAATGGTGATAGAATAGACTATGTCTGTACAATGACAGTGCATCGAATTTTAACTCTTACAAGCTTGGAGTTTGTAGAAAAGACAAGATTTTAACTCTTTCATGCTCTCCATTTTTTATGCTCTTTACAAAGTAGTTGTTATCAAATTTGGAATTCAGGTGCAGATTATGAATCAACAGAGTATCAGAAAATAGACAATATTTTGTCAGGCATCATTCTCTATCATCCATTGACATCCATTTCTTAACTTAATTATCATGAGATAAGTGGAGCAAGAGAACTCTTGCACAGATTTTCAATCATAAAATTCTGCAGTTTTCATCATACCTTCCAGGGATATCAAGTCAATGTGTATTACTTCAAGACACACTCACTTGTCTCACACATTTAATATTTGTGATTTGTTGTACAACTCTAACTTGGTTCTGAAATTTATCAATAACCTTAAATGACAATGTAGACACAAAGACACCCTTTCAGAAGCTAAATTTCCACAAGTGCAACCCAACTTGATAGTGATGATGAAAACACAGAACAAAGCATAGCAGATAACTTTGAATGTATGTGGAAAGTTCTGATAGAAACTCAATTACCTCTATAACTCTAGATTTACGTAATTGTAGTTCTGGCTCAACAACCTGCACTTTACTCTTACAATCAGAATTGCAAGGAATAAGTCCAATTCCAAATTGATTTTTTTGTATATCGCTCGGATGGCAACCAGCACAATGATACGCTGCTTGAACATCTTGACAAAGCCACTCTTTTTTCAATGTTTGGCATTTACAACGAACAGTGACCTTGCAAAGAACGAGTTCAGAATACAAATTGGATCAATAACAGGTGTAATGGTTAGTTTAATTTGCAGTAGTTATGCACGCTACCAAAAAGAGGCTAGAATAGTATAGTGCATAAACTAGACAGCACTGGAGCTAACTATGTAATCTTCAAAACCAAGCCATGAAGTTATAGGTATTTAATCTCATAATACCTTTTTACAGCATTTCTCAGGATTCGGGCATTGACCAGGATGACATGTCTCTGGGCAAAGATGTGTACAATTTGGCAACTTTCTGCAAAACCAATGTGCCCAATAAGGCCCTCATTCAACTTTATTACTTAATCCAGAGAAGGAGGAGCAAGGAGAAGGGAAGGAAAGAGCAAAAGTCTAACAAATATTTTTAACTTAAAGTTCATTTCAAATGCTAAACTAGATTAAAAAAAAAGAAAGGTTAAAAATGCTAGTCTCTCAATCACCTATGACATGGCCCACCACATGAACGAACAGCCTCTTGATCCTTTGCAGACAAGCTGTTGTAATATATGCACTCAAAGACATGGACCATTGAGCCACAGTGACATGATCGTTTAATAAGCACTTTGCATGGACGGCAGTCTCCAGGATGGCATGGCTGAGGGCAGTGATGTGCACATTTAGGCTCTCTTTCCTGATTGATGGATTTCACACATCAACACAAATTATCAATTCTGATTTTAGAAAGGAAAATAGAGAGTTTCTCAACTTCAGACAGGACAACAAATCAGAAACTTCATTGATTCGGCTTAAAAACAGTGATAATACATAGAGAGAACATACAACCCAAGAATAAGGAAGACACTAGTGCACGGAAAGAATAAAATACAATGTAAGATTCAACACCTTCTGGCATGGAAGACAGCAATCTTCACAAGGCTCACTTCTCCATAGCTGGTTCAAGGAAGACTGGTTCTCCAAGGCATGGCAAGTTTTAGTACAATAATGATTACCACATGGTAGAGGATTTCCACATAAATTTTCGCAGGAGAACAGTGATTTATTAGAGCAGACCATCTGATAGGAGGTTGGAAAAGGAAAAAAAACCTCATTAAAAGCACGAATTTAGTTAATACAAATTGCTTTTGGACAAAATCATTTAAAAGAATCTTGCATGTTGAAATGTTCATATACAGCTTCGGAGAAGAAGTACAACAAACCATTCTTTCTGCCCCAATGTGTTGTCCAACACATGATCTCCAAACAAGTTCTGGGCAAGGAGGGCATGGAGTGCCAGGAACACCTTCACTTTGTTGTATATTCTTCTTTTTCTTTGGTTTCAGAGTAAACTCTGGATTAGGAGGAGGTCTAGCACCATGACACCTAAACATAGAAAAAGCAGTGTTAAGAAAAGAAAATACATTAACTCCAAATTAAATGTAAGGTCCCAAGTGGTTAAATTATACAATACTAGATTCCAATGAAACCAATGGTTCTACGTTTTCAAGACTCAAGACATAAGTAGAGACAAAGAAATCCCAATTTTTGGACTTTCCAATTTCCATTGAAGCCTAAAGTTTGAAACTCTTAATTATTTAAAGCAACTGCTTCAAACCTTAATATATAATGAGAAATTTTTCTCAAACCTTAATTTGCATGTATGGCCACATGGGTACTCTTCTGCACAAGATAGCCGACAAGTAGGGCAGGCTCCATAATGGCATTTGTGAGGCTAGACAAAATTTATATAATTGTTAATAATATGACAAAACAAGATACACTGTCAGCAACTCAACATATATTTTCTTTCAAATTAAGGAATATACAGGTATGATGATGATATCTACAGATAGGTTCTAATCATTCTGATCTAGATAACACAAAAATAAAGGCCCATAAAGATATATTATGGAAAGCTTTTTCATAAAAAATAATTTCATTATGAAATGTTATCATCCATTTTCAAATTTAATTGTACCCAGTATTGAAGAAATTCAATTTTAGTATGCAATGGAATGTTTCAACCTCAAATTTTGACACCCGCAAAACACCATTGGAACTTGGAAGCTCAAGAGAATAAGAATTCAGAAAGAAAGCTAATGATCAGATTACAATCTTATGTCAATCATATAATAACTATAATTATCATCTTCTTTATTTAATTTCAGCCACATCTTAGATACATTTTCTGTTATGGAATTTGTGAGAAGCATTCCATGAACAAGACGTTATAATTCATTACCAGAATTCCAATGTAACCATCTGGGTACATCATCAACAGAGTACATTTTGTTGTATAGACTTACTAATGCATTTTCACAAAATAAAATTTTAATTTTTACACAGCCAAGTTTTACAATAAATATATCTGTAAAAACATCATTCAAATACAAGAAAAAGAGACTTTAAATTACAGCTGGGAGCTAGCTTCGAGAAGTCCAAAAGGCTTAAATCTATCAATTCATAAATTTCATAATAGGAGTTGGAAAGCATAAGTCATAAATAAGAGAAAATAACAGTAATGAATAGGGATAGCAACAGGTAGCACATCCAAAAGTAGACATAACCAAATCTAATGAAAAGACTACAAAACCCAAGCCTGCCCTAAACTCATTCAAAATATTATCCAATATCCCAAACATGTCTTGGGTACGAAATAATCATACAATAAAAATGAAAATAAAAATAATTATTGCATAAAAAAAAGAAAATATAAAAAAAATCAAATTAATGTACTGGTTTAACGTTGAAATACAGGGGATAAAATCATAAACTTAAGCTTCATATATTAGCCTTCGACTTCACCTTCCATTTCAATACTAAGAGTTTTATCACAACACATTCAAAATTCGGCTACCATATTCAAAATTAGACAATAATCTTTTATGATGGTGATAAAATAAGCTCCTTCAGCTAAAATTTAATTTAAAAGTCACACATACACACTACTTTAAACCTCAATGAGAATCAAATGTTATTATCCTCTCACTTATATTCCAACACATTTGTCCTATTCAGACAAAATATTATTTAATCATTATATTAAGAGCATAACCAGATAGCAGGAAATCAAGGATTAAATCCTAAACCCTAAGCGGTATATATTTGAATTAGCTGATTTCAAATCTTATAATGGTTTGATAAAAAGTCCTATCAGATTAGGATGGGGACAGATACCCTAATAAAGACATGATATTACCATTTGTTAGACATAAATTAAAGTTTCTTTCTAAATTGTTTTCCTCCATCATAGCTTCATCCACACATTATTGGAGGATTTTAATACAAGTACACAACATTCCAATGTATCTCTGCTTGGAAACGTAAATGCCTGCAGCAAAACAAGTCGGTAACCAATGGTACCTTGCAGTTTAATGCATGCCTGCATAGAGGAGTAATACGACATGGTTTAGGACATCTTGGTGGCTTTTGATCCATTTCAGTACCACAAGGAACCTGGTGCAAAATCCATCACCCAGAACAGATGCTTTAAGTATGTGTTAGCAAAAAATGATGAAATACTAGTAGTGTACTACTTATTGCATAAACCATCATCAAGACTTAGTAAAATTATCAATTTCTTCAAATTAAAATATAAAAAGTAACAGCAATGATCATTGCAGGAAAAAAAAAAAGGAACAGCAATGGTTTGAGTATCTCCCTACTATCTTATCTCTGAAATTGATATTATAACATATTTAGCTAAACACACTATGAAAACGGTATGCGTTGCAGGTGATATACAAATGGGAATATCACATTGACTATGGTGCACATTACATGAATTAATAATAATAAGTTAATAACCCTCCTTAATCTGATATTATGTATTGACCTTCATAATTCCCCAGAATATGTTCAAATGACTTTGCTTCCACTTCAATTGGCATGCAGTGTAATATGTTGTGTTTATATTATGCAAAGAAACTAACGGTGTGTTGTTAATCAACACTGAAATCCTCCCCACCCCCCAATCAACTCAAACCTGCCAATGACCGTTATGACCTCTGCCATTCATCAAAAACAATTTTTTCTGCTAGTGACAGCCAGTCATTGCCTTGAAAGAAGTCAGGTTCTCACTTTTGGTGCCAGAAAATGAGTGACACATGTATAAGCTAAATTTCCGTTTAAGTTCATTGCATATAGAAACACTTAGGAGCACAAATCAATTTTTATAACCTAAAAATTGGTAATTAAAACCCCCCCAAAAAAAACAATAAACTTGTGATTAGGAAAGTCTTCTTGGTTAAGTAAGCAGTTACTTGTAGTGCACCCAAAGTAAAAGGATATAGTTCTCTTTTATAGTCATAGTTTTAGAATGAACACAGGTGTTAGGTCAATGTTTTCTATCACAATTAATCACAGTTTCCTTGGTAAAATATATTTTCTTGTATTCCCTCTATCTCTCTTTTATGGACTATGCAGTCAATGATGTTGTTTTACAGAAGTGTGTCCATACAAACAATTAACATTCAAGAATGTTAAGTTTTAGGAATCAGATGACCAAATTATACAAGAAGAAATACAGTTAAAAAATGGAACTTCACAATAATCACAAACAAGCACAACTGAAGAATTAAATTTCATGTAACATAGGATAGGATCCAGCTCCTATTTGGACATATAGACTGAATCCTGATGGCCAAAATCAAACCTCAAAATGCGTCTCCCCACAGGCACATGAAATTGTCACCATTATTGGACATGGAGCACAGGCACCTCTGCAAGAATAAAGTTGGCTATCATCATGTTGTGTTGTGCCTGTGTCTTATACTTCAGGATTCACAAGTTACAGATTAAAATACCGTTTAGTCCATATAATATGCATCAGATATCAATTTGGTCCCTATGTTCTAAACTGATCAATGAAGGACCCAACTTTTTTTTTAAAAAATAATAATGTATTCCCTCCCCATCTACTCCACCATGATAAAGTTGTTAGTTGCTGAGTGGCACAATAATTAACATTCTTGTACCCAAATCAATATTCCCTCCTGAAAGGAGACCTATAGCATGGAGAAGGGGACATTAACATGACAGTATTTCAGTTTTCCATTATTTTAATCTTGTTGCCTAATGGACTACAGGCCAACCTCTAGAGAATACAGAAAGGGGACATACCTATGGCATGGAGAAGGGCATTTATGGTTCTTACATCGAAGCTTCCTGCCACATATCTAATATTTTTTTGAAAACAAAAGAAAATTGATCAATGCCATTACAAGTTTACAACTTACAAGTCTCTTGTTAAAATGAAGCAATTCTACAAAACGGGCAGTCACCTCTGAGCATGAAGGGCAGTCCCCATCACAGCAGCGACGTTTACATGCATGCCGCCCACAGTCACGTAACCTCTGACACTTACTTTCACATGCCAAATCTTGATAGCAAGGAACCTATTCTACGTTCAATTAACTTCGCCTGCTGTGACTGTTTCACAACTAAAAAATCAAGATGAATCCAAATTCAAAAATTGTAATACTTACATCTTTCTTCAGGCTCCCACAGCGGCAGGACTTCCTCACAACAATTCTACATTTCTCAATGCATTGCCCACGGTGGCATCGCTCTGGACACCTGTGGTGTCCACAACTCAACATTTTATCGCAGGTCGCCCCACACACCTGTACTGCAGCATCACAGGGCATTCCTTCATACACCCTCTTCCCACAAGGGCACGTCCTCTTCCCCTGGAGAGGGCACTCACCACACTCACCGGAATGGCACCCTCTCTGACAAACATGCTTCCCACACCTAAGCGCCTTCTCACACGGATTATCACACTGAAAGATGCGATCACAACACTCCCTTTCCTCCTTTTTTTTCCCGCATTGGCACCTATATACGCCACGGGTTCGGCAAGGAGGGCACGGACCATCGTGGCAAATCTCAATGCACCTGTGAACACCACAGTCCAAGACTTTCGAACAGGGATTGTCACAAGAGAATTCCTTAAACCCACATCGGCGAACGTCTTCAAGGGACCCACAAAAGCATCGAACTTTGACGAGTTTTGGGCACGATGGGCATGGCCCTGGATGGCATAGCAACAGGCAATGGTGGCCGCAATTGTGCTTCAATGGCCTTCCACAAATCTCACCGCAGGAATGAGGCAAAACCCAGGGATCATCACTGGGAGGGTTCTCCAATCTCCCACAGAAACACACATAAGACTTGGGGATCCGAGTCTTGGGATATTCAACCCTGCATTTGGGGCAGTTCCATACGGCAGACTCGGAAGCCTTGTCGGCGGTGATGGGGAGGCGCGTTGACGCGCGTGACGCGGCGAGGTCGGATGCCTGGCGCGCCCAGCTCTGTATGCAGAGAAGATGGAAGACGGCGAAGCAGAGGGAGGTGCAGGACCAGGTGGGATCGGAGGGCCTGATGCGCTCGAGGCATATCAAGCACGATAGAGCGCCGGAGGAGGAGGAGTTGAGGAAGGATTGGATCTTCGAAAGGTCAGCAGCGGTTGCGGATGAGTGGCCGGTGAACTGGAAATAGGACTTGAATATGGATTCGGAGAGGTCGGAATGGCGGAGGAGCTCGGAGCTAAAATGGCCGTCGTCGGAGTCGCCGTCGGAGTCGGAGAGGGGCGGTGGGTGGTGTTTAGATGAGGCCATTTTGGGGACGGGATGTTGCACTCCACTCGGCCACCTCTGATGTTATTATTGGTGACTGCTTGTGTGCGTTAACAATTTATAATTCCGATTTTAACCCTAAGCACTTTTTTTTTAAAACATTAACCCTAATTTAATCCAATAAAAATTGTGTTAATATTATTTTAACCATTTAAAAAATATCAACATTAATTTGATTCATGAATCATGAGATGTGATCTTAAAATGATTTATTAAAAAAATTAATATTAATTTAATATCTTAATTATTAAAAAATATCATCTATTTAATTCTTTAATTGTACAAAATTAATATTTATTTAATTTTTTAATTATAAAAATTTATTAATTTAGTCTCTATCTATATACATAAAAATAATTTTAATATCACCTTTTATGATTTAAGAACTAAACTAATGTTGATACCAAATTTGAGGTTTACTCTTTTTTTTACTCACTATAATTTTAGTCATTAGGTTAATATATGAATTTTTGAATTATTTAAATTCGTTGAAAAAATAAAGTAATATAAATTTAAATAATTTAAAAATTAAATTATTTATTAATTTAAATCAACAACTAAATTAAGAGTGAAATATAATTGTAAAAATCAAATACTGTTTTAATCTTTAAAAAAATTTAAATTTTTTTCATGAATGAATTAAAAAATGAATTTTAGATTTTTATAAATTTAAAATAAACTAATTCAAAGTAATAGATTTATAATAACGTGACAAGTAAAAAAAAGGATGAAAATAAAACTAAAAAAGATTATATTTGAGACAAAATATTGAATTTATTATGGTAAAAAATAATCATCAAATTGTATAAAATAATAATTTAAGAAAAATAGCAAGTAACCAAAGTTGAGAGAGCCCAGATAGACACATACATTGAATTTAATTATTATTTTATGATTTTTTTAAAGTAAAACAACTTTAAATTACCAAAATTTTGAATAAAATAGGCACAATAATTCTTACAATTATTTTTTATAAAAAATCCATTTACATTAGTCTCCTGAGTAGCAGTTTTTATTTTAAACACTATTCCCATCTTAATATTGTCAATTTTCACTCAATCCATCCACGTCAAAAAAAATAAAAATCACTGTCTTCATCTTTTATATTCTGGTGGTGCTGCCTGCTATGCCTTGGCATAAAGAGGAAATCTTGTGTTTGTGGGAAAGCGGGGAACTTTGGTCCTACTTCCTTCCTTTGGTTAGTTTTTGAGTGACAGAATTTGAACTTTTCCCAAATTTTGCATTTTTATAAATTTTTGAGTTAAAAAACTTGCTAAAATGGACTAAAATGCAAACTCTAGTATCAATATGCATTGATCCAAATAAAAGTAATTTGAATCCCTTAAGTATCATGTCAAAGTTTGATTCTTGGTGGATGTGAATGGAACATATGTTATTAGTAGACCTCTCCCCGCAAAGAACACGACCGAAGGCAAAAAGATTAATCGTTCGCCTTATGAGTGAGGAGATACTTTGAGTGAAAAAAAAATGCAAACTCTCATATACAGTAATAATGCATTGAAGTATTGCCTTTCAAAACATAGCCTTCTGGTTAAAATATACATATACACATTGACAAGCCTTCAACACAATGCCAGCTCCCACACATCTCAAGAAAACAAAACAAAACAGACTACACATATTTTCTAAAAGCATCATTCAGTGAGCAACATTCACAATATCATACAGCTACATGCAGACTCTTACTAACATATTTTAATGCTGTACATAATATAGAGCAGAAGGAGGCACAAAATCAATGAAATTCAAAGCGCATAAGCAGCTTTACAGAGTTGTACTTCTCTCCCTTGCGGCTATGCAGTGGAATTGCTCGAATTCCACTTCTTAGCTCCCAAACAGGTAGGCATGTTTGCCCGCCAAAGTCATCCTTCTCAGACATGTCATACTCATGAACTTCTATGCGAAGCAGGGCCAATTCTGGAACAGTAAGTGGGAACTCGAATACCTCATTCCAAGTAGGCAACCAGTTATCTTCTATTGCCTTAGTTTTTCTCATTACAGTATCATCAGGGACTCCAGCAATCCCCACCTGCATAAGAGTTTATCAAATCAATTTGAAATGAGCAAGTCACACAACAATTAAGCCATTAACAGGGTGGAGGTATCATATATAATAGATTGCAAGGAAGTAACTTCCCATTCCCAGGTCACGAAGTAAAAATATGGAAGTTACCACTAGAACATAATCATCTAGCAGATCATCTTAACTTACTCTTGTGTAGAAGTCTGGAGGTGAGAACTGATCAAAGTGCGTTTGCCTGAAATCATAATACCATCCTTCCCCCATATATACAGTCACCTAAATAAGAGCAAGAAATGACTTCTGTTAGGATCTAAACCAGAGACACTTGGAAGAAGCAGCTAATTGACAGAGGCTCAGAAAACGTCAGTCAAATTTCCTGGCAATAAAGCCCTCACCTTCAAAGTAGTCTTCACAGGTAACTTAGCTTTAGGATCAAAGACCTCATTATTTGGACCAGTCTTCAATAGAAAATCTGGTTTTTTAACATAACCACACCCACCATTGGCTTTGAACATTCCATGCATCAACCAAAGTGATCTCCCATACCCCTGCCATGAAACCACCCACAATGAAAACTGATTAGCGGACATCTTTCGTGATCCCAATATCATAGTCAAGATTCTCAAGAGTATATTCCATGATCTTAGATGTATGTAATACCAATCTCCTGATATAACTGAAAGAAGTGTGAATGCAATCTCACATTCTCACCTATGGTAAAGTCACATACAAATACAATAACACACATCAACTAAAATAATCAATAATTATAACTCTTCAAATGACTGCCCCAAATTTCAACTGTTACAGTGCTAGACCTCACGTTTAATATCCTGTTAGTGGCTCGAGGGTTATCAATTTCCTCTCATTCCCAAGAAATCCCTAACTAGAGAAAAATTAAATCAGGAAAAAAAAAAAATTGGAGGGGGAGGGGAAGGAAGAAATAGAAACCTGCATGTTAAATGCAACCATTTGAGCTCCATGTATCCACCCAATTAATGGGTTATAATTTGAAGAGTCAATGCGAGTACCTTTTGGATACACCCTCAGTATATTCCGCCGAGTAAACCTATGGTAAGGCAAAAATCAGGAAATAAATACTTCTCTTTTCATTTGCACATAAATAATACATGCTACAATGGGAAACATAGAGAACAGAACTAGCTGAAACTCAACAAGCCAAATAGAATACAAAAGCTTTGGGTTTGTTTTAAAGAATGAGAAAACCATTGGATATTATTATTGTCGATGCACTCGGAAGTTTCTAATATGACCACTAACTCTGTCAGACTAGAAGATAGGTCAACCAGCCATTAGCGTTAGTAAGTATTAAGTAGGCAGGCACTTGTGCAGTGCGCCATCAAGAGAGCCAGTAAATCATAGTCATCGACTATCTAGTACTGCATCTCATATTTCTTAAACTCCTGGAACTGCAAAAGATAGAAACAAAAGCCCATCTTACAGTCAGATTTTACTACATTTGCATTACAATAAAGAGTTATAGCCAGTTCATATCATAATGAGAGCAGCCAAGCACACGCAAATAAGTTCTGTCTCAAGGACTCACTGGAAACATTTAACAATACCTGACAATTTCTTTTCCATGAGTTATAGCAGCCTTTTCAAGCTGTTGCTCACTTAAACTTAGACGTCTCACTTTATCAGGATCCACTTTGAGACATTCAACTAATCCACCTTTAGGCTTCCCAGCATGAATGGCAATTAAACGTCTATATTCAGCTGACACATTTTGATTTGACTTGTCTGATTCATCAGGATCTTCCTCGTCATTAAGATCTTCTTCATCCACATGGCTCTGCTAAAGATGGTGAGCCAGAAAATTAATCAACGAATCTCCCTTACAAAATTAAATGCAGTGACAATTTATATACAGCATGCCTTAGTCTCAGACCTTGTAATCAGCTATATAGAATCACCTCTCAAGCTTGGGACTTCCTTCCCCCAAGCTTCATCATCGCCTGAAGCCTTTCCCTTCTGTGACTCGTCCCCCTTCTCCTTTACTTCTTTTGCCTGCTCAAGGTACTCCTTAGGCGGTTTGGTTGATATAATAATCCTCTTTTTAAGTGATTCAGGAGAAGGGAATTCCTTCAAGCTGTCTGAGCTAGGACAAAATAGTATGTCTCCAAATGTTTGAGTAACCATCTAAAAATTTGAACAGGATTGTCAACTATATGAATGCAAGCATTTTGAATCGCAATAAAACACCAAGTAACTAACCTCAGCCACTTTAGCCTGAAGATCTGGAGTAAGGTGGTCTTCTAGGGTTATTACAACTGGATATTCTGACGCAACAAAGGCATGCTCCTTAATACACCTCAAACATTTGATGAGCTCTACGGGAGTTGTCAACGTCCTGTATAATAAAAAATAGATATGTAAACAACTATATTTCAAAATTTCCAGGAAAAAAAATTTAAAATTCAAAATTCAATTGGCATTTGTAAACAATATTTTGAAATAATATATGTTACATATGACCCGTTTTACAACCATGTCCGGTTTATTTTTTACAAAACATAATTCAGACCTTCTCTTCAATTCTATCTGCTATGACAGATTGTCGACAACCATACGTCATTTTGTCGCCATTTTACTTCAACTGATCTTGGCAACATACTAATCAAAGTAAATAGAAGGATAAGTCATCATCAAATTGTTGGTGATACAATTTTCCCTTGCAAAATTTTGTTATTAGTGCAATTCATGCTTACAATCACAACACCAAATCAGAGCAGAAAAAGATAACTGAAACAAATAATAACTTTTGAAACAGATAAATTGATTTCTTTGACTTCTGCCTGATCACTAAAGAAAAAATTAGGGGAAAAAAAAGAAAGAGAAACAAGGTAGCTGACTTGAATTCATGTTTAAAAGTCAACTTCATTCAACAAGTAAACTTACCTTCCATGAAGAACATCCACATTATCCTTTGATGCATTAGGCCATATGTCCAATTCAATCACCCTTACACCTCTCTGCAGTGCATGCATGATGGGGATGTCACTGCAGTCACTGCTAAGCTGATTCCCAGTTAGATAGGAGTTATGACCAGTATATATGAAATAATGAGACAAGGGCAAAGTCATATCATGGTGCACCTGGAATAGAATAATTGATCACACAGAACACGATAATCAGAACAAGAGAGACACGTAATAATACAGGATATAATATCAACACGTATGGAAGTAATGATGACTTGAGGGAGGCTTAGATGGAACCCAATATTTTAATCAAAGTTTCATACCTACAAATTGGCCCCAAACCCCTTGTTTTTAATACCTTGTGGCTTTAAGTTTACAGAAATTAAATACCGGTTAGTGGAAAAGAAGATCCTAAATTAAATGACACATTGTTGTGAACCTAATCAAATGCATCATAAAAAGTAATGACATATCATGATGACAGCGTGACACCATATGTCAACCATAAAAGGGTAATTTTCATAGAATGAAAGATGAAGCAAAAGATTTCATATTCCCAACAATGCCTAGTCGTTCCCAAAAGATGGAACCTGTTAAGAGAAAGGTTTAACTGCATAAGCTCATGCTGAAAAAAATCCAATCCTCATCTTGTATTATCATTTTTATAATGTAGCTTCAATTGCAAATGCTTATAGCCAATGGGTTCAATTCAACCAAAATGCACTTAAATGATTAAAAGTATAGACCTAGCACCAAAATAAAGCTGAATTACTATAAATTCAGTTGCAATTGAACTCACTAATTGTTGAGATTTGAGAACTATTACAAGGCCTACGGCAGGTAGCCAGGTATTAAGATTATCAGCCGTGCTAGACAGCCAAATTTTTTTACAGAATTCGACAGGATAATCGCGGATGAAATAAAGCGATAGAACCATTCACCTAACAAAAAGTTAAGCATATCAAATCATTTTCTCAAAAACTCTGATAAAAAAAAATTCTGGTTTTATATATATAGCATTTTTCTAAGATTATTACCAACATTATAAAAGTAAGAAAGCAAACTTTAGGGAAATTAAAAAATTTAAACCAAATGGTTAGTAAAACTTAGAACATGAAAGAGAAAACACAATCAATTTGGGAAAATCCACTGCAATAAGAAGAAATGAAGAACACCCTAATGGAAGTAAATAGTGATTCCCAGGCCAATACAAATGTCAAGCTACATAGGACAAAAATTCAAGTTTATAGGAAAAAGGGAAAATGCAAGAAAACTTTACCCCAAGAGAAGGCAACAAAGGTGGGTTATTGTCACTGAAGAGGTACTTGAAGAAACTCTCAAGATTGAGGCCCCTTCGATGAAAGATACTCAAGTGCTTGAGGCCATCGATGATGCCCTGGGCTTCCTCCTCGGTGGCACTCTCTTGTCTCTGCACCTCCACCAGGAACCTCCGGAGGTGAGAAGCTGTCATGAGCCCATTCTCGGAGTACCGGTCGAAAAGGGTCTTTATCTCCGGCGGCGCCTCCGACACGGCCAGCTTGAACCGCCGCCGGCAGCAGAAGCAGACTCTGTAAGTCTGTTTCGACATGGGGCTGGTTTCGCCCAATCCCAAGATTCGGAGTTCCAAAAAAACAGGGTAATCGAACGCGTGCAGGGCGTGTACAAAGCGTGTGTAAGTGTGTGTCGGTTCCGAGTTTGAGGATAACCTTGTGATCGGAGAAGAGATACGAACTTGTTGGCTTCGAAAGAAGAAAGATAACCAGAAAAGAGTTTGTCACGTCTGTGCGTCACTGTCCCCAGAGAGAGACATTAAGGGAAAGGGACCGACGTGGGAACTGGGAACCTCCAACCAATGACACGGTCGGCACTTGGCACTTCCTCTGTTGGTTCCCACATTGAACAGCCAGGCGCAGCGGCTTCCTGTGCCTTCCATTACCGAATCATGCATGATTTGTTCATTTCCATCTCCATGTGGAACGGATCTATTCGCTCGTATTTAAGTGTGGAAGCAATATTCGAAGGAGGTTCAGAATTTTTTTATACCTTTTTAGAGAATAATTTGATATATTTATTAATTTTTAAATAAATAAATAATTTTTATTTTTTAATTTTATTTAATAAATTTTTTATTTTAATTGAATTTGTTAAAAATTTTGTTTATTTTTTAAAATTACTTTTTGAAGAATTTTTTAATATAATAATATAGTATTTCGAAAATATACAATGCAATACACGTGGTGTTTTGCATGGCATGCATGCCATATAATAATTTTTTTTTGGTATGAATGCATGGCACAAAACATGGTTATATTGTTATGTTCCAATAGTAATGCGGGCCCACTAATTTTCCATTCAATTCGGTGTGCAGTAATATGTTTGGCTATCTAACTTTCACGCGGTGACGGTAAACTTAGCTAACTTTGGCTACACAACAAGTGATAGGTTAATTTTTTGTTTTTTTACTTTTTGGTTGGAATGTTAGGTTAGTTATATGGTATGCTCATGTCTATAGTTTAAAGTTTAACTCTAAAGATGAACCATAAGATTCAAGAATTTAATTTTAATTTAGTAATTATAAAATTTGTATCTTATTATTTAAATATATATTGATATAATATTTAAAAAATTTAACTTTTTGAATATTTATTGTTATAAATAAATCCTTTTAATAATATATAAATAAATAGAGCAGAGATTACATCAAAATTAAATCCTAGATTCAATAGTAGGCTGTGATATGTATAAAATAATTTATTCTATATGGTAAGTTTCTAGTATTTCCATCTTCTTCGGTAAAACAATCTTGATGGTAACTACCATTTCTGCAATTAGTTTCCACCTTGCTCCGCTAAACATCTCGCACTATCCCAAAATACCAAAACCATACAGAAAAATAGTCAAGCTCTAATCACCAAATATCCCCAACACAACTCTTTGTTGAGAATTTTTTTTTCCTATGAAATTATTAGCAAGGAATCACCCTTGTGTAAGATTGGCAAGTATGAATGATTATTTATAACAAGAAAAATGAAATTAATGAGATAAAATGGACAACTCATAAAAAATATCAAGCCTACCACATGCTCACATACACACACAAAGGGATCTTAATTTAATAGAGAGTACCTTAAATGCGCGTGATTATTTCATACAAATATGGATATCTTACTCTCTTTTTATATGTGTGTATATATATATATATATATATAAAAAGGAGTTCGAATCTTTCCGATGGAATATCTGTCCCCTCCATCAGGCCCTCTTGTGGATATGCCTTAGGCTCATGAATAGATCCAGGTTAGCGGATGTGTATGCCCCCACACACTCATTTTTAAAAAAAAAAAAAGAAGAAAAAAAAAAGCTATCACCATATATGATTTTGTAACGCAAATTGCCCCTTCTCTTTCATACGTGTAGCTTGTAGACATATAGATTAATTAATAGCTAGAAGGCTAATAGCCATACCAAATGTTGTCTTATCCTTTCTTACTTCTGTGTTATTTTATACTCTTTCCATCTTTTTCTATTTCCAAAACTCAAGTAATAAGCAAACACGTCCCTATACGCTTATAAATAAAAAAGTTAAAATAATATTCAAAAAACATTAGCAAAATAACTTATTCATTAATATATTTATTTTTAAAATTATTTTAAATTTTATTAGTAGTAACTGAAGTGATTTAGAGAACTTTCTTTGTTATAGATATGTAAAAGAAAACCAAATTTTCAATCATATAAAAACTGAATTATTGAATGATTATTTGATTTTGATTGTAAAAATAAATTATTTGATAATATTAATAATAAAAAATTTATTTAATATTTTCAAAATATGAAAATGCATAAAATATAATTATAAATTCTTTATCATTTTAAATTTATGGTTTTTGTGTGTAAATATAAACATTTAAATATTTATTTTTTTGTGTGTATATATTATTCTTGCCCGCACTCTATAAATTTTCTGGATCTCACTGCCTAGCTCCAATCCCGTGGTGGAACCTCTCCTAGGCCCTAGTTAAAAAAAAAAAACAAATAAAATACATGTATAATAGAAAGAGAGAAATAGAGAGTATGTGACGGTGTTATGTTAGGCAAGTGGGTATTGATTGTATTTAGTGACTTTTAGAGGAGCATGCGAGAAGCATGTAAGTATAATTATGTGTAATTAACATCAATGAGCAATCATTATGAAACGGTGGGGATGTTTGCTTTTGAGTGAAAAATAATTTTTCTTTTTCATTTTTTTTCTCCTCATTTTAATAAATATAAAATTAATCCCATTTAAAATATTAATACTGTCCCTCCTATTCAGAAAGACTTAAACCCTTAAAATAGTAATAATCAATTATTTTCATAACTTCATTAGTAGTGGGGCGTTCATGAATCATGACTACAATAAATGCTAACTTCTGTATCCTATCTTAATAAAGCTCAGGCGAGTGTGATCCGAAACAAATTATGACACTTAGCTCAGTGCACTTCTTGCACATAACTATCAATTATATTTTTTTATTTAATTTTAAGCACTTGTTCTAACAAATCAAAACAGCTAAATACAATTAAACCAAATCAAACTGTATTATTTGTTTTACTCGATTAACTCTTGAATATTGGAAGATTTTTTTAAAAGGAGTAACAAGACTACTCGCGGAAAGCGAATTATCTTTGCACATCCAAATTCCCTTGAATAGTTGAGTCAATTCATATTTTATTAGTTTAATTGTAAATTATAGAAGGTTAATTTGCTTAATTTTTGTTAATATTTATTTATATCAATAGTTGCGTTTCTTGCATTTATTTACGTAGAGTAGGTGATGTGAAGACCATTTCAGATTAAAATTATTAAATACTTTTCATGCGCGAAAAAGTATGTCAAGTGAAAATTACTACAAGGTTCTTGCGTTAAAGTCAATTTGGACCATCAGAGCCAAATAATAGCCGTGTCGGCATAGATAAATTTTAAGTCACCGAAATCTTTTCGAATGATAATTGGCTTTTTTTTTTTTTAAGGTGAGGAGTTTATCCAGAAGATAAAATAATGAATATTAATAATTGATAAAAAAAATTTAAAATAAATTTTAATAATCTTATAATTTATTATATATAAATATGTATTTTTTTCATAATTTTAATTGTTAATATTTTTCCTCTTATACAAGGCCCTCACAGGAGTTAAAATTTATTTGCCTCGGCTACCAATTTGTTCTGCAAATGCAGCTACAGAATTCGGTCTACTAATAATTTAAGATTTTTCTATTATTAATAAAAAGGAATATATCAGTTAAAAATTACTTTCATTTTAATAACTATAAATAAAAATTTTAATATAATTCACTAATAACAATATTTTACACTTAACTATATTCATCATAATTTTTTTTTTCGGCCTTAATACTGGACCTATCTTTATGCTGGCTGCTGGCTACCACAAATACAAAGAGCAAAGCAGCGGTCCATTTCGAAAGCGTGGCAGAGGTGAATGGTTGAATTGTGATGTGACACCTCCACTCCTTATGTGGGTCATGGAGGGTTTCACCATCTAGCATAATTCTTCCTCTTTAAGATATAGAGCAGATTTGGCAAGTAAGGGTGGTGGTAACAGTAACACCACCTTGTGCGGCTGAGATGAAAGACACCCATCAACCTAGATTCACGTATCAGTGTCTTCATTTGAATGGGTATGACATCACATTCGAACCTATATTATTATGGCTTTCTGGTCTCAGGTCTCGCATCAGTATTCAGTATACACCTTAAAACTTGTATGCTAGCAGTATAAGATCTAAAAGCCCCTACAATACTAGATCTAGAAGTTCTTAATGCTGTTTGTATTGATGTCAATGGTACCTATAAAGCTCATAATGCTGTTTCAAGCAGCTGAAGATAAATAATCACAACTACAATCATCTTCCAGATGCTCCTGGTCAGAAGGAAAACCAATCAAGAATATTATCCATTATATGTAAGATCATATTATATGGCTAGATGGCTGATCCCTGTAGTTCATCTAAACTGAAACCTCATTAAAAGCTTCACAGATTTTAATTTCTCGCCCTTTTGGTCATATAGAGGGACTGACCGGAATCCAGATCTCAGCTCTGAGACTGGCAAACATGTCTGGCCACCAAAGTCATCTTTTCCATGCTTATCATTCTCTCGAACTTCTATCCTGAGCAAAGCCAGCTCTGGAACAGTCAAAGGGAAATCAAACTCTTCGTCCCAGGCGGGAAACCAATTATTTGCTATTACCCTTGTTTTCTTCTTGGCTATATCAGCTGGTACTCCAACAATACGAACCTGTAATATGAAATGATCAAATGCTAAGGATAAGTACAACATCTTTTGTTTCTCTATTTTCTTCAGCTAAGTAATTAGTTGTAGGTGTATTTATCAATATTGAAGCATGAAAACTAAGCCCATCTTCAAATCCAATTGCAAAAAATCTCTTTACACCAACAAATGTTCAACTATGACCACTTGGAGATTAGTTTCCTAATCTGCAATGTCAACAGAATTATCCAACTCACCTTTGTGTAAAAGTCAGGTGGAGAGTACGTATCAAAGTGTGTTTGGCTAAAATCTGAGCTCCAGCCGGTTCCCATATAAACCTTTACCTACAGGAGGACAGGGGAGACGTTCAGAAGATGTCACCAAACTAATCGATTTCCCTTTTTCAAAGTAATATCTCACCGCTAATGTCTTCATCACTGGCAATGTTCTTTTAGGATCAAAAACCTCATTATGTGGACCTTTTTCTATTAGAAATCCAGGCTTTTTCACATAACCGCACCCTCCATTTGCTCTAAACATCCCTTGCATGAACCAGAGTGATTTGCCATGCCCCTGATAAAGGAAAACACAAGCTAGAAAATCAGTATTATCGGTGAATGAATTCTATGTGACTATCTTTTGAATTGCCTTACCTCCCTCGCTATCACATAATTATCAAGGGATGCATTAAAAAAATAATAACATGACAAGCAAGATTTCATATTAACATATGAATATATGATTATCAACAAATTAAAAACTCTACTAAGAAATTCTTCATATGAAACAAACATGACGAAGGAAATAAATATAGCATTAGCAGTGATTGTTACTGATACTAGTAATCATATGCATGAAAGAAATAAATGTATATGGACGCACACAACTTAGAAATACCATTTCAATATGCATGTAAGATTGCTTCAGAATAGATAATAGCCCAAAGATGTCACTGTGCTACACTAGTTTCCTGATTGAAAGTCCACGTAAACAAAGAGATAAAAGACATGCCACCGGCACAGATGCAGCAGAGTGCATCAAGACTGAAAAAAAAAAACACTAAGATAACCCTTTTATTTAAAAACAGCCATGGTCAGAAGTCCCAAACCTGCATGTTAAATGCAACCATCTGAGCTCCGTACGTCCACCCTATGTGTGGCTTGTAATTTGAGGAGTTGAGGCGAGTTCCCTTTGGATACACCCTGAGAATGTTCTTCTGTGTAAACCTGTAAGCATAAAAGTATGTCTCATATGGGAAGTTGTCAACTACAAATCTGCAGTTGCCACTGCCAAGTAAGTTTGACTGCTTGACAACTACCTAACAATATCAGTTCCATAAGAGTCAGATGCCTTTTCAAGTGTCTGTTCGCTCAAGCTTAAGCGTCTAACTCCACCAGCAACTTTTAAGGCGTCCTTTACATCCCCCTTCGGTTTCCCAGCATGGATTGTAATCAAGCGTTTGTAATCAGATGCACCCTGCTGCTGTGATTTTTTGTCATTTGCATTCAAGTCTTCCTCATCATCGTGATCACTTCCATCGTCCTATCCAATTAGGGGGGAAAACGATGACATAAGCATGCAGAGCTTATAAAATATAAACCAAATGCCACTTGAGCATAGCTCATGTAATTGGGATGAGTGGGGATTTGGGTAGGCCACAGAATGTACCAAAAAATAATAATATAAATCAATCTTTATCTGTCGACTCACCCTGTCATCAGCCTTCAGTTCAGTAATAAGGTCTGGCGATGATGATCCTTCTTCAGCCAGTTCCCCTTCAGTGTTGTCCTTGGATTCAAGATATTCTTTTGGTGGTTTGGTCGATATAAGAATTCGACATTTCAATGATTCTGGAGTGGGGAATTCCATCAGACTATCAGTCTGAGGATAATAAAGCAATTCTCCAAATATTTGAGTTGCCATCTACAAATAAGAAGATTAAATTCACATTCAACACCTAACAAAAAAGGGACTGAAAGTAGATCCTTGAGGGGGGAAGTAAAAAATGGAAGCCTACCTCTGCAACTTTAGCTTGAAGATCTGGAGTTAGGTGGTCTTCTAAAGTTATAATGACTGGGTAATTAGATTTAACAAAAGCATACTCTTTTATGGACTTCAAACATTGTACGAGTGAGACAGGAGTAGTAAGAGTCCTGGAAGAATTCAGAAAATGTGCTAAAGTAAGTGGGTTTATAAAGTTGCACCATGAATGTCTCACAACACTACAAGATCAAAAGATATAAAATGGAAATAATCATCCAACTTTCCAAGATTGAACTCAGGATCAGCTAGCACCTTCCATGAACTACAACGATATCATCTTTAGTTGAATTTGGCCATAAATCTAGTTCAATTACTCGCACACCTCGTTGCAAAGCCTTTATGATTGGCACATCACTGCAATCACTGCTCAGTTGATTCCCAGTCAGATAGGAATTGTGCCCTGTGTATATGAAATAATGTGACAATGGAGCATTCATATCATGATGTACCTGGAATGACACACCATTCATATTGTCAGTCAAGAAGAGACCTAAACCATTGTTCTTCTACAGTCACTCAGAAACTATGCATCCTATAAATAACGCCCCATAAGAGAGGGGAAACGACATCTATATGCAAAAGAATAAGACACCACTAATCTTAAACTTGATATTGTCTAACGAATTCCCTCCTTCTATATATTTATTTTTTCCTGTTTGCTCTCTGACACAATAAATTGGCTTTAAAAAAGATAAGAATACTGAGGATTTAATTTTAAACATTAGTATAACTATTGATTGTTCACCAATCATTGTCACAGTCACAACCTTAACATTTCATTTCCAGAAGTTGAATCCAAATCGCTCTCTTTCTTTCTGGGAATTCTCGGATTGATTCAATAAGGTATGGACCAGAAGAAAAAGAAATCACATTATGACTGCTATTGATTTCTCCATCTAATCCTTATTCAGCTCTCCCCCTCCTTTTAGTTAGGGGTCGTGCCATCAAAGTCATCGCAATGGCATTTAATAAAAATATCACTACACTATATACATCTAAAGAAAACCTATATGGTTTAATGTTTGCTAGTGTGTATTTGTATTAACTTATTTTATGATCAAAATAATTTATAATTAAAATTTTATCTAAAATTTTTTTAAAAAATAATCTCTTCCAAACATATACATATTTAAAATTTTTACGATTGAAAATTTAATTTTTGCAACACTTTATACTTGTGAAAATCACTTTTAGGAGAAGTAATTTTATCTGAATTTATTATCTGACAAGCGCAATGAATAATGTAGACTTGCCATGGTGGCTAATAATGTAAGATATTTCATAGTTGCAACGTCAATTTAGCCCCTGAAAATGGGGCCAAGCAATTAAGGAAACAACTTTAAAGTCAAGGCTAGGAAGCCAAAATCCGGGGCTTTTTCACAGACGTAAAGATGGGTCCCGACTTCTATTTTTTTTTTTCAATATTTTCCTCTTTTTCTTTAGTTTGCTCTGCCTTTTGGGTAGCAAATAGGAGGCAAAGGAAAAGAATGAGTGAAAATTAGATCGCTGGACAATCAGATAAGCAAAACAGTGAACAATTCATCCAAATCAGAAATAACCACCCGAAAAAAAAAAAAACAGGAGAAGAGTGCTGATTTAATACAAGGATTTTGGTTTTAATTTTGTTCTGAACTCTGTGAAACCATTGCATCAAAGAGGTCGGTTAACTATGCACCAAGCACTTAACAACACAGCAATATTATTCAAATAACTTGCTTCACCCAACTTTGTTTTATCGCCACTAACACAATAAAATACTGCAAAAATTCTGATATCTAAGAAACAAACTTTATTTGTTCTCTTCCCCACATTTTATCGGCAAACAAACAGGCGGAGAAAGGGCTCACCCGGGATTTCAAGGGGCCATTGAAATCATCAAGGAACAAGAAATGGAAGAATTCGTCGAGGCTGAGTCCCCTTCCCCGATGCTCGACCTCAGAGGAGTCGCTCGTGGTGGTGCCACCTTCCTGATCCATTTTCCGCGATTGCCAAACAGTCTCGATGATTCGGTCGGAATCCGACGAGGTGCAGTCCACTTCGCCTTGGTGCTCCACCAGGAACCGGAGGAGCTGATCGGCGGACATGGAGGGGGCGCCGGTGGAGAACTCGGAGAAGGCATGTTCGACGTCCGGCGGTGGGCCGGGTTCGGTGATGGTGAACTTTCTGTTGAAGCACTTGAACATTTTGTAGTTGTAGGTGGCCATGGTTGAAGATGAAGGTGGCACCACTGCACTATCCGTTGCAGCGAATGGGTTTCACAGAGAAAGAGAAAGAGAAAGAGATAGAAGGAAGAAGATAGGGAGAGAGATTTGCGATGAAAGGATGAACCTTCTTGAGTTGTGAGTTTCAGAGAAAAAGAGAATTAACGGAGGCGTTTGAAGCGGGATCCTATAAAATTGGACGTGACAAATCAAATCACAAACAAAACATTATCGACACAATCTAGCATAAATATGTCATATTATTTAAAAATTATAATATAGTATTTTATAAAAACAAAACATATCACTTAATATTTAATAAATTATTATTCTTTTTTATTTTTATATAATTTAAAATTACATATTCATTACTTATATAATTTTATATTATTAATTATAAAAAATTTTGCATAAAATATAAAGAAATGTTTTTTATAATTAAATAAAAAGAATGTGTATGAAAGTTTTATACAGTTAAATATAAATTAGCAATATCAAATTTAAATTATATTAAAAAATATTTTATAAATTAAAATTTGAGTGAAATTAGGGTGTGTTTGTATGAGTATTTATAATGGACTTTTATTTTTTTATCTTGTTTATTTTGGTGTTTATATTATTTGTTAAATGTAATTTTATTCTCAAAATTTTTTTTCTCTAAAATAATTATTTTTTATTTTTAAATTGAATGTAATTTTTTTTAAATATAAATTATCTCACTTAAATTTATTTTTAACTAAAATTTAATTTATCTAAAATTAAGTTTATAAAATCTAATATAAACACTACATCTTATAAAAAAAGGTATAAATTAGCAACATGCAATTGTGCATTGATTGGCTATTACAAGTATAAATAGAAATCATGTGTTAGAACTATGTAATGTAGGAGATAGCCCCAAAGCCCAAACTCTATTATTGATTCATTCAAACCGAAACTGCATCAAAGGCTTCACAGATTTCAATTTCTTTCCATTGAAACCGCATTAAAAGCTTCACAGATTTCAACTTCTTTCCCTTTTTGTCACGCAGAGGGACTGACCGAAATCCAAGTCTTAGCTCTGAAACTGGCAAACAAGTCTGCCCAGCAAAGTCATCCTCCTTTCCCTTATCTTTCTCCTTCACTTCAATCCGGAGCAAAGCAAGCTCTGGAACAGTCAACGGGAATTCAAACTCTTCATCCCAAACAGGAAACCAGTTGTCCATGATTACCCTTGTTTTCTTCTTGGCAGAATCAACTGGCACTCCAACAATACTGACCTGTCAGACAATTTGATCAAACAGTAAGATACATGTACAACAGTTTATTCTTCTCCTTTCTTTCTCTTCTCTTTCTTTTTTAACTTTTCCCTGATGATCTTTAACACTCCTAGCCGCGAGGAAATAAATTTAAACAATCCGTTAGAATACATTTCCTCAGAATATTATGTGGATTCCGCTTTAATAGTAAAAGGTAGCAGTTATAATGGAGTAAGGGATCGGCCAAATGAATTTACAAAAATAAAATATGACAAGATCAGACAAAGGACTTAGTTTAGGCAACAATATTGATGGTCAATAATGAAACATAACATCAAAGTTAATGCTAAAAGATCCCTTATGGGGAATTATGCAACTGACCTGTGTGTAAAAGTCTGGTGGAGAGAATAGATCAAAGTGTGTTGCACTGAAATCTGACCTCCAGCCATCTCCCTTGTATACTTTTACCTATTGTTGAACATTAAAATATTCAGATGTTAGAAACAAACCAATTTCCTTCTAGTAAAGAAAGTATGCTTACCTTTAATATCTTCTTCACTGGAAATGTTCGTTTAGGATCAAACTCCTCACCAGGTGGATGTTTTTGCATCAGAAATTCAGGCTTTTTAACATAGCCACACCCTCCATTTGCTCTGAACATCCCCTGCATCAACCGGAGTGATTTTCCATGCCCCTGTTATAAGAAAGCACACGCTGAATGCTAATGCCTGTAAGGTCTGTATTCCTACTCTCGCTAGTATAAAAATTTGTATTTAGATATCAACATTTTGTTAAGAGAGAAAACTTTTGAACTTTTACTCAAGAACTTAAGCTTCTAGCTCGAGGAATTTATGACACATTTTAGACAATAGTGACTCATATCATAAACCATTTCCTCATAGCTAATACTTTAACATGCATATGAGATTGTTCCACAATATATAAAAGCTGAAAGATGTATCAGTCCATGTAAAGATACAAACACACAAACTCAAAAAAGAAAAAAAGATCTAATTATTCATTTCATTTGAAATACTTTTTCCCATGTGGCTTGGTCATAACATTCCAACCTGCATATTGAATGCAACCATCTGAGCTCCATACATCCACCCTATATGTGGCTTAAAATTTGAGGATTTGACACGTGTTCCTTTAGGATATACTCTGAGGATGTTTTTCTGAGTGAACCTGGAAGCATAACAATTAGTATCAAATGAGTCATGGGGTAGCCACCTATTCGTAGCTAAAGTAGTAATTGAATTAGGGTAGAAGTTAAGTTCAAGGCTTGATTCAGTGTGTCATGAGTGCTGTCAGCTATAGAAATGCTGACCATCTTTTCTGCTACTTTCTTCAGGTAAGTTTGAAAGGTACCTAACAATGTCAGTTCCGTGAAATTCAGAAGCCCTTTTAAGTTTTGTCTCACTCAGACTTAGCCGTTTAACTTCACCATCAACTTTCAGTCTATCCTTCAGAGAACCTTTTGATTTCCCACCATGGATTGTAATCAAGTGTTTGTATTGAAGTGCACCATGTTGGTTTGGTTTGTGATCACATGCGTATATATCTTCATCATCTTGATCACTTACATTCTGCTATCCATTAAAAGAGATAACGTAAATGCACAGAATTTAATTATATAACTCTTATTTCTTTTCTCTTTTTTTTTTGAGTTGTAATAAAAAAAATGAAGGTATATTTCTCTCACCTTGTCCTCAGTTTTCAGTTTAGCCATGGAATCTGGCAATTCATTTCCCCATGATTCTTCTTCAGACGATTCACTCCCTTTTGTTAAGGGATTGCAGCCCTTATCAATGATTCTATCAGATTGAGGAAACTCTTTTGGTGGTTTGGTAGATATAACTACCCGATTTTTCAATGATTCAGGTGAGGGAAGTTCTGTCAAACAATCTGTCTGAGGATAATAAAGCATTTCTCCAAGTATTTCAGTTGCCATCTGCATGAATGAAAAGAAATACTAAATCATGATAAAAATGCTATAGCAAAATAGGCATATCTACTTAACTAGATCCTTTCTTTTTTTTTTTTTTTCTATTTCATTTTTTTCTTGTTTTGGGGGTCAGGGCAGTGACAATGAATGCTTACTTCTGCAAATTTAGCCTGAAGATTTGATGTTAGGTGGTCTTCCAAAGTCAGAATCACTGGAAAATCCGATTTGACAAAAGCATATTTCTTTATGGACTCCAAACATTTGATTGGTGAGACAGGAGTGGTAAGAGTCCTGCATTGATTTCGAGAAGAAAGTCACAATACCATAAGATGAAAGAAAGCAATAATCCAACTCTCTAAGATGAACCTTTTTTTCCCTTTTCCTTTGCAAATAACTCTCTAGGATGAGGTTTTGATAACCAGCTGGTACCTTCCATGAACTACTTCAATATCATCTTTAGTTGAATTTGGCCATAAATCCAGTTCAATTACTCGTACACCTTGTCGCAAAGCCTCTATTATTGGCTCATCACTGCAATCACTGGTAAGTTGATTCCCAGTCAGGTAGGAATTGTGTCCTGTATACATGAAATAATGTGACAAGGGAGCACTCATATCATGATGTACCTGGAATGACATGTGATTTATACATTGTCAGGAAGAAGTTAAACCTTACTGCTGTAGCTCAGAACATACTCGTTATAAAGGCCCAAATCAAACTAGAAAACCTTTTTGGTAGAATATATCTAGAATATCTTTAAGATATTTATAATATCTTTAGAATATTTTAAATTTTATAATATATTATGGAGTCAATTAGTCCTATAATTGATGACTCCTAATTTCATTATGTTTCATGTATTTACTTATTTAATTAGTATTGTATTTTCTTATTTGATTAGGATTACTAGAATATAAATAAAAGTTAGTGCTTTATCTTTTGTAATACATCAAATACATCCATCACATTCTATTGTTTAATCCTCATTCTCTTTTCTTTCTTTTTCCTACTTAAATCTTATAATTTCAACATAATATCAGAGCGGTACCATCCACCTTAAGGGTGTCAATATTTTCTACTATGTCGAGTTCTATAAAAACTCCTTTATAAATTCTTCTTTATTGTTTACTCAACCCATTCTTTCATTTGTTTTCTCTGCTTTCTTACTGTTTGGCTTTTTTTCAATGCTAGAATAGCATTGATGGAGAGTGATAATGATAGTGGTGACATCTTTTTAATACTAGTATTTGTCATATTATTCTCTTCTGATCGAGAATCATTTCGATGGTGACTTCGTTTCCGTTGATGAGTCATACCAGTAGTGATTTCTTTTTAATACTAGTATTTGTCATGCTATTTTTTTACCATCGATAATTATTCCGATAGTGACTTATTTCTCATTAATGAATCATACCAGTGGTGTTTCTAGTCAAGTCATTTGGGTTTGTCATTTGGTCAAGCAAATCTCTTAATTTATTTGGCTTTGCCATCTAGTCTAGCAAAACCTTAAAATTTATTCTTGTCATAATGTTTTTAAGCACGTCTTAAAGACTTGATTTAACTCAGTCACAATCTGAGTCCTCTTCTTCTAGTGCAAAAGGTTCACCTTGATGAGTTATCTTTCTAGCACGTCTCCAGTTTCTAGCATCCTGAGTTGTTATTTATTTAAAGTATTTATTTATAACAAGTTTAAAGCTTAGTAAGCTTTAGTTTGAGGGATAGTGTTATAATATATCTAAAATATCTTTAGGATATTTATAATATTTTTAGAATATTTTAGAAGATCTTAGAATATATTATGGAGTCAATTAGTTCTCTAAACTCCTAATTTCATTATGTTTCATGTATTTACTTATTTGATTAGCATTGTATTTCTTTATTTGATTATGATTATTAGAATATAAATATAGGTTAGTATTTTGTCTTTTGTAACACATCTATCACATACTATTGTTTAATCTTCATTCTCTTTTCTTCCTTTTTCCTACTTAAATCCTATAATTTTAACAATTTTAATCCAAAAGACCACGTGACAATGAAACAAAGAACATATGTATGGTTGTATCATAAATTTTTGTTGTCTAAGAAGGCTCTTTGACATTCATTGATTATTGAATTTTTAGGGCACGTTTCTGTGTGCAGCAAGATTTCTGTGGTTGAAACAATAACTGCTTATCTCACGGCAAAGACAATTTTATCTGCATTCATACCAACATCATTCTTGCGACACAACTAGATTGGCAAATATACAGCAAGTTTAGTAACCAGTAAATGAACCGTGCAAGGCAAAGTACATTGCACAAATGGTGCACTTAATAAACTAGAAAATTTGAACACACTGTTCTGCAGCACATTTGAGAAAAATTCTTAAGTAAGCATGTGTCTACATAAATATTCAAATTAATATTACACATGTGTAATCAACTATTTAAATACAGTTGCATTTATAAAACATTGAAAACTTTATACATGCCTGATATTAATTTGAATGCGTACGTAAACACTAGCTTATCTAAGAATTTCTTAATGTTTGTAGAGATTTTCTGCTTCATATTCTCTGAGAGATCAAGCAGACAGAGAAAGAGCGTACCTTGTCTTTCAAAGGACCATTGAAATCATCGAGAAGCAGAAATTTGATGACGTCATTGAGGCTGAGTCCTTGTCCCCTATACTGATCCGCATTACTGCTGTTTTCCTTATGCCACCTTCCTGCTTGCAAAACCTTCTCAACAATTGGCTCCAAATCCGTTAAGGTGCAGTCCACTTCGCCCTGGTACTCCACCATGAAACGGCGGAGCTGATCGGCAGACATGTGCCGCCCGCCGCCGGCAAACTTGGAGAAGGCTTCCTTAAGGTCCAAAGGTGGTTCAGGCTTGTTGACTTCGAATTTTCTGGTGAAGAAGTTCAACACCTTGTACTTGTAGATCTCCATTTTCATACTCATCCTTCCCTGCCACTAACCCTGCTTCTCAATGAATTTGTGAGAGAAAACAAAGAGGCAGAGAGAGATCACAGAACAATAAGTGCAGCATATGAGTATCAGAGTAAGAGAAATGAGACAGCCTTTGAAACGGATCCTCTGTTTTTCTCTGTTTTCATTGGCTAAAACCTCTGTTCTCGATGTTGAATCTGTGATTGGGTACTTAAATACATATATATATATATATATATATATTATATATGTATATGAATAGTCAAAGAAATCACAGCAAAATCAAATGTTCATGTACAAGAATTGCTTTGTTTTGTTCACCACTGAAAAAAAAAATGAAGTCAAGAAAACCTATATAAAAAACTAAACATATTGGAGACGTTAGTTTCATTCAAGTTGTTGTGATGTGTATGTTCGTCTAAACAGAAAGGCTTTGTTGGGTTCAGTTTCTGAATAAAAAAAAGACAGCGGAACAGGTTATATCTGGTGATATGATTTATTTTCACAGTCACTATGTATTATGTGTTGGATGGAGATTGGAGAGGGAAAAAAATAATAGAAAAAAAGTAAGTTGACTCTGAGTGTGGGAAAGAGTCGAAGATTCAGCGCTGAATTTCTTGGTAGCATTATACGGAAAATTATTACATACTCTTGTAATATAATTAAATGTGTTTTTTAATAAATATTTTTATTATTAATTTTTAATTATTAATATAAAATAAAATTTATATAAGTTTTTTTTTAATTAATAATGAAAATTCTTTTTTAAAAATAGATTTATTATGTTTTAGAAATATATAAAAATTTCTCATAATTATACGCACGTTTCTTTTTTTTTTTTTTTTCAATCAATATGTATGTCTACACACAGTTTTTTATGTCACATTCTCAACTAGATAAGAAACTAAACAATCTTAGAGCATGCTGTGTGTTTTGGATTAGCTATTCTAAGTTTCTAACAAAAGAAAGTACATTCTAAAAATTAGTAGTGAGAATGATTTTTTAATACTTTGTTTTATTGAAAATATAAATTCTAGTCATTTTTTAACATTTTGTATTTTAAAAGTATAAGTTTTAATATATTTAAAAAAATTAAAGAGCGGATCCTATTATCAATTTTTTTAACTTTAATTTGTGTCTATAAAACTTACGCTAATAAAATCCTAAAATAAAAATGTATGAATATTTAGTGCATTTAGATGCACTTGTTTTTTTTAAAAATATTTTTACACATTTTTAAGTTCATTTGCATGTAACTTAAAAAAGAGTAAATGTTTTAAAAAATATTCATTTATTATTTTTTTTAAAAGTTAATGATCCACTATTTTTTAAAAAAAATAAAAAATTAATTTTTAATATAATTATTTGATAAAAATATCTTTTATCTTTATTTAAAATTATATCTCACGTTCTTTTTTTTTTTTCACTTGCAAACTTTATTTATATAAGCCTTATAAATTCTGTAATATACATTTTAAATAACACAAATTTTAGCTATAATGTTGTAATCCCTCAAACTAAAATTTGACTCTTATAATCATGCCACTTAAAAAAAATGAAAGGGAAGAACATCAAGTAATATATTATTAAGTTTTTTGTCAATTTCCATAAACATATCACTGTAATATATTTAAAAATCTTAATATATCCATTCTGTTATATAATTTCATCATATCATAAGCGCACATTAGTGCTTTTGTTAAAACTAAAAAATTACATTTTATCTAAATAGTTAAAAAAATATTTTTAAATGTCTTTTTTAATAATTTTATTATAAAAAAAATTTCTATTATTTTTATTTAAATAAATTTAAAAATTGTTTTTTATTAATATTTCTTAAATATTGTATTTAAAAAAATATTTTTTCGTAAGAAAAAAAAACTCTACAAAATACGTATAAAAAAATATTTTTTCAAAATGTTTATCAAACTTTATTTTAAGTTTTTAACTCTCTCTTCTTCCCAACCGCTCGAGTCTAGGGCGATGTAAAACGTTTTCCAGACGCCTGACGAGGGAGTGATGTTCACCAATTGTTGAGTTTATTTTTGCATCACAGCAGCTTCTCCTCCTCGATAGGCCTCAGCGCAGAAATGGCCTCCAAAGCCACCGGAACGCTGATTTTGGCGTGTCTCTTGTGGGTTTTCATTTTGTGCGCAACCATCGCATTCCTTCAGCTCAAGTTGGTAGACAACAGAAGGGGCGACCACTCGTATCAAAACAAGTTGATCTCAAGCGACCACCATGACTTTGTAAGATTCCTGTCAAATACTCAAAACTCCGCTATTCTACGCTCAAACTGAGCCTCTTTTTCTTCTACACTCTCAACTTTTTTTTTTCTTTTTTTTTTTGGCGTTCCCTCATTTTGGGTCTTCTTGGTGAATCAGAGATTATAACCAAGGTCTCTCCTTTCCTCTTCCCCCATAACTTCAATATTCTGCAGGAAAATCCATTGGGAGAGAATTTGGAGGGAGTGACCCACAAAGTGTATTTTGATATAGAGATCGACGGAAAATTTGCGGGTATGCTTTAATTTATTAGAAAGTTGAAAATTCTGTTTGGCTCCATCCAAGATTTTGGCTTGACTTATCGTTTTCATCAGTATGGTTTTGGCTCTATTGGCATTTGGCAATTGTTTTTGGACGGTGATTTGGAATGAAATTGCAAATTCAAGTGTTAGAAGGGATTTTATATGGTATTGAATTTAACACACTAATTTTGTGATTTGACCTTGTTCCAGAAGGTGATTTGTGCCATGTGGCAGTCCTCCGAAAATTATGCAACCTTGTCTGTTTTATTGTTTTGCTGGAAATGATCAGTGCAACAAAAAATAAATTGTACATCAGAAGATGCGCCGTGATATTCTTAAGTATGATGGGAAATAAGGGCTATTTGATTCTGAAATGGAAACAAACATGATGGTAGCCTTGCACATTATGATGGATGCCATTCGTGTCATTTTGAGATAAGTGAACGCATGTTGCAATTTTGTGTGTAGAATCTGTAGATACTAGATAGCAGTGCTCAACATAACTCAGGGCGACAAAGATGCCAGCGTCTATGCAGTGCCTACTTTACTGAAGTCTAATGACTAATGCAAACTTTTGCAACCTTAGTCAGGCCCAGCTTCCTGCATGAATTATTTATCTGCGACATGCTTGTTATGTTGAGGTGCTCATCAAATTCAAAGGAAGATTCTACTAGACAGATATAAGACCAATGATACTCTATGATAATAAATGTTTGGTACTTCGGTATTAAAGTGCCAACAAGAGAAAAAAACAACAACTGTAGTGGAGATAAAAATGTGGTGGATGAGTGTACATACAAGAAAAGATAAGATTAGGAACATAAGTATCCAGGACAAAGGTAGAGTAGCACTTATCGAGGAGAAAATGACAGAAACTCGCTTAAAGTGATTTGGTCATGTGAGAAGAAGACCGATAAAGGATCCAATGAAAAAAAAAGAAGGATCAAATGGAAGATAATCCAATTAAAAGGGGTAGAGAAAGACTGAGAAAACTTTAAGAATTCCATTTCTCGACTATGTGGTTCTATTTATAATTTGGTTTTTGATAGAGCCCAATGGTGTCGGTTGATCCATGTAGCCCACCCAACCTAGTGGGATAAGGTTTGTTTGTTTGTTGTTGTTGTTGTTTACTTGTAACGTGTTTTTTTAAGATTCTTTGTTAACTAGAAAGGACTTGTTTATGAGAAGTTACTTAAGGAGACAGTTATTTGAACTGCCTTCTCGACTGCATATTTTTTACATCACGTCCACTATTTGCGAAGAAAGCAGAGCAGAATTTAAACCTCATTTTTTCTGCCTTAGTTGTTCAGTGCTTGGTTCATAGTGAGTAAGGAAAACAATGCGTATTATGTTTATGATTACCATGACACCCAAGTGGGTCACTCAAAACACTAAAAAATGTTTTTCTTGCTTCAGGTCGCATTGTCATGGGCCTTTTTGGGATTACAGTTCCAAAAACTGCAGGTATGGTATGCTATAGTATGATGAATTCTCTGTTGCAGCTGTTTATTTAGACAGTGATTGGTTTCATGTAAAGGATTTGGCTACTAATCTTAACATCCATTTGGTGCAGAAAACTTTCGAGCGCTTTGTACAGGTAGCTCAACAACTTGTTCTCCCTTCCTTTTCTAGCATCACATTGGAGCCACTACTTATATTTATGATAATTTGACTCCCTTACTTGATCTAGTGATCATCTGGGATCAATCTTGATATATATAATTATAAGCTCTAGGTAGTAAATATATGTTTTAAACAGCATTACTGCTGGTTCTTGTCAATCATAAGTTAAATGAGCCCCTCACATTTCAGGAGAGAAAGGGGTGGGAAGAAGTGGGAAGCCTCTTCACTATAAAGGGAGCACATTCCATAGGATTATTCCCAGCTTTATGGTCCAAGGGGGTGATTTCACCCGTGGTGATGGACGGGGTGGAGAATCAATCTATGGTGCTAAGTTTGCTGATGAAAACTTCACGCTGAAGCATACTGGGCCAGGTGAGCTTATGTGCTATCCGTGTATATCCGTAGAATGTGACAATGCTTATATATTTATATTATTTCATTGGTTCACCCTACCTGCATGATTGTCAGGATATTTGTCAATGGCAAATGCTGGGCAAGACACCAATGGCTCCCAGTTTTTCATAACAACAGTAAAAACCAGCTGGTAAAATCCTATGGCTTGCAGCACTTACTCTGTTTACTTTTGGAACTCAAGTAGTCTTGGTATATTAACTTTTGAGGAAACCCTGCACTGACAGTTAGGCATATGAAATTTCCTTCATGGTGTTTGTTTTCATGGAAAATAAAATGTTCTAATAATTTTGGTGGAAAAAATTCTTTAAAAGGAAAATTTTACTTGGACAATGTATTTTCCTTAAATTACTAAGAAAGAATTTTCTTTAAAATGTAAAGGAGTAGAAGGCTGGTTGAAACCATTTTCCACATTATTTAAGTCAATAAAATATTCAGCTTCCTAACATAGAAATAATTTCCAAAAAATAATGCCCGAGAGGAAGAGGAGCCTAAGAAGAAAAGATGAACTTTTCAAGTTATTGAGGCCTTTTCCTGAGCTCACATTGCCTCCTGTTTGGTTTCTTGGAAGGCTGGATGGACGCCATGTTGTATTTGGCAAGGTGCTTTCCGGGATGGACATCGTCTACAAGATTGAAGCAGAAGGAAGTGAGAGTGGCTTGCCCAAAAGCAAGGTTGTCATATTTGAAAGTGGGGAATTAACTTCATGACATCGTTTATATAAGTTGAGTTTGGTTCTACTATGGTACAAGTCAGCTTTGCCTCTCCTATGATTCACAAATTCTCTGTATATATTTTATCATTTAGTAAATGAATAAAATTTGCAGATTAAAAGTTCGCATTCGTGTAATACCAAAAAAAAAGAAAGGTTTGCATTCGTGTGATTTGAGCTTGTAATGCTGCTAATTTGCTTGTCTACACTAGTCTTTCTAGAAGGGAATGAATTTTATGAGGGATTGCTGGAGATTGCACCATTAACAATAGACATCAGGGTGAAGAATGCTATTCACTGAAGTATAAGATGATTTTTTTTAATGGGTACAAGAATACTTAATTATTTATTTTTAGTGCATCAAACGATGGAGGGGTTTGGTTTGAAAATAAATTATGGGAGGAAGAATACTCTTTCTTGTCTGAACCCGAATGCATGTTGACAACTTCAGAAGAGGAGTCAGCATACAATTCAGCGGGTAAATTGTCGCTTCCCCTTCGGTCATGATTCGTGGTTCATGCGACTCGTGAAGATATGAATGAGCCAAAAATGATTGCTCTGAAAGGATCACATCATGTTTATACAGTCCCTTGTTACATAATTTTTTTTTTTGTCTAACCACTAATATCCGAAAATTCATTGGGTTTCGACTAATCTGGTTTGAGTCAAGTGGATAACTTACATGGGATAACCCTCTTCAAAAGGAGATTTTGAGATTTTTTTTTATTAACAAGATTTGAACTCAAGATCTTAAAACAAACTCCTTATCATTTGAATCATTTACTCGTTAGTTCCTTATTACATAATCTAGATACATATTTGGTTTATCTTAATTTTTTTAAAAAAATTAAAGCTCTCTTATAAAATTTTAAAATAAGTTAATTCAAAATTGATTCTAGAATGCATGCTAATTCCCACCTTTGAAGCCATTCACTGGCCTTTAATTTGAGAAGAGGCGCCATAACTTGCGCTGACAGACAATCAAACTTGACATTCCAAATTTCCAATGTTGTTTCCAATCAACAAAAGATGAAATTGTTGAAAGGAAGCGCTGCAGAGTTATGGCTGCATTTCATGCCATTGCTGTTATCTGCGGGTAGTTATAGGACAAATTTTCAACTAGTATTTTGTTTTGCCCACAAAAACAGAAAGAATTCTCATTGCCAAAGCGTTTTACTAAGTATACCACTAAATAACTTGACAAGAGAAATAGAATCATTGCAAATTGCGACGGTACACACTTCAGAATGCATGGTGAATCCTGCATATGAAGATCCTCATCGAATCAGCTTTAATATATCACTCACAACAGACTTCCCACAAGGGAAATAGCAAAGCTTATCCTTCGTCTCTGCTTCGAGAAATTCTTATGCATTCTTGCACCATGTCAATCAGAACATAATACGTGACAAATTGAATTTATGGGAATTTGGGTGTATTACACCCATAGCATGTCCTCTGCTACAGTGTGCACTGCTGCAATCTAAATCCCAAGTGCGAAGGGAGCATAATAAAATAACATAAAATGTTCTTCTTTTTCTTTGTCTTCTAGATCAGTATGTCAAAAAACGAAAGGCCATAATTACCTGATTTTAAACAGATATGATTTTGCATTGCAGAGCGTTGAACTCCTTTAGTAGTGACTCTGAATATCGGGTCTCAAAAAAAAGGTATGTAACCTCTCAGATCTTGACGATTCTTTAGAAAGAGCAAAAGCCACATGGATTAACCAGCTGAATAAAATTCCTGTCACTGTCAGGCATCTGGCCTTAACAACATGGTTAAAATTTTTTCCATCATCAACCTTATAAACCAGAAAATGGCACCATGTAAGCATTAAGAATTCAGCAGGCAGGTCATTAAGGTTAATGCTAGGAGAGATAAAAATGCATATACAATACTTTCACACCTTTTCTGCGAATATTACTTAACAACACTTATCACTGTTTGTTTTGGATTTTTCTCCGAGAGGGAAATCTTTACTTCCTTTTAAAAAACATACATTAAAGTCCACGGAGAATTGTGCATTTTGGCGTTTGCGGTTAAATAAATCTAAACCAAAGGCTATTCAATTCTCATGTATCCTTAGTTAGAGAGATTGTTAAGTATACCGATAATGCTTTTACATCATATATCATTTATCATGTATAACATTAGTTATATAATCATTCTTATCTTTCATAATGTTAGATAATGATGACACACACAACTAATATGGTACACATTTAATGATACAGTGTGAGAAAATTGTAGGTATACCTAAGAATTTTTCCCCTAGTTATTGTTTCCCTTTGCTAACAGAACTGACCAAACTGAAACTCTTAAAAAGGAAAGTGCCATCTTAACTAGAAGAGCATAATTAGGATGACAAAAATTCTCTAAATAGCAAGTCAAACACAAGCACCAGTAACTTTGAATTACCATCTCTTAACCCTATAGGAATGAGATTCCATTAGAGACTAGCAACATTGGCACTTTTATCTTGTGTGAGATCGTATTGATTATTCCAGATAGATTGGTCGTATAT
Organism: Castanospermum australe; assembly: GCA_019955255.1. Classification (NCBI taxonomy): domain Eukaryota; kingdom Viridiplantae; phylum Streptophyta; class Magnoliopsida; order Fabales; family Fabaceae; genus Castanospermum; species Castanospermum australe. The sequence goes on along the minus strand of NSJW01000376.1, from coordinate 508,634 downwards.
GAGAAGTAGATTCTGGTCACAATTATTCTACTTTAGCAGTCATAATCAAAATATCTCAGTACTATTTTTCAGAAAGAAGTCAACAAATGGAATGGTTCAAACTCCAAAATAGCGAGAGCCTTGCTTCTTCTTCTTTTTCTTTTTTTGGCATTAAATACTCTGCTTGCTGATCTGCCAAATGCCAAATTATTCTTGACTGTTTAAGAAAGTTCTAGGCGTATCAAGCACACAATTGAAAAGAGCGCAATTCATCCCTCTCGAAGTACATGCCATGGTGTACACATCTTGAACATGGTGTCCATTTGTTTGCAATCACAAATTTATTGATTTTCAGGTACACTAACACTTGCACTTAACACTGACACTGACACCGTCAACTACAAATCCAATTTCCAACCTAGATAGCTTATTCTACATGGCCAAAAGGCCACTAATATGTGCAGAAGTTCAAGAGGACGATACATAGCTTCGCCTTGATCGTCCTCATTGATATGATGACAAAACAGAGCCCAAAATTAGCATCACAACTGTTCAACAACAGACACATATTGCCACTCAGAGACATAGCCAGTTGTTCGAACCTACAAGTAACTTATTACCAGGTATACAGACACAGCTAGAGAATTGCTAGCAATGGCAGAATCCATAGAGAGGGAGGTTGAATTCGAAACGAAAGGGACAGGGGATGAAATGGGTCAGAAAGCTGAAGCCCCTTCATTTCTCGCGTCTGCTGCTAGAGTTCTTGGAGCGCTGTTGGCACATGGTGGAGAAATTGGAACTGAGGTCAGAGTAGAGGGACACGACCTTGGAGATGTTCCCGTTGAGTTCCTGAATCAAAGACACGTTCTTGACCATGTTGTCATGTACCCGTAGACTGTTGGTTCTCGTTCACCTGCTGAATCAAGAGGCGGTTGCGGTCCAACACGGACTGCACCTGACGGAAGCTCTGGTTGAATGTGTCGCCCAGACCTCGGGGTAGCCGTCTTCCGGCCTCCACGACCTCGCCGTCGGAGTCGCCGGTGGTGGTGCTGACGGTGGGTCTGTGGTGGTGGTGGCGGCGGCGGAGGGGCAGGGTCTTCTTGGGTGGGTTCAGGCGCTGGTGGGAGGGGTCTTCTTCCATGGACGATTCGGCGGCGGAGGAGGAGGAATGGAGGGTGGTCATGTGCATGAAGATCGAAGAAGGAAAGGTTTTAGGCCGAAGATAGTGTTGGGTCAGACATTGCAATTCTGCAAAAGTCTTTGTTTTTTTGTTTTTGGGTTGATTTGAGGCTTGAAAGAGATACAAAGCAGAGGCAACGATTTATAAGCATGTGAGATTTCCCCAATTGGGATAACCAAGAATACGAGCACCATTCAGCAATTCCATCTATGAGAGAATCACATATTCACAGGCGGGTCTCTTCAACTACATCACCTTACGCACCAAGCAAGGGCGTGCAAGCTACGCTACACTACACTATTAAGAAGAAAAATTATTGAATGCCCAAGTATTGATATTATGTTTTCATTTAATTATATTTTAATATTTTAATATTAAATAATATAAAAAATACATTTATTATTATAGTATTAATTATTTTTGTTTTAAAGTGTATGTGTTTTTCTTTTGATAATTTTTTTTAATTATTTAATATTAAAATATAATTAGATAAAATATAATCTTAGTGATACTCTAAAAATATTCAAGAAAATAGTTTATAAAAAAAATTGAATCATATTAATGTTGAATTTTAAGTTAATGATTAAGATTTAAAAAGCATTAAAATATATGTGAATACTACATAATTATTTAAAAGTGTCATGTAATTAGTCAAATAACTTAAGAGTTTTTTTATTTTTATTAATCATGTATGATTTAACAATTATAATTTATTTCTTACACCAATCATAATAAATCACTTCTCCTAATTTTTTTTGAACTATTGGATTGTGTGATTGGTGCATAATTCTTGCTTTATCAACTTGAACAACTCTTTTCTTTCTTTTTTATTATTCATAAATCTCTTTGTTTGTCTTCCAATTTGGTCAAAGGGTCCTATCCATAGTTAAATTGACCGCTCAATGAACAAAAGAGATGTGTCAAGAAAGGTAGATAAATGATGGGAGGAGGAGCGGGGATATTTGGCGTGAAGGAGCAGAGGGGGCAAGTGCGAGTGGGAATGGAGGAAAGTTTTGGGCAGAAAATATCTGAATTGCGTTGGATGGAAAAGTGAAAAAAGTGCAAGGAACGATACTGCCACGACGACAAAAAGAACCGTCGTTTTGCCTCCGTGGATCAGATGAGACTGAGAACGAGGTGAAGTCTGCAAAAGAAAAATATCTCCATCTCACACCTCAACGGCTCACAACCCAACTCATCTAAAAATATCTCCCGCAACCCAAGAGCAAGTGGCATATAAAGTTTTTCTTGGACTGCTTAATTAAGTCTTTTGTGTTTATTTTTTTCTCTTTGATTGGGATACTTTTACCTAAATTTTTTTTAATAAATATTTATTTTAATATTAAAAAAATATTACATATTTTTAATTATATATTTTAAAAAATATTTTTATCATTAATTTTAAATTATTGACAAAAAAATTTATATAATTTTTTTTAAAATTAATGATAAAAATAATTCTTAAAATATACATCCATTATAAATAATAAATAATTTTTCTTGATATTTAAACTTTAATTTTTTTAAAAATATAATTTACTTACCACTACACATAATTTTTGTTGATTATTTTATATTTATTTTAGCTTGCTTTTTTCTTTTTCACACGAGATCCATAAACCTCCTTTATTTTAAAAAAAATCGAAAAATCCTGCAACCACCAGCCGGAGAAGAACATATACCTTTAAACAAAAAAGCAAAAAAAGGAAAGAACATTGGTCCTGTTAAATAGGAATAGGAATATTAAAATAGGAATAATCTTGATTAGCTGAGGATAGGCTCAATAATCTATTTATAATATAAAAATATTAAAGCATATAATTTAGAGATTCGTGTTAATTATTTTTAACTATTCTTTTCAGCCAGATTAGTAATATTTTATCATTCTAAATCTTTCTTTCAATCTCTTCTAATAACTCATAACTTCAACTTATTTATTGTCTCGTCAAATCTTACTTTTTTTTTAACTTGTACTCTTATGACTCTTAGTTAAGTTTAATTTTAATTCAATATTAATGTAAAAAAAAATTTATATTATTATCAAATTATCTGTTGTCACATTATTTAATAAATTTAATTATTTATTAAAGGTTTACACCAATAGAGAATTAAAAATAAATTCCTCTTAGTTTATTCTATGTAAAAATGACTTCAATTATGAGGTCAATTTTTTCAAAATTCATGACTTTTACTTTTGATGTTATCTTAAAAAATTAGAATATATATCACAAACAAATTCTCAGTCAACACCTATTCATTTTTAAAATATATCTCTGCATAAAAATAGTATAAATCTTAACTTTCTTCGACATCTTAAGCATCTGTGCGTTGGATGAGTTTATAACTAATGTCAGTTAGATTAAGTTATCAGGTTGAATTGAGTCTAAAATCCTTCAATCCAATCTAATTGGATGGAAATGTTAATTTTGATAATTAAATCCAACTAAACCTGACCTAATAAACTTTTTTCTTCTTACAATGTCGTATAAGTTTCATTCTCAGTTTTATTAAAATTTATAATGAATAATTATCATAATAAAATAAAAATCCATAGATATGTCCCTAACAATAAATTCCGTAGAATTATATTCATGCAAAACTAAATTGGTTTAAATTACAAAAATGTGATAACCTATTTGTGTGCCAAAAATAGATAAAGAGGAAGTGAGATGAAAGAGAAATGGTGGAGAAGAGTAAAGAGAGAAAATGATATGATAATTAGATAAAGTAATACGGTAATTCCTATGTAAAATCAATTTTCAGGTTGAACAATTGGAATCAAACAATTACTTAAAATTTAAATTTATGGAGTTGATAGAAATCAAAATACCATATTTTATCAATTAGAAGGTAGTACCTTGCTCGTGTGCTGGCTAAATACAGAACAAGCACACAAGATTAGTGGTCAATACAATTCACTTCTAGCTCCATTAGTAAGAAGTACAAGGTTATTTTCTGCATTTTTTTCAGTGGCCAAATTTCTCGTATTCATACCCTTGCGCCAATGATTTAAACATTGCAACACATGTGCTTGGTTTACAAGGTTAACATCAATAATTTTTAACACTTTTTTGTCCATTTTTCGACACATCTTGCATTAACCTTCTGCATTTATAGGAATCAGTCCAAAACAGTGACATAAAAGGATGTCTAATAAAGTAAGATAGCAACTATTCCGTTGATTTTCTCTTTCTTCCAAGAACAGAAGCTATCTGAAATCTGGGGCCCCCCATTCGCCACTTCTTGAAGGATGCCATTGAGGATTGAGCTGTCCCATACACTACAAAAAGCATTAGAACAAACAAAATTAAATTGAACTCCCTGCATGAGAAGGAAAAGAGGTGTGACCATATAAATGAAGATTAAAAGCATGTTTCATTTAATAAGTGAAACAAGTCTCACAATTCATCTCTTCTTTTGTCAGAATAGTCCAGAATTTGGAACCAGCAGCAAATGCTGCAGTATGTGCCTTGGTGAGAACTTCCTTGTACCTACTCTTAAATGCAGACAACAGCAGAAATCCGATGGTTCTATCACCAACTCTGCCATAAATGAAAAATTAACAAATGAATAAAATTCTGAAGTAATTGTATAGTCACATGAAATAGGACAAGACAAATACAAATTACATACATTTCAACTACACTATAACTAAAAGGATACAAAACACATATGTGAATCGATTTAATATAAAAAAAAAAACAAATAAAAAAAAAAAACAAATATGCTCTTCTCTCTATATATATTGACATTTATTGCATATATACAAGACAAAGGTGGCTTATGGTGTTGCTTTTCACAGTTAAATCGCTAAATTTCAACTTGTTTTTGGCCAAACTGATAAAGGTCTGTGTCATGGATTGTTTACTACAGAAAGTTTGGTCAGTTGAAAAATTTTTATTTTACTCTACTAAAGGCATGATGGTGCCTGAAGTGTGGGGGGAGAAGACAGGGGGAAAATGCATAATAGAACAAGATGCTAAAGTTTTGAAGTAAGACTCGTGCAAAGCCAGTAGTAAATTTTTGGATAATTTGTCATCCTTCACTTTTTATTGGGTTGCTTAAATGGAATTTGTGGTAATAAGGATCTGAATGAGATGTTGTATGTACCATTCAATAAGAAAAACTTGATATTCCTAGGCCCATTCTAGATAAGAAGGTTGATGGCAGCCATATACTAAACTAAGGAAGAAAATAGATGCATTAAATAAGGACATAAAACTAAAGCCAAAGAGAAATAAACAGTTCTTTCAGATAATGCAAGCAAGAAAATATATGCATTAGTGAGACTTACATGGGTGCTATCTTGCAACCAAATTCATAAAAGAATGGACATCTAGACTTCAGATCCACACATGCAGAATCAGCCTGGATCTCAAGCCTTGTTCTGAAATCAAGAACCACCAACAAAAAGAGCAAATGCAGGTAAAATTAAAGCTAACACTTTGTAACTTAAATCTTCAGCAATCCAAAAATAACTCTGTCAAGCTTACAACTTCCCCCTAGAACAAATGCCAATGCAGAATTGCATGCATAAACATGTAACAGAAATAGAAGTGTACTTAAATTTCTTCTTAACTCATTGTCAATGTCATGGAATGCTCAATGCTCTATTATATAAGAGATAAATTAAATGGTCAATCGTCAATCCAGATCATGGAATGCTCTATTATAATTTGTGAAAAGACATAAATTGATCATTACTTTTGATTGAAACAAGGGGGAACATTGACTGATACTGCTTGTCTCAACTGTAACTCATGAGCAAGCCAAAAAGGCAGTTCAACTTTGGAACCTGCTTCAATCTGAAAATCAAACATTCTAATGTCAGGTGAAATTATTAGAGCTTTTCCACCAAGCAGTGATCAGGTGCCAGAGATTCTTTCCTTCCAAAATACATAAACCAGTGTCAATGGTTCTTACAAAGTCCATTTCAGAACTGGGATCTATTCCCACTCCGGATGCTGCCTTCTGGAATATAACTGACACAATCTGAGACCAGAACATAACAAGTCATAGTATTAGGATAAGAAATTTAAGTAGGTGCAAGATCTGCACCTACAAAGCTCTCAAGGACCGATAAAAATGAGAGAGAGAGAGAGAGAGAGTTATTCGTTTTCTTCATAAATGACTTGCAAGAAGGTCAAATTGCATTTTATCCTAATTGTTATTTCGCTGAACTGATTCTGTTGTGAGCTAGAAACAGCCCATAAAATCATCAGCCACAAAGCATCTCAATGCTAACTACTGTAATAATACATTTGCATTATCTACAAAATCTAACCTTAAATTAAATATATCTAAACAACTTTCCCTTGTTCAATCTGACATCTATCACTTGGAATCAAGTTGTTAAAAGAGATTAAAGAGTGTGATGTCCACCTCTTCCTCCGTGATAATATCATCGATATCATAGTATTTTGCCATCCTGCTTTCCAGCTTGCTGCTCTTACACTTTCTTTTAACTCATCGAAAGAAAGAACTGCATAAAGAAAATTTGAGCTTGAAATATATCATTACATTAAAAAAAAAAAGAAGAAAAAAACAGTCTTACCAATTGACCCAAAGTTAAAACAAATCCAACCTCACACATATCAAATTCCTGGATTTGTCCCTCTACCTCTCCATCAACTCTCTCTCATTCTGTCTCTCTCTCTCTCTCTCTCTCTCTCTCTCTCCATTTTGCTTCACAGAATTTCCTTCCTATTTGCAGTTAGCGAGGGCTTGGACCCTTTGGTACTTACCATCAACCCCCCTCCCTTGAAAATGGAAAGAAGGAAACTCACCAGTATGGTGACCGTCGGCGAGCTGGTGATCTGGTGACCAGAAGACGAACACGAAGACCAGAGGGGTTGAAGCACGGCGACAACGAGCACGAACACGCACGGCAAGCAGATTAGCAGAGGAAGGCTGGGGATTTTTTTCGATTTCGAATGCTCTCTGGAGACTTGAACATCAAGAAGAAAAAAATCTGGAATAGGTTGCGATGCATGTTTGGGGGAAAGAAATTAGGGTTTATATGCTGATGAAATTCGTCTTCTAATTCGTGATTTTCAAACTTCGCGCGTTTTAATTTGTATTTTATATGAAGCAGTGATATATATATATATATATATATATATATATTCTTACCTCAATTTTTGACCTTTTATTTTATTTTAATTCAATAATTTAATATCACATAATTTAATTAAAAATAATAAAAAATGACTTAAATAAATTAAGAAAACTAGTAAAATATATATTTAATAAAGCTAAGAAAATTAACTTTACTCATTAAATATATTTTCTATAAAATGATAAAAGCTATAAATTTTAATAAACAATTATACAACTTTTTATAAAAAATTAAAAATCTATAATTTATTTAAATAATATCTAAATATTTTTGTAATCTCTACGAATTTTCTGCCATTCATATTATCACTAATAAATAAATTATTAAATTTTGTTGGTCATACTAACTACAGCAAGAGATCATATCTTTAAGACTTTTTTTCCCTTTTCTTTTATATTAAAACGTAAAAAGATTAACACCAAATAACTCATACCTTTTATTTTCTATGAGATATTTTTACATTTTTAATGAGTAGAATCAATTACTATATATTCATTAAATAAATGTTTCATTATTCTCTTCATTTATTTCAGATTTTTTATTACTTTGATCACATGATAATAATTTTTAATATATTGTTATTAGGAAATTGAAAGTGTAGAAGGGATAACAGATGCAGGTTATTTCAATTGAAGTGTGCAATGAACAACAAAAATATTATTTGCAAATTCAGTATTCTTGTAACCGATCATGTATAAAAATGGTGAAAAAGCGATTAGAAAAAAATAAGGTTCAAATATCATTACTCAATGATCAACACACATTTGGATAGTAATACTTATTGAACAACGACAACCCCTAAATGAAGGGTGTCACCTAACTTATGGTAAAATTTTACAGTGAGTGCAAGGATTTGAGATTGAATACCATCTTTATCAATAAGAGTGAGTTGTGAAAAGAGAATTATGTCTCATTATATAACCTATAGTGAAAAAAAAAATACAATCCCTAAATTGGAAACCAAAGAAAGTTGATTCTTAAGAGTTGGGGTACCATTCCACCAAACCAATGAAATTGGCAAATGGCTCTGAATGTATGAATCTACTCTATTCTGCTCAATTCAGTTGAATAGTAAAATCACAAATATGATGAATGACAGAAACGACCTAAAATAGAATTTTTACTTAAGGCAATGCTGTAACCAAACAACCAATTAGTATCTCTAAACAAAACGTAAATAAGAAAAACTACTAGATCCTGTGGGCTATGGCAGATCACCCCTGAATGGAGACCAGAGCAAATGATTAACTTGATAACCTAATAACCTAGTCCCACTGAATCTCCCTGTAAAAAGTCCACTCAGAGGGATTCAATGTAGTTTTCCCATCAGCTGCAACAAGATCATATGGCGAGTCTTCTGCAAATTCATTGGGCAAGGACTTCCAGTGTAAGCATGGCTTCCAGTCTGCCTCCTTAAGCACTTTCAGTATCTCCTTCACAACAATTTTGCTTCCCTCAGCTGCTAAATGGATACCATCACTGCAAAATTCATTGAAGATGAGAACAAGTTACACTTATTCTAGGCAGACTTGTCATTTGACATCATTTTCTCTTACGAGTTATGAAAGGTTCCATGGTACTAAAAGGGCTGTTATTTAATATATTTCACAAGAAATCAGAAAATGCAACAATTTTCATTATGAAGGAGGTGAAGAAAACATCAGATAAACTTTGTTTTTAGCATTGAGTGTGACCTTTTCATTCATTTATTTATTTTTAATCTTCTTTCACATTCAAATTTTTTTTTCTTTTTTACAATTAGCTTAGCTAGCAAAGCTTGTAACTAATTAGGATGAACTCGAAACTACAAACTGGATAGCACTGGATGGGAACAAATCAAAGAGCAGTAGTTAGCTAGATAATATTTTTGCATCCATTATTAGTCATTTAAGTCCAATTTAATGAATTCCCCCATACAGTAAGAAGCTCAAATTAAAGTTGCAGACGGCAAGGTGGAGGAAAAATCCTACCTTATAAAAACATGTTCCACAACCTACAGATGAAGTACTGTTTCTTAACACTAAATTCCGACTGATAGCAGCCAATCAAATGAAGACACTAAATGTAAGAGCAGTCAAGAGTCCACATGAATTTCACGGATGTACACAACCCATGAAGGGAAAAGGAAAATGACATATGTTACAAGCGACTAATCCAGGTGTAATTTAATCAAAGATTGTATCAGTCAATATGCATTTAAGATGGAAGACTACAGCCTTAAACCTTCTGTCAAAGAAAGCAAGCACAAGATTTGAACATTGAACAATTTGATTGCAATATGACTCAGTTCTGGAATTTCATGGTATTAGGGAAAAAAGAAAGACAAAGGCAATAGGTCCTGGAAGCTTACGTAAAACAAGCGTTCATCCAATCATCTCTCTTCTGTAGTGCAGTAAACAGATCAACAACTTTCACATCCATTTCCTGGCATAGCTTTATACAAGCTTCTGAATACCTTTCGCATAATTCATTTGTTCTTACCAGCTCACTAAAAATTCCGCTGATTAAGAAAGGAAAACGAAAAACATCTCATTATAGCTTATTGTGTTATCTGAATACAAGTACAGTGATGAAAATGTAAAAGAAAAAGATCTTCAGATTACCTAGTGTTTCCACGAACTTTATCCTCGTTGACAGGAGGACAGCTGAGAACAATGACACGTGTCCTTTCAGATAGGCTCTGACAGTCAATACTCTCACATTAAATTATGAATAATAATTTCCCATTATAAAAATGCACATATGATCATTATTGGAGACAAAGGATCCCCATAAGATCTGATTTTTTACTGTAGAAGAGTTACAATCTGCTTGTTGCAGACTGTTGTCACTCCTACATAATCTGCAACAAGTGATTTTTCACTATTCTTACCTAGAAAACTGTTTTGCCATTTTCTTTTTACTTATTTACCTGTCTCGTTTGGCTTGGTACTGTTTGGCAAAGACACTCAATGAAATTAAAACCATAAATTCACTTCCCACATTATTGAAAGGGAAAGCGGGGGGATTCCACTATTATCCACAGGTTATTTGATCTTGACACAAATTCATGTCTTAAATCTACAGTCGAACTGTTTTCAGACAAGTTAATTCATATAAAATTATAAATGAATACAATGACCTTAAGCAAACTATATTTTACTATTCACTTATGCCAACCTATGTTAATGAGAAATAGCCCTTCACCACCAAGTCCCAACATGTGGGGAAACAACTTAAGAGTACCCAGGAAAGGTAAGATATATAACAGTGTGATGGCAGGTTTAAGATCTGTCAAAGACCAACTTGCTTAAAAGCTTAAGCTGTTAGGTAGAGGCCCAATTATATCTCTAACATACCTCCTCATACAAGAACCTTTTGGGTTTGAAGACCTCGTGCTAAAATTTAATTTAATTATGGAGAATGAATACTGCAATAATTGAAATCCTGATCACCTAGTCATAGCGGCTCTAATATCATTTCAAAGACTAATTATCTTAAAAGTTTAAGCTATTAGGTGGTCTAAGAACAGTTTTATATCTCTAACAAGATGAAATGTTATGATATAGTTGTCCTCGAACTTGGTATTATTTAGCAATAGTTTAGCTGCCATATTTACTAAATTAAATGTTTGATGCTAGATGTGTCTGTAAGTGAAGATATCTGCCTCTAATGCAAGGTAATGTGCACTTATGGATAAAGAACCTTGTGATGATACAAAAGACAGAGTAGAAGTACCTGAATATGAACCAGAATCTTTCTCATGTTTTCAATATATTCAGGAAGAGGCACATGAGGGCCTAGGCCAGATGAGTGAGGGCCCATGGAATCATTACCTCCAAAATAAACTACCACAAGAGAAGGATGTACAGCAGCATCCTGGGAAGTGGGATAAAGAAGATTATATCATGCAGGCACAACAGTGTTGAAAGGTAAGCACATGAGATAGCATGAAAATGGATGGATCCTACGATAAGCAGAAAAATTCCATTTCCATGGTTCCATACAAAAAACTGCCTATATAGAGCTCCTATGCACATTATAAAATATAAATTCCTTACTCCGAAAGCTAAATATCATCCATATTCTCACCATCCAAAACTCTGTTGAAGTACAATGGTGCATTTCAGGACAGAATAGAAGAGCATATACGGAAGCAGGGAAAGATTTGGAAATTGTTCATCCTAAGTTCTCGTTAAACATATACCCATAGAAAAAAAAATGGCTGGAGAAAAATTCCACAAGCTTTGATAGCCTAAACAATAATGTAGGGAACACTTTTTTTTTTGGAGGGGGGGGTGTTATTAATCACCAAAAAGCCATAACCTCAGTGATTTTATTAGTAATTACCATGCAGTATTTAAAATTTAGGATCTCTTCTCTTTAATTTTTGTGTCTTTAGAATTTCAACAAAATCTGATATTATAATGTATTTGTTGAGGGTAAGATAGGGTTTCTGCTATTGGTTAAGTTTAAAAAACTGTATTTTTATTTTTCTAGTTTACCCCTTGTGGATTTAAGGTTCTACCTGTTCCATTAAATTAATCAGCTATTTTTTTTTTAACGAAAGTAGAATTATTTAACAATGAATTAAGAGAGTATAAAGTCAGAAAGATTTCCTCCTAGGACATCAAAATACATAAAAAGAACAAACAAAGAGAATAATATCAGCTCAAAAGAGCTCTCACTTTTGCATCTGACAGAGGAAATCCCCTTAAGAAACTGTGTGCTTTAACTTATGAATCATTATAAACTGCAAGCTAGATCAATCAGCTGTAATGAACAATACATGCTGCACCAAAGGCGTCATTTTAGTTTCGGTAATGTAGTTATATACCATATGAACGATTGCTTTTTGAGGTACAATACCTTTGGGAAAACTTGATTGAGGACTTGGAGGGCACGCCGTGAGTTCCATCCATAGTATCCTCGCAACAATATGTCTGCCTACAAGAAATTACAAGACTGCTAAAGATCATTCAGATGCATGCCAAAAAACACTATATCTTCTTCACTATCTAGAGCTAAAACACTTATTTGGCAATTAGTGCCCTCCACCCTAATATAAGCTACTTAAATTACAAAAGTCAAATACTAACACTGTCACAAGCGAAGGTAAATTAAATCTGAATACGAGTGGTTTTGCATCAACATAACTTAACAGATGACCAGCCTCCTTAATATTCCTTTAGAGGAAAAGAAATAATTCATGATAAGGCCATACTCATGCAGAACAGGGTGCACAGGTATTTAGTTTCCACTTTACACATATACATTATGAAATGTAAATGCTTATATGCAGAATTTTCTTAGACTTTCTACTTTGTAATCATTCAGGGCATCTTTTAGGAGAACAGGAGGAAGGGTAAAGTACAAAATTGAAGGAATTGACCGTGATTCAGAGACATAGCTATAACCAAAAAGGAGGACAACAATAATTTGTAAATTAAAATAACTGAATAACTTCTTTATGTTTTTCTTCTTCTACATTCCATAAATAAACTCAAGGATGACGTCACACTTAAAGCTTAGCTACATCAACTGTAAATGCATGCACTGAAGTTCATTTATTCATATTCACTTATGTTTTGAAGAATACACACAACTAACAAGAAAATGGTTTAAGATAAGATTACGAACGAACAGGGTTACTACTTTCTTTTGGTTACAAAATTTGAAGATTAAGAAAGTGTGAGCAATGAGACTCAGTGGGTATTGAACAAGCCCAACATCGAGAGCTTCCCAATGAAACAGAGGTCACTGGGCTCCAAGACCATTAGTAACAGGGATACTACTTACTAGTAATGATTTAGTGAAAACAAAGGATTTCCACGAGGACTCAAGTCTGACTTCAACGATGGAAGGAGGAACATAATACGATACAAGCATAACACTCCGTAGAGTTTTATAATTTATACACATGATTTAATTAGGACACAGATGGTGGAGCGTGCAATGTAATGAAAGAGTGCCTAAATATTAAGCCGGTGAAATGTCTCACAGATGGTAAGCAACAAGGCCCGGAACCTTGGAAACAATCAGCGCTGCATTAACTAGGGAGTCCAAACTGCTTTATAATATGACAACATAGTTACCATAGTCAAATTTAATTTTTTTTTATAATATGACAACATAGTCATTTAATTAAATAAATTATAGTGTAAAAAAGTTTTGAAGTGGATTAAATTAAATCCACAAAATTATATATATATATATATATATATATAAAAATTAATTTTGTGGTTTATAATTTCTGGGTGGATGGAATTGAAGAAGTGCTAGGCATCCATCAGAGATCAGTCCACGAAATCATCGCTTCAAAAGTCAAAGATTTCACCATCCAGCAAGCTTTCAGTTCAAACCAGAACGAATGCGCACTCCAAGCGAGCCATTATGAGTCAGGAAAGAAAGAGCGGTGTTCATACCAAATGGGTCCGTTCAATTTGTTGACGAAACCACAGATGATACAAAACCCGACGGTGTTCACTAAGAAAGAGCATTAATTGATGAATTGAAAGATCAGGCTAAAGGGTTCGTTGAGAGACAATTGTAGTTGTAACCCACCATGGAATCAGAGAGACAGAGAGGAAAGTTAGTACCTTGCGAGCGTAGATGTCAGAAAGAATGGCGCCCCAACCACCATGGCTGAAACTTAGCTGGACGATGGAGGATCCGAAGAGAACGAACAGAGGCCTCGCCGGTCCAACCATGTCTCTCTCTCTCTCTGAGAGTCTCTGAGTAAAGGAGATTAAGGATAATCACAGTGACAGACAGAGACACAACCACCACCAGCGCCACCACCTTCTTCCTCAGCTCGCGGAGGTCAACGAAAACTCTGTACTAAATCAAAATGTTTGGTTGCTTATTTATGCCTTAGTGCATGGCAAAACGTTCGGTTTATACTCGCATCTTCTCGTTTGTTGAGACTGGATAGTTACTCGCTCCATCATCGTGTTACGTGGAACACTGATACGTTTCTTTGGTTTTTTTTAAGATTAAAAAATAATATTTATTACCTTATATTAAATGATCTTAATTATTTAAAATATTTTATTACATTTTTTTTAAAATTTTATTTAATAAAAAATATTTAATATTTATTTTATTTAATAATTAAAAATTATTAAAATAATAAATTAGAGAATATAAAATTATTTTATTTAAAAATATTAAATGTATTTAAGATTTTTTAAAAATTAAATATTTATATTTTTTATTTAACAATTTTTATTTTTAATTCTTTAACATATATTCTTATGACATATATTAATAAATTCCTTTCAAATATATATTATAAGAAGTTTCTTATAGTTAATTTTTTTAAAAGTTTTATAATTTAAAATTAATTAATTAATTATACTACATTTTAAATTTTCAATACTGTCGTATCATATTATCTTTTTATAATTTAAATCTGTATTGCGAGTATCTATTTTAGTTGTCAATGACTTTGACATGTCGATGTCTCATAATCTACTATTCATTTTTAAAAACTTTCATATAATAAATATAAGCACTAACTATGTTAAGTTTATTTAAATGGGTCTAAAAAGATAAAATTATTAACGAGCGTTCATTATATAACATAAAACAAAACAGATCTATTAATATGACAAAAAATATGGATAAATTAAATTATATAATACAAATAATTGAATTTTTTTATTTTTCCTCTACTTCATATTGTTTAAACTTCAACTTGTGTATCTATATCTCAATTTAGAAATCAACAAAATCATAAAACTGTACTTTCACGACCTCTTAACTTTTCTCTCCAATGCTCTGATATTTCTTGAAATTTTATTATAAATCTTATCTAAATTTTTTTTAAAAAAAATGATATATAGAGAATACAAAAAGGAGAGATGTATAACGAATTCCGACATTATCCTAGCGAACCACATAGGGCACAAAAACATAGAAGAAGGGGATATAAGGAAAGTATAAGAAAATAAAACTGTCTCACAGTATATACAGTCTTTTATCACCATAAACTAGCTAGATAAATAATAATAATAGAGATAATAATGAACCTAGCTACCGTATTTCAGAACTTACATCGAATAAGAACAGCGATGGATCACTGAGAGATCCACTTTTTTATCAATTTGCACTTTATTCGATCGTTCACTTGTGTTATTAATTTTTTAATAAATAATATATATTTATAATATAATTTAATAAACTTTATACATATTAACGGTTAAATATAATATCTAAAATAAATAATATCTACCTAAATATTTATATGGCAGAAAAGAGACATGGAGCTGATGGGGTAGGTTCTCCTTTATGACTAGATTATGACACTTCATCTCGGTACAACGGGTTTGGTGGGGAGTTCACCAAACATAACTGAAGGCATTTAAGATTGAAGTGCATGTTGAAAGCCTCTTTATCTTTCATTAGTAATTTTTAAAAAAAAAATACATCAAGAGAAGTTATTTTAACGTGGAGTGCGAAAATAACAGTAGAGGGAAATGGCTTCAACAAGTTCTTCTTACCCATGCACAAACTAGAATGCACGTGATCTACATTTATATTATTTCAGAATCCTAGGTGGGGTACTCCAAGATTTTCCCCTTCATTCTTAGTAAATAGTAACACAAATTGGTTGGTGCATGTATAATCTCAGTCACAATTAATGTTGCAACAACACATTCCTAGCTGATGGAACATGATCTTTTCTATTACCTGCTGGTTCTCATGGTTTTGGAGAAAATAAGAGTTTGTTTGAAGTTAATTCCGCTCTTCTCAGCCTCATAATTAGTCATTAAAAAACTATATGAAATTCATGTACTTTCTTTTCCTATTTTTATTTGTAATATAAGAGGATTTTTTTTCAAAATATTTATTATTTGATAATATTAAAGACGTATCAATTATTTTTTTTAATTTTATAATATTTTTTAATAAAAAAAATTAGTGAAATAAGTGAAATTGAAAAAAAATATTACCAAAGTTAAAAAAATGATAATTTAATTATATTGAATTATATTTTTTTATAATTGAAATTATTTAATAACTTTATTAATTCTTATATAATTACTTTAAACAATAAATAAAAACAGACGAAGAGGGTATATACCAAGCACAAAGCAGAAATGACAGGTTAATTATCTTAATGCAAGCCATCATGAAATTCGCATGGTTTCTACTTTCTTGGAATGCATCAGTTATCAGGTGATCACACTTAATACCGATGGTGCCACTCTTGGCTGTGCAGGAGAGGCTGTGGGTTGTGGTGGAATTATCAGGGGTCAAAAGGAGAATGGTTAGTGAATTTACTATAAGTTGGGTATTGCAATGACATTTGACAGCTGAATTATGGGCACTTCTTGAAGGCCTACATATAGTTTTCTTGGGATAGAAGGTTTCACAATTTGAATGTGGAAACAGATTCATATAGTTCCTAGTTACTATCCTCAGTAGTGA
Organism: Castanospermum australe; assembly: GCA_019955255.1. Lineage (NCBI taxonomy): Eukaryota > Viridiplantae > Streptophyta > Magnoliopsida > Fabales > Fabaceae > Castanospermum > Castanospermum australe. Next base: position 491,943 of record NSJW01000376.1, on the reverse strand, counting down.
AATAACTTCCACATATCCCTTTTTCTTTGCTGGTGCTGAGTATTCGAATATTGTAATCCGAGGATTGGGGTGTAGTGAAGCATATTTTCATGGAAGCTAACCAAGTTGTTAAATTAGCTTGCTAAGCTGGGTATGCATGCTTGTGACATTCTAAGGGTTCGTAAATATGTACCTAGTGGCGTTTCTAGTTTGCTCTTTGCTGATGGAATGGGATTAGCTTTAATAAGGTTTGGTTCATAGAGTAAACCCCACAAGGGAAAGGGAGGAACGATTTGGTCTTGGCAAATTTATTGAAATGGACCGAGTGCCCAGAGCTTGGGGTTATAGGGGACATAGTGGCATCAAGTAGTTTTGGTTCATGCACTTCACCACTTGTTGTACAGCAATATGGGTTTGGTGGAATGGGTTTTGGGACTATCACTCAGCAACCCAGCGAAATGCCTGCAAACAATGATGGCTCTGGGGCGCTTTTTGTGAAGATAGAATCATAGAATAGCATCGATGATGGTTAATTGGTTAGTGATTGGGGAAGTGAGAGGGCTATGGCTTATGGCCAAGAGAGACAAGGTGTAATTTTTCTCATGGTGGTTGGTAAAGGGTGTTTGTTTGAGTAGGTTCAAATTTAAGTGGAGAGTGAAAACAGAATGGATTGAAAAGGTAATGATTTTCACTCTTAGTAGAGAATAACCATATTATCGTTTTTGTTACATCAAATAAGTGTGAATTTTTTTTTTAAAATTTATTTTTCTCCTCATCAAATAAACACCAAAATGTCTAACTTGCTGAAGTAGATTTATGTGACAAAGTTAGAAGAGCCGCTAATCTATTTCTGTTGACTGTGTATTCATACTGGTATAGATTGGGGAAAGGGGGGGGGGGGAATTGTAGCTAAATAACTTCTTTTCATTTATTTATTACTATGTACGTGCATCATAGTCATGATTCTCATTTCTAAGGCATGTAATATGGGCACAAGCTTTAATTGACTGAAAAAAAATTTAGTAGACATTACTTATCATGAACATTCCGTTCAATAGTTAATATGTATAAAACTTGATGGATCATAATATCAATACATATTTCTATTTAAAAAGTTTATACATATTAACTGTTAACTGAAATACCTAAAGTAAATAACGCCTACTTAAGAATTTCTTTGATAGACTACACCTGAATCATCGAAGAAATTACACTTGCAACCATTGAAATGAATGTCCAAATTATTCTTTATATTTCTCAGCATTTCTCCCGTATCAATGGGAATTTACAACATACTATCTCTCCCAAAACATGAATATTGTAAAGCGTACAGCGTAACAAAAATACATGACTTACTCCTTTCTTTTCTCTCTTAACAAACAAAATCAATTCGTCAATCCGTGCTCAAACGTAATCCGCAAAATTGGGTAGTAGTTTCTGACCACGGAGACAAGAATACAAGAGCTTATTTTACAAAAGAATGTAGTATAAAAGAAATTAGGCAGCTAAGGTCTTCTTTATGATCCTTGGTTAGACCAAGACAAGGCCTTTCTTAGTCGTAAAAGCCACAAGGCTATCTGCATTCCCAAAAGTCGTACTTCCAGCAAAATCTCATCCAGTTTAACATTAAACCAAGTTAAAAGGGACTTGCTTTGCGACAACTTTGCCTCGATGAGAGCCTCAGAAGAAACCTTTCCAATGATATAAAATGTCTCCAGAGAAGATCCCTGTAACTGATCAAGATACCCACAAAAAAAAAAAATCATTATAAACAGAAACAGGCAAACAGCTATTCTATATGGTAAATCAATGGCGATCTTGTTTTCACAGCGCAAAAAAGGGAACAGAAGATATACCTAACTGTTTTTATGTAATTTTAGACAATCACTTCGTTAACTCAAAAATCAATAGATGCTCAAATTACATGAGTGAGCTACTCAACCAGGACACATTCTTAAATGCGAATTTTACTCGTCTCTGCTCGAGTGGCTAAGTGGCTATCACAAGCTACATTTGTCTGAAGAATATTCATCAATCAAAACATGGCATGTTTTGCAAAGTAGGATTTGTGTAACCAACAACTTAACTTTGATATGGCTCCATTTCATCTTAATTTCTTCCACCAATTGCAAGCTCTTTAATGACAATAAGGTCACATGATGTGTAATGAAGTAGAGGAAAAACAAACATGGAATGATCTGTACCAGGGAATTGTTGACTGCTCGTAAACAGTCATTTGTCTTCAGCATTAGAAGAATCACACGCGGTAATCTCCTTAGAAGCTCTGAGATTTGAGGAAAATATTGAGAAGCATACATCTGCAAAATAAATTAGGAGAGTCATGTCAGTGCTTCTTTTCCTTTGGGGGGGGGGGGGGGGGGGGGGGGGGGGGGGGGGCCAGCCACACAAGGATATTTATTTTTCAAATACTATTCACCACACTAAGAAAGGAAATTCAATTATGCATGGCATCTTTATATCTCGTTAAAAAAGGTTGCCTTTTATATTTATTAAAGGTTAAATTATATATTTGGTCTCCATAATTTACACTCATTATCAATTTGGACCCCATAATTTTTTTTTTCAAACAAGTTCTCATAATACTAAACGTTTTTAATTTGGTCTCTCTGTTACTTGAAATCATGACATTGTCAACTTGTGAATATGTGGCAAACGAAGAGGCGGCCTCACCAGCATCCATTTTGCCACATATGCACGAATCGAAGACGTTTAGAACTATGAGTACTTGTTTGAAAAGAAAAAAAAAACTATAAAGACTAAATTAAAAATGAGTATAAACTACAGGGACTAAATGTTTAATTTAACCTTTATTAAAAAGTGAACTATATTGTAATTGAACAATTCCATAAAACAGGTTATACTGCAGAACACAGGATATACGAGAAGAATTAAGAATTGCGAGTCCTTTACTAAGAAAATCACCATGAACATAGATATGAAATATACTCACAATGTTAAAAGGCAGAGAAATGGAGTGCAAGCATTATAATCCAAAAGAACATGAACCCAAGACTGAAAAACAAAATCATCCTTGAGAAAAAATTTCCCTTAAATCATATCTCACCTGCAGTTCTGATCGATCACTCTCATTTCCCTTTATAACTAAATGATCCATGGCTGGGTCAACAACTCTATTCCATGGTCTCATGGTTAGAATTCCAGCAAACAGTGCATATAAATCCTCTCCAGCACCCAATTTTACACTATATTCCTTAATTGCATTAGCATCAGCAAATATCAACGCCTTCCATAGTGCAGCATAGTTAGTTCTTGTATGGAAGTCAAGCTCTTTATAGAGGCCATGGTCTAAAAGAATCAACTGAGGTTTTCTCCTGCCTATACATGAGATAAGAAATAAATATGCAAAATTAACAAATAAAAAAGTGAAATCATAGGATATCAACAATGCAGTTATTCTAAAAACCAAACAAAAAGCTGCATGTGAGCAGACAAGCTAAAAACTTAAAATGAAACAACACCAAATTAAAGGAGACAGTAAGTATCTATATTTGGATGAGAATGGAAAACATGAAAACATTATGGCATTTGCAAATGGAAATTGCATTTATTTTTATTAATTTTAAAATCTATGATAAATATTTGTTACGGGGTCCTTCAATCTTTTTTCAATCAAACAATTGAAAAACTAGATCTAATCATAGAAATAAAAAAATAAAATAAATAACCATTTTGCAGTATAAGATCACTTTCAATTCATAATGTCTCACATGGACACATGCATCTCAACTTTCAACCTTAACCTTAAAAAGGCAACAGGGTGATAGCATTTATCCTTCTGCAGTTCTTTTATCTTTCCCAATCCTTCTGCAAATACCAGTATAGATTCAGTCTGGTGAGTGGTGACTGTCATTTCCTGTAACCCCTCTGGTTCCCCATTGTAATGTTTCAGTGGTGGCATTGCCGCACATCTTTATTAACAGAGCATACTCCAGTTGATTTTTGACACTGTTTTACACTTGATCTTCAAACAACTCACCAACATGGCATTTATTAATGGTAATCACAGACATTGATTTTTCCATGAAAATCCAAAATAAATTTCAAGTCTCCAAATTAAAATCAGTAGCATTGCCAACCATAACTCTATAACATTGGATTTAAGATGTTCATGGCATATAGAATGGGTGCTTAAAAGCTTCTGTTGGAAGAGCCACATTTAGCTGGTCCAAGGGATTTGCTATCAACATGCAATTAGTTTGTACAGAGACCATCTTACTTAGAGAAAAATTTACTGAAATATTTTTCCTTTAGTTGCTAAAAAGACACAATACAAAGGCTATTTCAGAACAGTAAATATCAAGGTCAAAATGATTCCATCACCAAATTTGGTCTAGACTTGAGGTCTACCAATGTCCATCGTAGAAGTCAGTTGTTAGATGGAAAAATAACAATATAAATAAATAAATGTCATCTATAGCCAAAATAACGGTCAAAGTATCAAAGAAATAAAAGGCCACAAATAGAAACAAAATGAATGTCAATAAAAATAACTATATTTTGGTGCTGTCAACATCTAGAATATTAATTTAAAAACTCTGGCTGATAATTATACAATCATGAAATTTGAAATTATAAACAAATATAAACTCATAAAGGTGGCAAAAAACTGAAGGATCTACAATATACCAAAAGAAAATAAGATTACATTATTATGGTGTGTACCCCAAAAAACTTTCATTATATAAAGGCAATGGAACTAAAAACCAAGTGCAAACCCAAGAGATTACAAGTTCCTTTCCATATATAACTGATAAAAACTGAAATTTTCCAGCTGCCCATGTGCCATGGTTAATAAACATATTTAGAGCACAAATCTTGCAAATGTTAGAGCATTATATATATACATATATATATTGGGCTGAGCTTGTACTACTTGTATGACACTTGTCCTACAACTAGTTTATTAGCATAAATACACACATAGGTAGCCTAACGAATCATTCATTTAGTGCATCCCATTATACGGTAATCTTCTCTCTACATGTTTCTCTTTTCAAGAGGTATAGAAAGGGTTTGAGTTTGGCAAGGGAAGGAATCCTCACCCAGAATGCTACTTCTGCTAGAAGGCAATGGGCGAACCAATAAATTAGCTGCATGTGGATCACAATGCACAAACCCATGCTTGAACATCATTTCAGCAAAAGTTTTACTAACCTGCAAAAATAATGATCACATTTTACTAAATTATTTTGTTGATAAACTATATAGGGTAACAATTGCATGAGGGAATCAAAACGCTATCATGAACTTGCCCAATTTCATTGAGATATGTCATCAAAAACATCATAACACAATCAATAATGTGTTATAAAAAAAACCTTTAAAGAACACCAACTATTGATCATTATACAAGCATCAATGGTACACTATGATATATTACAAAAACTAGGCACTGTCAACATTAGGAAAGTAGGATTCACCACTGGACCATATAAGTCATCTGGACATCAGAAGGTCCAAATTTTCTTATCCTTGAAACTTATATTATAGCAGCTACAAAGATCTATAATGAAGCCCAAAAAAATTAACTTACCAATGTTGAAAGTTCATGTGGATGGATCCCAAGTTTCTGAATGGTCTTTACATCATTTACATGAGCACCATCCATGAATTCCATCGTTAGCAGCTTTGAGGTACTCAGACTCCAATATACTTTTGGTGCATATACATAATTTGCAATATGAGGAGAAAACTTGCGGAAGTTTTCCAGACACTTCTCACTGTTCTTTGCCTCAGTCAAAAAATCCAATTCCTGGCAGCCATAATATTAACAAACCAGATTACAAATCATCTAGAAAAAGGGGCAAACATGGAGGGAAAAAAAAGGAAACAAAACCCAAAAATGATGAATAAGAACACATGAAATTCTAAAATACTACATATATCAAGAAAAATTCCTGACTAAAACATATATTAGTCAGGCTAGCATACTATATCTTGTAACCATATCAATGAAGCTACTGCTATACATATTTTTTTAAAAATTCTTAGGTAAGTCAAAATTGTATATATCAGAAATGATTCTCAAACATTCAAATATAAATTTATTAGTTTAACATGATTACCATGTAATATTTCAGATAACACTTTCAGAAAAAGATATCAAGGTTTTAATGCAGTAAGCAATGGAACCAAAATCCCCAACTCCGGCCCACCAAATGGACAAAAGGAAAGTTCATGGGAACTAACAGAAACTGAAAATGAACATAAATTACCATCTTGACATGAAAACCTGATCATAACAGAAAAGTGAACTAATTTAAGGTATGAAATCTTTTGGAGGATCATACATGACTGCAGAAACCAAAATTTCTTGATCCAACTAATGCGGTAATTATTTAACCGCACCAGCTTATGTGGGGGAAAAAAGTAAGCATAATAGTTTGTTAGAGAATAAGGGTTGGACTATTATTTATTATTATTTTGTGTAATTGGGTTGGTCCTATCTTCCTTGTACTTATCTTTATCTTCTCATATAAATATAGAGACAGGGAGACTAACAGGAGTATGTTAGTTATTCTCATCCTTAATTCTCTTCTCATCTTTTCTAACATAGTATCTAGAGCTAGTTAGAGAAACCCTAATCCTAGCTTCCTCTGCCAAAAACAAAAATTCAAAATTCAAAATTCAAAAAAAACCTACTTTCCTGATTCATAAAGAGCCGATCAACCCATTCCCAAGCTCCAAATTTTTTCGTGCACTGTAGAGCACGATTTTGTGGTTTTCAAGGCTGTTTGGGGCGAGTTATTCGGGCCTGATGCGCTAATTCACAGCTACGAGTGCCGTGGGGGGGCTTTTCCCGCCACCAGAGGTGCCGACGCCGGCCAGAGGGGTGCGACCCAGGGTGATGCAGGTCTGGGTGGTGGAGTTCTTCTGTTTTCTTGGAGTTTTGGCCGGCCAAAGTGTGATTTTTGCGGCTGTTGGTGTTTTTGACGGGATTTTTGGGAATTTTTAATGAGTTTCAGTCAAGCCCAATGACGTTTTCACTTTTCGTGGGTTGGGTCGAAGCTCAACAAGTCTGGTTTTGTGTTGTCCAGTCCCCCTTCCTTGTCTTTTGCTTTGGTTTGTTGTTTTGGGGACAACAGTGTCAATTCTTTAGTGAATTTGTGGTTCTATGCTCTGTTTGAGATGGAAGACGACCATTCCAACTCTAGATCTAGTAGTTCTGATGAGTCGAAAGTTTCTACAACGCCTACAGTTATGCCTGAGGTGATTTCTGCTTTTGTTCGAATTATTGATGACAAGTTTGATGGCAAACACTATGTCGAGTGGCGCAAAACTATCAAGATGTTTCTTATGGGGATTGAAAAAGAGGATCATCTAACAGATGACCCTCCAAAGTCCCGGGCTACAAGAGACAAGTGGTTGCGGGAAGATAACCGGTTGTTTGGTATGATTAATAAGACCCTTGAGACCTCTGTTAAGCATTTGGTTTCTCATTGCAATACTGTGAAAGATTTGTGGGAGTATATGGAGTTTATTTATTCTGGGAAAGCCAATCTGTCTCGTATTTATGAGGTGACACAAGAGTTTCACCGACCGGCACAGAAAGAGAATTCTCTCCAAGCATACTTTACTGAATTTAAGCAGACCTATGAAGAATTGAATGTCCTTCATCCTATTTCTGAAGATATTAAACAGATGCGTCTACAACGGGAACAGTTAGCAGTTGTAAGTTTTTTGTCTAGCCAGTGTCCCGAGTTTAATGCTGCCCGTGACCAGATTCTGACTAGTTCTAATCATGTGACACTTGCTAATGTGTATTGTCGTCTATTACAGCGTCATCGTGAGCTGCCCTCTGAACCTTCTAAATCTTCAGTTGCTTTGGTTAGTAGAGGGGGAGGTAGAGCAGGTAGAGGTGGTGGACGTAGTGGTCGAGGCTGAACTGGTAGGCGTACTAGTGGTCGTGATGGTGGTCGTGATGGCAGTCGTGATGTCGTGATAATACACCATTTTTTTTGCTATTTTTGTGGTGAGGAAGGTTATATTAAGAAAAATTGTTGGTTATATTAAGGCCCACGTTATGCTCATGCAGTCACCCAAGAGGGTCTCTTACCTTCACCCATCTCTGCTCCTCTGTTACAGGGCTTCAAAACTATCACCTTATCTGATGCTGACTTTGATGCTTATAATTGATTTCAGGCCTCACGGGATATTGGCACCTCTTCTACTGCTACCCTTGTTCAGTCAAGTAATCCCACTGCTTGTCTCACTTCTTCCTCTCGCAACTAAGTCATTGATTCAGGTGCAACAGACCACATGACTGGTAACACAGGTATTCTTTCTTCATTTCTATCCTCTTCTGTATTACTTAGCGTCACTCTTGCTAATGGTTCTTCTACTCCCGTCATGGGAAGTGGCACTGCCTATCCTTCGCCTTCTCTTCCTTTGAACCTCACTTTCCTTTTAATCTTTTGTCAGTTAGCAAAATTACAAATTCTATGAATTGTAGTGTTCATTTCTTTCCTAAATATTGCTTATTTCTGGATCTTGGGACAAAGAAGGTGATGGGTAGGTGTCGTGAATCTAATGGATTATGTGTTCTAGAGTCTACAGCTCAAGAGCCACAATCGATTGCTTGTTCCACTTACATTTCTCCATTTCAGCTTCATTGTCGTCTTGGCCATCTGCCTTTGAAGATTTTGAAGAAATTGTGTCCTCCTTTAGAGTCTACTTTTGTTTTGAATTGTGAGTCGTGTCAGTTTGCCAAACACCATCGAGGAAATTATCCTCCTAGAGTCAATAAATGGGTTGAATCCCCTTTTGTTCTTGTTCATTTTGATATTTGGGAGTGTTGTGCCATTGAATCTAAGTCTAGTTTTCATTACTTTGTTACTTTTGTTGATGATTACTCTTGTGTTACATGGCTTTATTTTATGAGAAATCGTTCTGAGTTATTTACTATATTTCGTGCCTTTTATGCTGAAGTTCGAACCCAATTTAATGTTACTATGTGCACTCTTAGAAGTGATAATGCTAAAGAATATCTTTCTTCTTCTTTTAAGTCATTTATGACAAACCATAGCATTATTCATGAGACATCTTGTGCTGTCACCCCACAACAAAATGGGTGGCTGAAAAAAAGAACAGACACTTACTTGAAGTTGCTCGTGCACTTTCATTTCAAATTAAAGTTTCTAAACCTTTTTTGGGCTGATGCTGTCTCTACAACATGTTACTTAATTAATCATCTCCATTCTTCTATCCTTGATGGTCAAATTCCTTATTCTCTTCTCTTTCCTTCTCAGCCTTTATTTGCTCTTCCTCCTAGAATTTTTGGTTGCACTTGTTTTGTCCAAGATATCCGTCCTCAGGTCTGTAAGTTGGATCCTCATTCTCTTAAGTGTATCTTTCTTGGCTACTCTTATAGTCAAAAAGGGTAGAGATGTTATTCTCCTAATCTGTGTCACTATCTTGTCTCTGCAGATGTCACCTTCTTTGAGACCACTCCTTTCTCTTCAAAATCATCTCCTTCTCCTTCTCCTATTAATGATGACAATGACTTCCTGATATATCACTTTCTTGTCTCTTCTTCAACTTCTACAGGTTTTACTATTCCTGTGTCTTCTTGGTCTCGTCCCCTTCCTGTTCCCTCCTTTCCTCACCACTATGTTCGGAGGAATCAGCAATCTGTTGTGACAGGTACTGCGGCTCCAAAGCCTCCAGATTCATTGCCTTCTACAACTCCTTCTTCCTCTTTGAATCCTGCTCCCTCTAAGTCTAGCGTTGAACTCCCGATTGCTCTTCGGAAAAGTAAGCATAGGTGTACTATCCTATCTCTTCCTTTATCTCTTATGCTGGTTTATCTAGCACTGCTAAGTCTTTTGTAACTTCTCTTGACTCTCTCACTATTCCTACCACTGTCACTGAGGCCCTGTCTCATGAGGGGTGGTGTATGGCTATGTTGGATGAGATGCATGCTCTTGAACACAATCATACTAGGGATTTGGTTTCTCTACCTGCTGGTAAACAGGCAAGTGGTTGTAAATGGGTTTACACTATGAAGGTCAATCTTGATGGTTCTGTGGCTCATTTAAAAGCCTGTCTGGTGGCTAAGGGTTATGCTCAGGTTTATGGTATTAATTATTCTGAAACCTTTTCTCCGGTAGCCAAACTTGCTTCTGTTCGGTTGTTTATCTCTCTTGCAGCTACTCACCATTGGCATTTGCATCAGCTGGATGTCAAGAATGCTTTTCTCCATGGTGATATACAGGAAGAGGCGTATATGGAGCAACTAACTGGGTTTGTTGCTCAAGGGGAGAGTGGTAAAGTGTGCAAATTGAAGAAATCAATATATGACCTTAAACAAGCCCCAAGAGCTTGGTTTGGAAGGTTTAGTCAAGCTGTTTTACAGTTTGGACTTCAAAGAAGCAATTTTGATCATTCGATCTTCTTCCAACGTTCTCAGGGTGGCTATATCTTTCTAGTAGTATATATGGATGACATCATTATTACTGGAAGTGACGAGGTTGGGATCAGAAACCTCAAAGATTTCCTTCAAAGATAGTTTCAAACTAAGGATTTAGGTACATTAAAGTACTTATTGGGTATTGAAGTGATGAGCAGTAAGAAGGGCATCTTTCTCACCCAAAGAAAGTATGTCCTTGATTTGCTTAAAGAAACTAGTTTGCTTGGAGCCAAGCCTGCAGAAACCCCTATGGTTCCTAATGTAAAACTCTTAGCAGATGATAGAGATGTTCTTTCAGATCCTGAATGATACAGAAAACTGGTGGGTAAGCTTAACTACCTCACAGTCACTCATCCTGATATTGCTTTCTCTGTCAGTGTGGTTAGTCAGTTTATGTCATCTCTTCGAACCACACATTGAGAGGTTGTTCTTCATATACTGAGATATCTAAAAAGAGCCCCAGGTCGTGGTGTTTGGTACAGAGATCATGGACTTACTACAGTGGAAGGTTTCTCTAATGCTGATTGAGCTGAATCCCCTAGATAGAAGATCCACTTCTGGTTACTGTATCCTTTTGGAGGAAATCTTGTTTCTTGGAAGAGTAAGAAGCAAAGTGTTGTTGCTCAATCTAGTGCCTGAATCAGAATATCGTGCTATGGCCCAAGCTGCATGTGAATTGGTGTGGATACATCATTTTCTTGATGAGATTGGATTTAATAGTGCAATGCCTGTGAAATTGTGGTGTGATAATCAAGCTGTCGTTCACATTGCTTCTAATCCTGTTTTCTATGAAAGAACAAAGCATATTGAGGCTAATTGTCATTTTGTGCATGAAAAGATTCAAGAGGGGCTTGTTGTCACTGGACATGTGTGGATAGGAGAACAACTCGCAGATATCTTCACTAAGGCTCTTAATAAGAACATAATAGATTATATTTGTAACAAGTTGAGCATGATTAACATCTATGCTCCAGCTTGAGGGGGGGTGTTAGAGAATAAGAGTTAGTGATAAGACACCGAGAGTGTATGTAAGGAGGAAATTTAGGAGAAACACAGAGTCACAGCCGTGTCTGCCCAGCGTGGATAACGTAACTACCGAACGGCCTAACAGCCGAGCCATGCAGCACGTGAACCAAGCAGTGAGGGAAAGTGTGACCTCAACTGATTCAGCGTGAGCTCAGGAGAATGGAGGGAAACGGGAATTGGAGGGAAGCGTGATCTGAGCGGTACTTAAAGGGCACCGCAGCAGAGAAAAGAGGCAGGAAACCAGTAAGAGGAATCTGAGAGGAGGGAACCGAGCACCCTCGAATTTGCTCGGAATTCCTATAGTCATTATACGTTTTCTTCTACATTTCCAGCTTGTTTCTGTAAATCCTTTCCTTGCTCTATTACCCCACTGGTAATTGAGCGGCTAAGGAGAATTAATCTCTACTTTTTTCGAGTGTAATACGTAAAATCTGATCCAGTTCTATCAACTGGTATCAGAGCTCCCGATCCGGGAGCTGTGTCATGGTGAATACTAGGATGGAGGCCAGACTAGAGGCCTTGGAACGTGGGATGAGTTCGGTGGATGACTTGAGAGAGAACAGCTCGCACAGATGAGGAGAGAGGCGTGCGAAGAACGACAAGCCAAGGAACTCCGTGATAGGCAGATTCTTGAGCAAAATGCCCTGTTGCAGCAGGAGATGATGAGGCTGCTGCGAGGCAAAACACCAGAGAATTCGTTAAGGAGGCCAGAAATAAATCTGGAGGAAGAAGGAGACACGGAGAGAACCTTTGGCACGCCCAGAGGCTTACATGCAGATGAAGAGGCCTAGGCGCATGGAGTTACCAATTTTTTCGGGAGAAGACGCTTACGGATGGCTCAACAGAGTAGAACGGTATTTTATCATCAATTCTATGTCTGAACGTGAGAAAGTCCAGGCAGTAATTCTGGCTCTGGAAGGTAGAGCCCTCAACTGGTTCCAGTGGTGGGAAGCCCGGGCAACCGAGGTGAATTGGATCAGATTCAGAGAAGCTGTCCTACGAAGGTTCCAACCTGCTTTGGCGGGAAACCCTTTTGAAATTCTGTTAAGTTTAAAACAGACTGGAACTGTGGGAGAGTACCGTGAGAACTTTGAATTAATATCTGGACCCCTAAGGCATGCGGATGAAGAAATGTTGAGAGGAGTATTTCTGAATGGGTTAAAGGAGGAAGTACGGGCTGAATTGAGGCTCCACAGACTGGGGTCACTACCTGATCTGATGGACCAAGCTTCATTAATTGAGGAGAAAAACTGGGCGTGGGGGAAATCTAGCCCAGCCGGAGGAAAATCAACGAGTTGGAATCAAAAAACAACTCAACCAACACGAACTACCTTGGTAGATTGGGGAGGGAAGCAGTACGGAGAAGTATCCAAGGATGGTACTGGAGGATTGGCAACCAATACCAAAACTGTATCCACTGGCAATAACTCGAGCGACAAGGCTGCAGGAGATGCAATGGGAAGTGGCCGAAGAGGCGGGAACCAGAAAACTGTCGGATGCAGAATACCAAGAAAGGATGAGGAAGGGACTGTGTTTTCGGTGTGATGAAAAGTTCAGTCCCACACACATTTGTAAAAACAAACAGTTGCATGTGCTGTTAATAGAAGGACTGGAGGAAGAGGAGGTTGAAGGGAAAGGGGAGCCGGAGCAAGAAGAGGAACGGGCCTTGCAGTTATCCATACACAGCATCATGGGAATGACATCAAAAAAATCCCTCAAGCTATGGGGGAAAATCAGAGGAAAGGAGGTAGTGGTACTCATAGATTGCGGGGCATCTAACAATTTCATATCAAGGGAGTTAGTCCAAGAGCTACAACTCATTATCTCACACACCCCTGAGTACATGGTGGAAGTTGGGGATGGTCATAAGGTGAAGAGCAGTGGTGTGTGCAGAGGAGTGGCATTACACATGCAAGGGGTAGCGATCTTACAAGATTTCTATCTATTCGAGTTAGGAGGAGCTGATGTCGTTTTAGGGATGGATTGGCTGGAGAGTTTAGGGGAGAATAAGGAGCCAATTTTAAGGATTTAACGCTGAAAATGGAGATAGCTCAAAGGGAGGTCACCATTAGAGGGGAACCATCCCTCTGCAGATCACAGGGCTCTTTTAAAACAATGATTAAGGCCCTGCAGGATGAAGGAGAGGGGTATCTGTTGGAGTACCGGGGAATCACGACAGATCAGCAGCCAGCAGAACCGCCTTGGCCAGGATTACAACGGACTACTGCAGGAGTTCGAGGACCTCTTTCAGACCCCTCAGGGGTTGCCACCAGAGAGGCAGCATGACCATGCCATTAATCTCAAGGAAGGAGTGCAGATTCCAAATCTTCGGCCCTACAGGTATCCACACTACCAAAAAAACGAATTAGAAAGGATTGTAGAGGAAATGTTGTCTGCGGGTATCATTAGACCCAGCAACAGTCCATACTCCAGCCCTGTCATTTTGGTGCGAAAGAAGGATGGTAGTTGGCGTTTTTGTGTAGACTATAGGGCTCTTAACAAGATCACCATTCCGGACAAATTTCCCATTCCGGTCATAGAGGAGTTATTGGATGAAGTAGGCGGAGCTGAGTTTTTTTCTAAACTGGATCTTAAGTCCGGTTATCATCAGATTCGAATGAAAGAAAGAGATATTCCGAAGACAGCATTCCGGACACATGCTGGACATTTTGAGTTCCTGGTCATGCCTTTTGGCCTGTCAAATGCTCCTTCCACATTCCAATCCCTTATGAACGATGTGTTGAAGCCATTTTTGAGGAAGTTTGTGCTGGTCTTCTTTGATGACATTTTGGTTTATAGCAAGGATCAAGCAACTCATCTACAACATCTTGGAATGGTACTGCAACGACTGCAGGAGCAGCAACTATTCGTGAACCAAAAGAAGTGTGTCTTCGGACAATCTCAGATTGAATATCTGGGCCATTTAATCTCCAAGGAAGGTGTAGCTGCTGACCCGCAGAAGATTGAGGCTATGCAGTCATGGCCGGTTCCAAAGGATGTCAAAAGCCTTCGAGGCTTCCTTGGCCTCACCGGTTACTATAGGAAATTTGTCAGGCATTATGGCCAAATGGCTCGACCACTAACAAATCTTCTGAAGAAGGACAATTTCTTATGGGGTGCAGACGCTCAACTGGCTTTTGAGCAACTAAAATCAGCTCTAACCACTGTGCCAGTACTGGCTATTCCTGACTTTTCCATACCCTTCACAGTGGAAACGGATGCATCCAGTACTGGAATTGGGGCAGTACTAATGCAACAGAGCAGACCCGTAGCTTATATCAGCCAAGGGCTGTCGGAAAGAGCACAAGGCAAGTCGGTATATGAGAGGGAGCTAATGGCTATTGTTTTGCTGTTCAGAAGTGGCGCCATTATTTAATGGGCCACCATTTCAGCATTCTCACTGACCAGCAAAGCCTTAAATTCTTGCAAGATCAGAAACTCATGGGAGAAGAACAATACAAGTGGGTTTCCAAGCTCATCGGGTTTGACTTTGAAGTTCACTACAGGCCAGGAACCGAAAACAAGGCAGCAGATGCTCTTTCTCGCAGATTACAATACTCGGCCATCTTCTATGGTTCAGTTCCAAGGTCTAGATAACATAGTGGAGGAGGTTCAGGCGGATTCCAAACTAGGACCACTTATGCAACAAGTTTTGTTGCAGCCAGGTTCTCACCCCGGTTATAGAGTTAAAGGCAACCAATTGCTATACAAAGACAGATTGGTGATTCCAAAGTCCTCCGCTACCATTCCCTTACTCCTTACGGAATTTCATGACTCTGCACTCGGAGGACACTCAGGGTTCTTCAGGACCTTCAAACGAATTTCTGCATTAGTTTACTGGGAAGGAATGAAGAAGGATATCCAGAAGTATGTGAGCGCCTGTGAAGTTTGCCAGAGAAATAAATATCAAACTCTCTCTCCTGCTGGCTTGCTACAGCCACTACCCATTCCGAGCAATACATGGACAGACATATCCATGGACTTCATTGGAGGGCTGCCTAAAACACAGGGAGTGGACACCATTTTGGTGGTCATTGACAGGCTCACAAAATATGCTCATTTTTATTCCTCTCTGCCACCCGTTCTCAGCCAAGGAAGTGGCGAATATTTTCATTAAGGAGATTGTTCGATTGCATGGTTTTCCCTCATCCATCGTGACTGACAGGGACAGAGTTTTTCAGAGCCACTTCTGGACTGAATTGTTCAAGCAAATGGGTACCAAGCTGAAGTTTACATCAGCCTACCATCCACAGACAGATGGCCAAACCGAAGCAGCCAATCGCTGCCTCGAAACGTATCTTCGCTGTCTCACAGGTGCTAAACCAAAGCAGTGGCCTAAATGGCTTAGTTGGGCAGAATTTTGGTTCAACACCAATTACAGCAGCTCAACTAAGCTTACCCCCTTTAAGGCTTTGTATGGAACCAATCCGCCAGTCCTACTCAAAGGGGCACAACATGCCCTTCTGCGGTCGAAGAAGTTAATCAGCTTATAGTGGACAGAGATCACATGCTAGATGAGCTCAAAGATAACCTAGTCCTAGCTCAAAACCGCATGAAAGTGCAAGCAGATAAACACAGGAGAGAGGTGGTCTACCAGCCAGGGGATTGGGTTTTCCTCAAAATCCAACCATATAAATTGCGAACCTTAGCCCACAGGTTCAATCAGAAACTGAGTCCCTCGGTTTATGGACCCTATGAGGTCCTCACTCGGGTGGGGCAGGTGGCTTACACTTTAAAACTTCCCAGAAGGATGTCGAATTCATCCTACCTTTCATGTGTCTCTCCTAAAGAAATCTATTTCACCCTCAGCTACCAGCCAGCCTCTCCCAAATTTCTTGACCGAGGATTTGGAATTACAGGTACAACCAGCAGCCGTCACAGCTGTCCGAACCAATGCCGCTGGCGATCAAGAAGTTCTGATTCAGTGGAAGGACCTCCCTACTTTTGAGAAGTTCGTGGGAATCTATGGCTCATATTCACCAGCATTTTCCAAGCTTCCACCTTGAGGACAAGGTGAAACTTCTGGGGGGAGTATTGATAAGACACCGAGAGTATATGAAAGGAGGAAATTTAGGAGAAACACAGAGTCACAGCCGTGTCTGCCCAGCGTGGATAACGTAACTACCGAACGGCCTAACAGCCGAGCCATGCAGCACGTGAACCAAGCAGTGAGGGAAAGTGTGACCTCAACTGATTCAGCGTGAAGCTCAGGAGAATGGAGGGAAACGGGAATTGGAGGGAAGCGTGACTCTGAGCGGTACTTAAAGGGCACCGCAGCAGAGAAAGAGGGCAGGAAACCAGTAAGAGGAATCTGAGAGGAGGGAACCGAGCACCCTCGAATTTGCTCGGAATTCCTGTAGTCATTTTTATACTTTCTTCTACATTTCCAGCTTGTTTCTGTTAAATCCTTTCCTTGCTCTATTACCCCACTGGTAATTGAGCGGCTAAGGAGAATTAATTCTCTACTTTTTTTCGAGTGTAATACGTAAAATCTGATCCAGTTCTATCAGTTAGATATTTTATTTTATTTTGTTATTGGTTGGCTTCTTCTTGTATTATCTTATCTTTTCTATAAATATAGAGACAGAGACTACAGGAGTTGTTAGTTATTCCCATTCTTAATTCTCTTCTCATCTTCTCTAACATAGTTTATACTTTTTTCAAACTTAGGTTTTCTTTGAAACCATTAATTTATTGGTTGAACAATCCTCTCAAGCTGTGTAGATTGGCTTGTTATCCTATTATTCTCTAACATGTCTGTCAAAATTTTCACAGAAGAAAGTATACTTCCCTCTATAAAAAAAGAAAGAAAGAGATGACTTAGTTTATTTATACAATGATAATGTTACCGAATTTAACTTGTATTTAAGGTTCCCATCAACTTTTGGTCAACCAATTTTTTAAATGCATACCAACTTCTTCATTCGAAGAAATTGAATGAGTAGGAAATCATATTAAAGGATACATCCACTGTGAAGTCAATTTTATAAATTACAAAAAAATGGCAATAACATTAACCAATACATTTAAACCACCAATCCACCAGGCAAGAACATGTGCATGTATTTTTTTTAGGAATGGGTATTGCTTTTAAGTTAAATAGCAACTTGCCTTTGGTAAACTTTCACTAATCTCATCAATCAACCACCTGCGGACAGAAGTAAACAAAACTTTAATAAACCATCAATGCAAAGCAGCCTAGGGAAAGAGAAGATAAATAAATCTCACTATAGAGACAACTTAGGCCATTCAGTTCTTTCAATAATTAAACGCATACACATCCATCAGTTGCGGTTAGCATGTTGCTAACCTAGATGGCTTCAGATTTTATCACAGTCATGATGCTGGTAAATTCCGAACAGGTAATAGCATTATAGCAGTACCTATAATCAAAACTGGGGAAAATCCTATGCAGGGTACTAACAATCAATTCCACCGTAGCATGATCTGCAGCTGCAGTATCGGTCATGTGAGTATGCTGAACCTGAATATAGACAGATTACACAAATATGAACAAGAAATATTCCTAAAAAACACTAATAGTCATATTCATGCAGAAGAAAGCCGATCTAAACTACTCTTAATAATAAATAACTGAGAAAAATTAGCAACAATTGAACCTTTACAGCAACTTTTTGGCCATCGTGTGTGCGGGCTACATGAACTTGTGCAAGGGAAGCACTTGCTATTGGTACTGGATCAAATTCAGAAAATATCTGCACATTAGAAGGAAAAATTCAGCCACCACCACAGTGATACTTCACAAGAAATACCGCAACCATGACCAACAAAACTAATAGGACAAAAATATAAGCATTATAAGCACTTTGGAAGAGCACGACCAAGGTTTTCTAATCAAAATGAGGCATTTGTTAAGAAGTGAAACAAATACTACATACTTTATCTGGTGTTTCTCCAAGCTCTTTTTTGATGATTTCACATACTTGATCGTATGAAGAAACTGGACATTTATTTAGCATAGACTCCCTCATTGTCTGAACATATTCTTGAGGAACTAAGTATTCCTGTTAATAAATAAATAAATAAATGAACAACTCAGTATTTCCTTTTGTGCATTATATGGACAATGGCAACTAATAAAGTTAGTGTTCTGAATATCTTTTTTCTCATCATAAATACTAGGAGAGGAAACCAAAGTGTACCAACTGCCCAAGATGTTGTCCAAGCTTTATATAAATCCCTCCATTTTTAAAACACAGGTCTTGAAGTTTATGTGCAGACCGGAGGTGAACTTCATGCTTGATTCTCTCCCGCTCATTACTTCCTTCCGGCAGTCCCCACAGTGAATATTCATAATCTAACGACAATACAGGAATATGACCAGCTTAAGCCAAGCTTCATTTTCACAAAAAGTCTGCAACTTAAACACATACAAATATGAAACGTATATAACCTAGGAAGCACTAATGCTTCAAAATATCTGTCGTTCCCATGTTAGATACAAACTCCTACCGGATACCGTATCGGATACTTCTCAACACCATTAGATACTAATAACTTTCATTCTATAATATTTTAATTTTAATTTTTTAATTTTGTGTCAATAAGTGTGAGATATCATAAGAATTTGATAAATTTTAGTATTCTATTGTGCCTGCAATGACTAATGATGAAAATAAAAAAAATTTCTCTACTTTTCTCCCTTAATCATAGAATAACCCAACTATTGTTTTTTATTTATGATATCTTATGATGGTTTTATATATATATATATATATATATATATATATATATATATATATATATATATATTTTTATGTCTTATGAGGTGATATATAGAAATTTTCATATATATGTTATGTCGTATCCTGCCGTACTCGTATCCTAATTTTTTTGGAAAATGTCTGTATTCTCGTGTCCTACAAATATGTAATATAACACGATTACACCATTACTGAATAACCAGTCCTCAATGATATGGTACTGTATCATAATCCACAATTCATACCAGAAAATCGCACACACAAATTAAAGTCCTGAATACAATCTACATCAATTCAAGAAATTCAAGAAATTCAATATCTTAACCCCTCAAACTAATTTTCCACGATTTAACGAGGTAAGAATTGAACTCCAAGGGAAGGAATAAGCAACTAGATGGAAATTTTACAAGTTTCACAGAAACCTAAGGCAAGGGATAACACCGGCAGTGAACATCGGGAACTACGGAGGTTCAGTTAGATCAACAGTACCGAAAGCAATGTTGGCGGCCGTGACGGCGTCGCGGAAGAGGCGATGGGGGACGGTGGTGCAAAGCTTGAGGGCTGTTTCGGGGTCGTCTGAAGAGGCAATGAGCGCGGCAGCGGCGCCACCGCCCAGGGCGGAGGCAATGAGAGAGAGCTTGGCACCTGCACGCCATAACGACAGCGGGGCCATGTTTTTTAGCTGTGACAATCGGCGCAGTGGGCGTGCCACATTGTAATAATAGTCCTCGAGGCGAGGCCGAAGGAGTTAGGACTTAGGACGCGATTACTGTCAGGGAGTGATACGACAACGTTCTGTTGATTCTCCCCGGAGACTGCAAAGGTCTACATTTTAGGATGGGCCGAATGGTCCAGTATTGATGAAGTACATAGCCCATTTTCTATCACTTAACACTTGCGAAATAAAAAATACGAGCCGCAGGAATATTTATGCATCTTATGCTATCCCACCCACTTTATGCCCACCAGTTTTTTTTGTCCGCGCACACCATTTGTTCTTTTTTTTTTTTTCGATCCGGGGGTGGTGAATGTTTTTGGGGGGGGGGGGGGGTGGTGGGGAAGAGTTTGGAATCGTCCCCATCCGAAATCGATCCTAAGTGCGGTGTTTTCAAGACTCTGTGCCTTAATCAATATTTTACTTGCTTGACCGCATGCACACCATTTATCTACCAATGCCCGTTACAACATTTGAGTTTAATCAATTCATATTAGACCTATCTAAATTTTGAACTATATTCACTTAAATTTTAATAGTACGAAGACTAAAAAATTTTAGGCAAAAAGATGTAAAAATGATTTAAGTTTCACTTTCAAAAATTATAATTTTTATTATACTAAACTGTTCTCATCCAAGTTATTCTAATTTTTTTTCTTTCTTGAGAGGATGTTTGAATGGAGAATTTTGAAAAAAAAAAAGGTAAGAGGATGTTTGGTTTATTTTTTATTTTAATTTTTAGTTGATATGTTTTTACTAATAATTATAAAAGCATCATCTTATTTTTATTTTATTTCTTATTTTTAAAATTTTATAAGGAAATGATGAAAGTAGAAAAAACTTTTTTTACTATTTCTTTTATAAAATTTAAAAAAAAAATAAAAAAAAAATAATGTGACCTTTTTATAATTATAATTTAAAAATATATTAATTAAAAATAAAAACAGAAAATAAACTAAATACCCTTTAAAATTTTCATTTTAATTAAAAATTATCTTTATTTAAAAAAATTTAAAAATTTAAAAATAAAAAAATAAAATGAAAAATTATCATGTAACATTCATATTCTTTCTTTTTATTTTTAAAAATATTTTATAATTTTTTCAATTTAAAATTAAAAACTAAATATTTTCTTTTTCTTTTCCTCTAAATTTTTTCATCCATATATCCCTGAGAGTTGAATTGCGCCAAGAAGGACTTGCAAAAGAGACTGCTCAAGTGAGTAAGAGTGACAGAGAATGTTCTAAATAAGTATTAAGTGAGATTATCATATTTGAATCCCTTTTTAGAATTTTTTATTGGTCTTTAAGGTTTTCTTTTCATTTTTGGGCAGCGTATAGGTCTTTAAGGTTGAGGTGAGTCGTGTAAGTTAGACTAGATTGGGCTGGGCCCCATTCATAGTTGTTGGGCCGTGATAGATGTTTTCATCATGGTACATAAACAATTATAACTCGAAGATAAAAAAAATTATAAATCAATTTTTACTCCTAATTTATGCCATGTCCATTTTTATTAGGAGTGTTTACACCTAAATCAAATTGATTAAAAAAAATTGAACTGAAAAATTAAAAATTGAATAAAATTAAAATTAATCAGTTTTGTCTAATTTTTTTTTATACAAACTGATTAGTTTGATTCAATTTTTGATTTTTATTTATGAAATTAAATCAAACCAAATCAAACTGAACTCATATAATTTTATGATTACATAGTTATATATGATTAGATTTTAATTTATTATTATTTTTTAAAAAATATTTAGGTTAATTTATTATTTATATATATTCGATTGTACTTTTATTAACATTTTAAAATTAATTTATTATCAATTGAGTTATGAAAAAAAAATAAAGTTATATATGATTTTTTAATAAAAAAGTATTAGACCAAAAATTGATTAATCCAAATTGAATCAAATTGATTGAGAATGGTTCAATTTTGTTCGGTTTTTCAATTAAAACAAAACCAAAAATAAAAAAGGCAAACTAAATCTGATATTTTTTTTCAAAACCGAACTAAACAAAACTGCAAATGCCTCTAATTTTTACGTAATTTTTTTGGACCAATCCAAACACCTTACAAGAATAAATTTAAGTAAGCACTACTCCGCACCAAGCTTGCGTTTATATAAATTACTTGTATGAGTTTTGACCGGTGATTTTTAATAATTATTCAGAGTTAGGATGTGAGTTTTCGAAAAATGGAAGTCAGGTTTAGTTGGCCATGTTCAATTCTGATATTATGGAGTCATGTAAATAAACAATTCAAAATCAAATAGGAAATTGCAGTGTTATATTCTATGCGTTTTAATTTGGATTTACATACGCAAGGGTTATAACTTGTCAAACTAGCATGCTTCATTAATTACGCTAATTTATATTGAAAATAGCTATAAAGAATTCATACATTTTGCTTGTGTCATACACCAAGTAAATACCCAATATATTATTTGTATAAACACATAAAATATTTGCAAAATATCTCCATGCGTAACGACATAGGAAGCTTTATAAGAAATTATAAACTAGAAACCAACTCAATTTGGCAGAAGTGCAAGAGCCACGAATATATATATATATATATATATATTATATATATATATATAATATATATATATGAAATTAGATTTCTTGAACACCTGTATGGGAATGAAAATATATATATATATATATATATGAAATTAGATTTCTTGAACACCTGTATGGGAATGAAAATTGAACGGAACTAATTAGTTGGGCCCAAATCTGTTCTTAATGCCCTAACCCAATTATGGCCTAACATTTCTATCCGACTGTGCCCAACATTCCTATTTGACACGACCCATGGATCACCTATCATCTGACCCTAGGCTCTAGAACAAATGCTCGTGAATTTTCAAGAATCTCACACCATAGCGGATTTGACGTCCAAAAATTTTTCTATCATGCTAATAGGTTTTTGGTACGTTTATTTTAAGCTTTAAAGACGTACTCATCTTGTTCTCATATTGACTTGAGAGTGAAAATGCTGTTTACAAATACTTCCACTGTGCTTGAAGTCTTTCCAGCGTTGTCAAGCATGACAACCATACTTCTAATGGGCACAGGGGCGGAACTAAAACACAAAATTTATTAATGTTTAGAGGGGTCATGTTTAAAAATAATTTAAAAAAATAAATTTATAAAAAAATTTACATGTAAAATATAAGTTTTAAAAAAAATTTGGGAGGCTAAGGCGCTCCTTATAGCACAAGAGGCGCCACCCCTAAATAGACAGAAAGGAACAAAAACTAAATGAGAGATGTGAAAAGGAATCTTATTTTTGCCAGACTCAAAAATATCACATTTGCAAATGACAAATTAAATGGGTGGTGCATTCTGTCTCACCTCACAATACGAGTTGCTCGAATCCTTTGATTTTCTTTTTTATTATTATTCAGAGACTTTTTGATAAAATCTTTAGCCTGATGAATATACATGCATTTAAAAGCAAAAGATGACTAAGCCTTATGTCATATCATACCCCTTTCCACTAGAAAGTGCTTCGTATATATCTATTTTTTTTTTTAACGATAATATATAGAACAACATCATCAATCCTGATTATTCTGATCCCTAACTTCTCCGCGTAGCAAGCGTGTGTAAATCACATTAGCACGTGCCATGCTATCCCTTGGCTAAGAAGAAAACCAGGGGACACCCACGCCCACACCCACACCCACACCCACAACCACAAGGTTCAACTTCACGAGGCAGACGCACTACTTGTCTTTCTGGTCTACGTAATTTCATTAATCGTGTCTGTTTTCATAACACTACTACCATTGCATCTCCGGTAGATTTTTTTTTTAATTATATTATTTTTACATCTTAATTTTATATTTTTTATAATAAAAAAATAAAAATAAAAATAAATTATTTTTTTGCTCTTCATTATTATTTTTAAAATAAGTATATAAAAAATATAAAATTAAAGTATAAAAATAATATTTTTTTCTCCGCTGAAAGGATTCCCATTGCTTTCAACGTCGACAGCTTAAAATTGAAGATACAAGAATCATCCTTTTAAATTGTTTATGGCAAATAATTGCTTGTTTAATTTGATTCCCGTTTTTTTCTTGTGTTCACATTGCCCAGGAGAAGCTACCAATACAATAACACGTAGTCCTTAGGAAATTTTTGTTATCTATAAGAAGTTACTTCACACGATGAACTTGAATGAAATAATTGTAGCAATTTTATATATGTTCCTGATTTTTTATACATAAAGATTTGAATCACTTTTCAAAATTTTGTATATATAATAATTTTATGACGTGTGACAACATGTTTGATTTGGATATAAATGCATTTAAGGTCTGTCATTGTAACATTATACGAGTCTCACCTTTTTCTTAAGTAAGGATATCACAAGAGATTCTATGTTAACTGAGATTTTTTAACCATTTTTTAAAAATTACATCGTAGATTAATTAATTTAGGATTTTATTAATAGGTGCCTTTAAGATAGATATTAAAGAATACAAATAGTATTTATTATTTTTTATTAAATTAATTATTTAAAAAATATATTAATTATATTTTATATTTTTAAGATATTAAATATTTAGACTTTTTTATTAATAATTTTTATTTTTGATTCTTTAACATATACTTTAACAAAATCTATTAATTTATTTTTGTTGTTCTTTTGCCTCAACTTCAGTGCATCGTTTGCAGATAAATATCTAAAATTTTTTGTATAAGTAATATTTATTTTAGAAATTTTATTTAATAATTAATATGTATTATTAATTTTTTAAAAAATAATATATATTTATAACATAATTTATTAAATTATATATATATATATATATATATATATGAATTATTAAATAAAATGATTAAGTTAAGTAATGTTTACCTAAAACTTTCTTGACAAATATCTCGCGAGAAGTAAAGAGTATTTGTGGCTGTGGTCTCAAGCAAGTACGTAGTAAGCGCTATTTATCTTCTAGTGAAATCGCCTTTTATTATTCTTATTATTTGGATGCTTCTTTGTGCTTTGCTGAAGCAAGATCCAGTTGCGGACAAAAGCAATTCCACGATGTTACACAATCACATCTTTAAAATTAATTTTTGATATTTTAATTATGAAATTAATTATTCATTCGCCCAAGTAAAATGGATGGAGTTTGGCCTTGACTTATCTACACATCATTCTGCGTTTTCTGTCTGGGAAATCTTGAGAAACTATCCCTTTATCATCACTCCTCAAAGGGAATTTTCGTGGAATGAATGCAAAAAAGAGGGTCTCATTACGCACAAGTGGTTGCATTTATCCTTCTTTTACAATAGAGTTTCAACCTCATCCACATCAAACGTCAGAAGATCCTTTTTCTTCCTCACCCCAAGCTTTACGCAGATTGAGTAGTCCTCAACCCTAATCTACAAAGGTAGTAAAGGATTCAATAATTTTTCATGTTTGGTGAACTTGATTCCATGTAAGAAAGAAGGAAACACACATAGACTTGGGGTTGAGGATCAGAGAAGAATGACGATTTGTTTGGTCAACTATGGATTGAGTTCTTTCTTCTTCTTTTTTTACTTTGTTCATTTTTAAAAGAAGTCAGGTCTTTGAGCTAGCTAAAAAGGTGTTTCAGCTTCTGTTTGGTCTTTCCTATCTTTCTTTTTCTAGGATTATATCTTATAATGTGTTGTCACGATATTATTGGTTGTTCCTGAATATGATGTCTCGGTAATGTCTTTCATGCACGAAATATCTCGGAAAAAGTCTAAAAGTAGAAAGGTACATATCTTGGATTTCATACACACAGCACGCACACACAAAAGATAACGAATTCAATTCAAAAATCTCTTTAGTTTTAATGAAATTGCCACTACGTTGTTGTTTCAACACTGTTTTAACTTTTCATTTTTTATATTGAAGAATAATTTCCTGCAATATTCATTCTAGATATTCTTATATTTGACATTGTCACTGTTAATTAAGTAATACTTTTTTGTCAATGTGAAACATGCATTTTCCATCTCTCTTTAAATGATAGTCAATAGTGAATACTAATAGTAAACTCTTGTAATTGAATATTGGGTCAAAAGAAAAAAAGAAGTTTATAAGAGACGATCATAAATTACCTTCATTAAATCATTATATAATCTAAATTCTTTTTTTTTCCCCCTAAAAAAGAGACTACAAAAGTTTTTTTATTTTATAATGCTGACATATATATCCTCTACAACTATAATCTACAATTCTTTCATTTGACCTAACCAAGTTTTATGTTCTTGTATTTTAACTTTATGTTCATTTTTGCTTCTACTTTTTTAATTTGTCTAATTTAATCCCTTATTCATGTAATTGCATCAAAGGTTGTTTTTATAACGAATTTCATTAAATTATGAATTGTTATATTGTAATGATTGTTTACTTACATAGGAAGTATTAGCACCTAATAAGAGAAAAGACAGATAATCTTGTAGAAAATCAAACTTCAGACATCATCATACCTCGATCTCAAAGACTAAAACCAGTATTAGTTGAGTTCCTAACCCAATGGTATTATATTGAAAATATTTTCTATCTAACACTGTGACTTCAACAATTATTTAACATGTCACCATTTAATAATATAATTAGGATAGAATATTACTATAAGGATGACATTATATATAATTGTTAAATTAAGATATCAAAATAACTAAATTTAGTAAGATACTAAAATGGATGCAAAGTAAAATATAAGAGTTTAATTTTGATATACTATAGTATAAAAATTTTTATACTATCATTCAATCATAAATTGTCAAATTATTAATAAAGTTTGACTAAGATAACATCTATCTAAAAAGTCAAAAATTAGATAATATGTGATTAGATAATGGTGTTAAAAAATTATATTGATAGTAAATTAAAATTAAATCTAAAATATAATGACTAAGAATTTAATTAAAATTTATTAATTTATGAAGTATGATGTTATCTTTATTAAAAATTAAAATTTATAAATTTGTATAATTTTTTTCTATTTTCCTTTTAAATTTTCATGAAAATCAAGTTAATCCATTTTCCTTTAATTTCACATGGCCATGCCAAATTGTCAATTTAACCTATCTGATAATTAAATTTAACTCCTATAAAATAAAGGTTTTATTTTAGAGAATAAAATAAAGTAAAATTATTGATGAAAAAATTTAAAAAATAAATTTTAATAATTTCATAATTTATTATATATGTATATATATTTTATTATAATTTAAATTATTAATTTTTTATTAATAATTAATACTTCTTATTTTATCTTTTAAAATAAATCCTGACTCTAAAGTTGATAATTTTGAGTTACTTTCATTTTTTCTTTAAAAGATTAAGTTACTTTTTTTGTACACCCTCAGAAGACGACTATTCAGTGTAATTAGATTTTTCAATGATCTTTGAAACTTCTCTTTAATAAGAAACATAATACACACATACATATATATATATATATATATATATATATATATATATATATATATATTATAGCTTTAATTTATTATATAAATTTTTTTATTATTAACTAAAAATTTCTCAATTAATTATTATCAAAATAAATTTTTAATAATATATAAATATTTACGTTTATAATGAATTAAAATTAAAGTTTAAAAAAAAAGGTACGTTTCTGTTCTAGAAGCACGAACCCTCACAGTATCTGCGGCATTCAACGTCCTGGCGTGGCGGCTAAGACTGTAGAGGTGGCCGTATTTGGCATGCTCGAGTCTTACCGTTGACTGCTCTCCACAAATAAGCTTACTTTTACTCATGGGGATCAAATGAAACATATGAATATCACTTCTTTATTATTTTTATTTATTATTATTGTGCTCAATTTGACTTAAAAAATTAACTTAGGGCTGCTTGGCAACTCCACCAAGCAAATTGCTTTTTCTTGGTCCTTATCCTAATCATTTAATGATTTAATTACGCAAACAAGGTTTGGTGCTATGGTCCCTCTTACATATCAACATTTTCACATGCCCTTATTATTTTTTAATTCAGTTTATTCTTTAGATTAATGTCATAAGCAATGACGAAATTGCATTATTTTTAATCTACTAACTATTTGCTATTCAATCATGAAAATTCGACCTTAAAAAATCAACAGCAGAAAAGAATGATAGTTTCTTTTATTTATTTAAAAATAATTATTTTTCTTGCATTTTGACTCTCACTTTTCTGTGAAGGAAGGGCAACTTATTATATCCTGTGGTATAATATATAAGTTCAATTACTTCTCAAACAAAAAAGCAGTAAAAGGGTTGAACAATGTGCATTATTTTTCCGCTTCTCTAAAGGACAGGTCAATAAAGATTTTGGATAGTTTGAAATGAGTTTTACTTTCAAAATTTTCATTTGATTATTGTATATATCGAAAAGATATTTCATTGAATACATATTAACAAACCAATTGCTCTGAATAGTGGAAAAAAAAAAAGGAAAAGTAATCTCTCTCTTTTTTTTTTGTGTTTGTTCTGCCCGTTATTGTTATAAGTGGTGCTCTTTTTTTCCTTATTCCTATTTGCTGAAATATTGCGTATGCACTAGTTTATCTTTTGGCCAGCAAACAAATGACGGAAACATGCTTTGATTAATTTCATAATAATAAAAAAGAATACTTTTATTAAAAGGTTATTCATATCAAACTTTCTACTCTGTATACAATCAGACCAACTCACCTACCAATCATTCAACAAACGAACCCACTATACATACCTGTTAGGCTGTTACAACAGGTATATTTGTGCTTATATTATCAATCATCTGGCTCCATTGCAACTTGATATAATGAAATTATAAAATTTTTAATTTATACAGTTGCTTTTAGCCAAAAGGGAAAGAAAAAATATTAATTTTTGAACTTCTAATAATTGAAGTGAGCTTCGTTGTAATGTGGAGTTAATTGGCCAAATAGTTTACACTTAACTTCCTTGATAAAAAATAGATTCAAGTGATGATGAATGAAATGGCTTGAGGTGAAAAATAAGTGACTAGAATTTTTTTCCTCCTAAAATCTTAATAAAAATAAAAGTAGCGGTGAACGAAGATATATATAATAATTTTTTTAGTTTTCCATTATACTTTTTTTTAATAATTACTTTATATATCAAAATTTATCATAAAAAATTATTCAATTGTCTAAAACCTAATAAAGTTGAGATAAAGTGGTTAAGATTTCATACCAAAAAATAATTGTCAAGACTTGATGATGGGATCAAAAAATTTATAAAAAAAATTAATGTTAAGTTATAATTCTTGAAATGCTATTTGTTTCTTTTACTTGTAGATATTTTATTTTCAAATAGATATAAAGTATACATCATTTTCTGCTCTCTTTTTCACCTGTTCTTTTTTCCCTACTCCGCTTATTCTCATCAATTCCCAATTACACCAAAATCCCCAATGAATGCAATTAACTACCATTGTATACCCTTCAAAACTTATTTAAGTTAAACATATTCAAATTAAAGGTAATTAGCTTGTACCACACACACAAAGAAAGAAAAGATAATTAGCTACATTCGGTGATAAATATAAAGAGTTTTGCTACATTCTCATAAATTTTTTTTTTAATAATTTTCTTAATACTTAATAAAGTAAGTATTAAATAAAAAAATAAAATATTTAATATCTTAAAAATATAAAATATTTAAAATTTATTTCATTTATTAATTAAAAAATTATTAAAAAAATAAATTAGTAGAATATAAAATTATTTTAATATAAATTATGTTCTAAGGATCTATCATTGAACATCGCTCAAATCATCCTAACTCTTTTCATTTGGTCCCAAGAGTATTCCCAAACAGAAAAAATATGTTCCAAGTTTTAAAAACACATTTTTTTTTGGTTCATTGTATTCACTTATTTTGTTGCAAATCATAATTTATAATTCTATTGGATAAGATAAATATCCACGCCCCACCAATAAGGACATCAATGCATGCTAAATTGATTGAGAGCTTTGCACAGAGTTTGGTGACTGAAATCAATCAAGCAGCAGGAATCCAATAACAGCATCACATCATCATCTTTACAATTAGAAACACTGTACTTTCTACACTTATTTACAGAATAAAGCAAAACTATTGTATGTAGAAACAAAAAAAAAATTATAAATGACTCGTAAAGACAAAAGACAGCATGTGATCACATGCTAGCAATCTTTCGGTTCCACCATGCCCGCTTGATTGGCAGATATATTGTATTCACCCACTCTCTGACCCTTAATTCAAAAATGATAGACTTCTTATCTTTTGAGTTGTGTGAGATACACTAGGAACTACGATTTTAAATGATTGTTGATAATTATAATTATAATTATAATCATAATATTATTATTATAAAAAATTTTGTAATTATAATTGTAATTATAATCACATTAATTATATATATTTTAAATTATTTATAATTATTATAATCGTAATATAATTATAATAATAATTTAAAATTATGATAGCAATGCATGGGACACCTGTCATTCTCTCAACAAAGATCTAGAAGTCAATGTGGTGGAGGCTTCACAGAGAATCAACCTCTCCCAATAAAATATCCTTGAAAGGTATAGTTAATTGTCGTTCAAGCATTTAGGTATTGCCGTTGGCTTAGAGAGAGAATCAAGTGTTGGGCCCTCCTCTATATGACCGATAAGGGTATGCGTGTAAAGTTTTAAACATTTGTCATCAATCGGGAGAGTGGACAAGTCCGGTCAAAAACGCTGCACCAGGGCCTGCTCCTTCCATCTTCTCTCTCTAGTTCTTCAACCTCTTAAAAGGCTTCTCCCTCGTTTCTTTTGTGTGAACTGTCTCGTGTTTTCTTCTCGTTTCCCTCTCCTTTTGTAGATACATACAAGACATAGTTTTTTGTAAGCTCTGATAGAGCGAGGATTGGAATTTGCAAACAAGACTGAGGAACCAAAGATGGGTTTTTCCAAGGAAGAGAAATCCAAGAGGATATTGAGGGGAGTGAAGACCGTGTTCTTCTTGATCACCATGGTTATTTCTCTGCTTCTTTTCTCCGCCCCCGTTCTCCTGGTTATTGCTGACGCGCTTGTTCCTTCTGCTCTGCTCTCTACTCTTTCCCCTGCTTCTCTGTCCCTGGAAACTCTGTCCTCCTATTTCCAGAACTACGATTTTCGTTTCTCTCTCATTGATATACCCCTCGTGTCCATCATAAGATCCTTCGTCATCTTTTGTAAGTACATATACAAAGAAAAAAGTTGCAATCTTTAAGTGATTTTCAAGGACCCTTTTGAATTGAAAGCAATACTCTGCTTCCTCGGTTTCTGATTCTTAATGGATTTTTTGTTTTATGTAGGTGTTTATAGTTTGTGTGATGGGCCAAGACTTTCACGAGGACCCTATTTGGGGATCACGACGATGTGCTGCGTTTTGTCTCTGATATTTGTTTCGTTGAAGGCTGTTTACGTCTTCAGCCTCTCGGGTGTAGATCGAGGCGCGTATGTTAGAGCCTCCGAAATAGCTCTGTTCGTGTGCTCTTGTGCGTTGGCCGTGGGGCATATCGTTGTGGCCTATAGAACAAGTTGCAGAGAAAGACGAAAGCTTTTGGTCTACAAAATTGACATTGAAGCTGTAAGTGTCCCCATCTCACTTTCCTTCCCAATAAAACTATAGTACAAAAATTAAAAAAATAAAGAAAAAAAGAAACTGCGTGATTTGGTGAAGATGATAAATTGGGAAATAGCATAATTTTGGAAATTAGTAAGTTTTGATGAAAAATCAAAGCAATTTCCCCTTTTCGTCCCTTGTTTTGGTGGCTCGGGGTGGATATGGTGGGAAATAACAAAGGTAATTTCAGGGAGGTAATGAATGAGGTCCCACATGAGTACCATTAGGAAACTTCTTTAGGGGACCTTACATGTTGGCATCAGAAGGGTTGAATTTCGTTCTCTTCTGTGGTGCACAACCAAGTTCCTCTAATCCTCTTGAATGCTTGAACCCAAAATTCAAATTTGGCCATTATAGTATTCAACTTCGGCAACATATCAGTTTGCTGACTTTTCAAAACAGCCAAATTGAGTTGCTGGGGAATCGGGCATGGGTTTTGGCCATATGGGGATGTTGGACTCGTGGTCAAATCGTCTACAAAATTCCGTTTCCCCATTAAATCTATTCTTCCAAACGGTCAAAAACTCAATTTTGATCATAATTTATTGAGTTTGATAGACTTTGTCGTCTAGAAACATGCTGATTGTGATCTGTGATGGAAATATGACTTAGTCTCACTCTACATGTGAATCGTGATATTGTTCTTTATGAGCCTTGTTTTCAAAGAATCTGCATAAAATGGGAACTAGCTGCCCTTAATTGATGGCCAAAGCCGACCAAGTATAATTTACAGAAAAAAGATGGGTATCTGTTTGATCATGTGCCATATGCAGGGCTAAGTTCACTTCTTTTGATGTCAAAACCTTGCCATCCAATTTGGCACCCTGCAAGTTGGAGGCTGTCCACTAGCAACAATTAATGATAGGTTTCTCTCACCTAGTCAGAACCTATCAAGAAATTATTCCCACTTCCTTCACATGCCATATTCACATGTTTTTTTCAAACAAATAAAAATTGACGAAGACACTGATTATGTTTTTCCTTTCGATATGGGTGCAGATTTCAGCTTGCAAGAATGGGTATCCGAGGTATCCTAAGATTCTTCTAGAAGAAAGAGTCAAATGAACCCCCTGAGGCACTGTAACAGATATTAGAGGAAATATCAATCTTAACGTATAGATTTTCAGCTAACCGCTTCAGCTACTACTCATATTTAGTTCATTCAGTGAGTCAAGGGATGCTAAGGTATGGTAATTAACTAATTATCCTTTTAAAAAAAGGCTGAACTGTTTTTTATGTGAGTTGAAATGGCGACTCTTGAAACCAGAAACTGATTGCTACTCTTTTTCTCTTGTTGCAGGTTTATCCGAAGGATGCCAGTGTCCTTGACGCCTAACACTGAATAGAGACTAGCTTACAGCCACCAGGATACATAAAATTGTTGAATGGTGCTTAGGTATATGTATAATTAGAGATGTTTGGCGACTTGTGTTTCCCATTTTTTTAAGTTTCTTTTTCCCTTGGTTCGTGTATATCTTCCTCTTGTATATACGTAAAAGTGATGGATTGTTTGTACTGGCCAAAGGCCTATTGAAAGTACGAAATTTAATTAATTAATTGTTGCATAAGTGAGTGTCCAAGCCTTCAAGGGATTTAACGTTTTGACAGTTTTAAATTGAAGTTTTATACCTGAGCTTGTATAGCACGTATAAAACTTGGTAGTTATTAATTTTAAAATGACTTAGTGATAGTGGAAATAATAATCATATGATAAAATAAATACAAAAAGATTCCGTTCTTATTTTCATAAACAGTAGCTATAAAAAAATCTTTTTTAAAAAAAAAAGAAAAAAGAGAGGGAGCCGCTGCCAAAAGTGCAACTGTGACAAATATTAACTCCTGTCCCACTTGGAAATTCGCTCATAAGCTGCCTCGAAAGAATATGAACTACATTACGAGATTAATATATCAACTAAGGTGAATGCGTTCCTAAATGAGTCGCACTCTTAAAATGAGTATTAAAATTGAATCTGTAGAATAAATACTTATTAAAAAAAAATTATGAAATTAATATGTTAGATTATATAAAATAGTGCATTAAAAAGTTATTTATACTATTATTATCATACAGGTTACAAGTTTATGATATTTTGTAAAAGAAAAATTGTAATTTTTCTATGAAACAAAAACTAAATCATGAAATAAATCTTTATAATATTTTAATTATTTCTAAACATGTACTTTACTAAGTAATTTATTAATATATCATTTTTGAAATGATATACCGAAAAAAAATTTACTAAATTAAACTCGTCAACTCTTGCTTAAAAGGGCGCGGATGTCAGCAATGAGCCAATGAGGGACTCATGAAGATAAAATATGACGTCACCTTGATGAATCATCCGAATAATATCCAAAGAATAAGATTCGCAAATCCTACAACTATCATCCCATTGTATAAAGATAAAAGTCAGTACTGCCTATTATTTGTTTGGATTGGTCACTTTTGAGAAAGTTTTATTTTATCATTTCTGGTTTAAAATTATGTAAGTAATTAGTTGTATAATTTTATAAGCTATATCTATTTTGTCTTGAATGATGATTTCATTCCTTAAAATAGATTCAAAGAAATATATGATTAATGTGATATTAAATTATGATATTTTGATGGATGAAATAGTTATTCAAACATTATTTTGATGTATTTACAAATTGACAATCATGTGATATTGCTTATATTTTTTAAAGATTAAAATGAACATTTTAATAAGAATTTTATACTATTATTTAATTATATAGTGTTAAATTATTAAAAAAATTAAATTAAGATAATAACTATTTAAAAAATAAAAATATAATAATATTTGATTGAGTAATAATATAATTTTATTTATTAATAATAAATTAAAATTAAATCTTAATTTTGGAGAGACCTCATATAACATATGCCACACAATATATAAATTAAGATAAGCGTATGCTTTTCACATCATAACAAGATTCCTTACAATGACATTGTTATCAGGATGATAATCAATTTTAAAACTTAAAAAACAAAAAACTAACGCCGCCAAAGAAAACAAACATAAATGACTAAATTCTAAATTTTGGTCATTCAAATATTATATCGATATCACTTTGATCTTTTAAAAAATATCAATATCAATTTAGTTCTTAAATTTTGAAATATAATAACATTTTAGTCTTCTAAACAAATTAATATTAATTTAATTCTTTAATTATCAAAAAATATAATTAATTTAATCCTTTAATTATATAAAAATGATATCAATTTAATTTCTTAATTATATAAATTATATCAATTTAATCTTTATCTACATACACAAAAATAATTTTAATGTCATTTTTTATAATTTAATAACTAAAATAATATTAATATTTTTTAAAAAATTAAAATAATATCAACATAATTTTTAAAAAATTAAATTAAAATTTTATAAACAATAGCTGTTTAAAAAGAGAGGAAGATGCTGCCAAAACTGTAACTCTGACAAATTTTAACTCCTGTCTTCACTTGGAAATTTGCACATTAGTTGCGTCCGAAGAATATGAACTAAACTACGAGATCAATATGATAGATTAAATAGAAAATAGTGTATTAAAAAGTTATTTATACTATTATTATTCATATAAGTTACAAAGTTATGATATTTTGTAAAAGAAAAATTGTAATTTTTCTATGAACAGAAAACTAAGTCACGAAATAAATCTTTGTAATATTTAGTAAGTAACTTATCAATATATTATTTTTTGAATGATATACTGAAAAAAAAATCACTAAATTAACTTGTCGACTCTTGCTTAAAAGGGTGCAGATGTCGGCCATGAGGGACTCATGGATGTGAAATATGATGTCACCTTAATGAATCATCCGAATAATGTCCAAAGAATAAGATTTGCAAATCCTACGCATGTCATCTCAGTGTATAAGGATACAAGTCAGTACTGCCTATTATTTGTTTCTACAGGCTATATCTAAATAGCCTTGAATAATGATTTCATTCGTTAAAATAGGTCTAAAATATAAGATTAGTGCGATATTAAATTATGATTTTTTAGAGGTAAGGATTAAATTATGATATTTTGATGAATGAAATAGTTATCAGATATTATTTTATTTTGATGTACTTATAAATTGACGATCAAGTGATGTTATTTATATTTTTTAAAGATTAAAATGAATAATTTAATAAAAAAACATATTATTGTAAGTGTATGTTTAGTTTATTAAAAAAAATAAAATAGAATAAAATGTATAAAACTTTTTAAATTAAAATATAAAATTTTTTTAATTCACATTTTATTCTTCTCTTTTCTTCTCACCAAACCTACAATTAGGTAGCTCTGTCATAGGATAACATAGCATGTAATGACAAGGACACCTTATGTTTTGCACAGCAGATCGGTTTCCCATAGGCTTTCTTATAGTTAAGGAGGACTCCTTTGCAATCACTTTGTTATTTATTTATTTTTTTTTTTTTGGGTCTGAAGTGGGGGTGTTTGGGGGGGGGGGGGGGGTTTGGGATTCATTTCCTGTCAGGAGTCGATCTCAAGTACAATTTTTTGAGATTCAAAGCTTTTACCCGACTTCACTAGCCTGACTGTGGAATCACTTTGTTTAGTCTCGAGGACTTTGCAGTCAGGCCAATGGAGCCTTGATAAACTGCACTTGGGATCAATCCCAGCTAGGGATCAATCCCAACCCTGGAACCAAAAACCCTCAACACACACCAACCCTGGAACCAAAAAAAAAAGTCTCGAGGACTTCGGCAAAATTGGATGCTGAGTGTATAATACGAAGTTGGAGGCCCATCAATTAACTAAAGGGGCTGGGCTATCTATTGGGCCTTCCGACGCAAAAACCACGAAGAAATAAAAAGCAAATTCAAATAAACGTTGACAGCTGACCCAAAAAAAAAACGTTGACAAAAAAAAACTAAATGAATTAACGTTGACGAAAAAGGAAAAACTAAACGAATTAACGACGTCGTTTTTGGACATCTAAGGAACCCGCCAGAGGTTTTCGGAAATGAAAACCAGACACGGGGAAGCTCCCTGGGAAGACATTGAGCTTCGTATGCGAAGTGTGAAGGGCGATGAGGATCTCGTTGGACCCGTCGGAGACGAACTCGGAGCCAAGGCGTTCTCTGACGCCCAAAGACGAAGCTGAATGGGTTCCACTTCACAAACACCCTCTCTTCACCGCCACCCAAGCCTCCGCAGGCGGCCATTCCGGCGCCGCACCTTCCAGAAATCTGGTGGCCTGGGACGGAGCCTCTCGCCTCTATTTCTGGGACTCCAGC
Source organism: Castanospermum australe (assembly GCA_019955255.1). Classification (NCBI taxonomy): domain Eukaryota; kingdom Viridiplantae; phylum Streptophyta; class Magnoliopsida; order Fabales; family Fabaceae; genus Castanospermum; species Castanospermum australe. The sequence continues at coordinate 455,143 of NSJW01000376.1, read as the reverse complement.
AACAACTGCCTCCATCGCCTGTCTCTTCGCCTGGGCGACCCCGATCCCACTTCTGTGCTCGCCGCTTCCCCCTCCAAGGTCCTTTCTTGCTTTCGCTGGGGTTTGCGTTTAGGTTTTCGTTTTTTTCCTTTTCTTTTCTGTTTGGTGCTTGGGAAAGTGTTGGAGCTGAAAGCCAGTGAGTGTGAGCTAGGAATAGAAAGGAGAGTGTCGTAGCTGGTAGAAATGGAATCTGAAGTCTTAGCAGTTATCTGCTGTAAAATTTTCGTTAAGTAAAATTAATTAGAATGTCCAGTGATTTCATAATTTTTTTTTAAATTTTAAAGAACTATGTGCATGATGTTAAACTTTGCAAGAATATAGACAATTTTCTTGAGAGGTCTTTGGTACTTGTCTTTCCATGGATGAGGTAAATTTTTTTGATTGCGTATGCTTAGGAGCTCAGAAGACATGCAAGCAGTATACGCGGATATTCTTTTGAGATGAATAATGGTAGATTAGCAGACGTAAACTTGATAGCGTACAGTATGTAAATACTCGAAAACTGTGATATTGTTTTGAAGAGCTGAGCAGGACTCTGCTGTGCTTGCTTTGTTTTGTTTTTGGTCTGGAGGCTACGAAATAATCATCGGAGCAACTACTATTCTGTTCCGATAGGTGCACTAATTTTCTATATCTAACTTCAAATTCAATTGCTTGAATGGTTCTTTATTTCCTTTTTTTTAGGTTAAATTTAATTTGAACTGCTTAATTAAAAATGCCAGTATTTCAATAGGTATTGCAAGCGGATGTGGTGCTCAACTTTGATGTCCTCAAAATCTCTATCAACAGAAATGGAACAGCAATACTCCTTTTTGGTTCTGAAAGACTGTGTGTTATGTACCTCTATGGACGTACATCAAAAAAGGATGTAAATTTGATTTGCAGGTACTAATGGAAACCGCAATATGTTTCCTCTCTGCTTCTTATTATACTAGCACTAGGGATTTCTAATGAATTGTGCTGCAGTTAACCTTGGTGGCTTATTTTTGGGATCAATTCTTCCCATGACTCATGTTTTATACAACTCCTGCAATTATCTACACATGTTTTGGTATTTTTCATACAGTAAAAATGATATTTCCATATTATATTTTCTTGATCTTCTTGTTTGCTTTTGAGATATATTGCACATGTAGAAGAGAGATGTTTATCATGGGTATAATTATTCTGATGTCAGATTTATGAGCTTTGCCTTACCATCTTGTATCTTACCTTATTTTACTCTTTTGGATATGTTATTGCAGGACTATTACAGTTGGTTCACAAACATATTCCAATGGCAGCAATGATATACGTGTATTAGAAGTGTTATGGCACCCCTACAGTGATACTCATTTGGGAATCCTTTCCTCTGACTCAGTTTTCAGGTGAAATTTTTTTGTTGACCTTTTCTTTTAAATTTTTTTCTATCTATATATATATTGGTGTAGAATGTTGTTTACTATGTGCTATAGTGTTAAGTGTGAATCTTGATTGTTCAATGGGTCATCCTGGTTTATGCTAGACTGGGAAAGATATTGGACTGGTGCCAGAAGCCAGGGAGGAGTTAAGATACACTGAAATTTAAAACTTGAGAGAGAACACTTTATAACAAAGCAAAGATCTGTTTGATATTATTATATGTGACAAAATATTCATCACAAATGCCCTACCCTTTTATTTGAAGTGTTTAAACGTTGTCTACATTAATGCAAGAGGATAAAAGGCCTATATGATGATATGCTCTTACAATTATCTGTCTACATGGAAAAAATCCCATCCAAACATTTGCTTCTGTATCTGACTGCTGAAGATCCTTTTATCTCTATATCTACTAGTGAAATTTTATCATAATGTTTTTAATTTTCTTTTCTTAGACTTTGGCTGAATTTGTTCACAAGCACAAAGTGTGCCTTAACCCAAAAAAATTATGTTGAAACCCCAACATTTCCTACATATGCCTTTTGTTTTCTTTTGTTTATATCTATTCTTTCTTAGTTGGATAAGAAGTAATGTGCATTTATCATTTAACAGAGACTTGTCACATTTTCCTTTTATTTTCCAACCTGTCTTTGTAGGCTTTTCAATCTGGCTTTGGATCCTTTGCAACCTGAGCAAGAATATTATTTACAGCCTGTGAAGCCAGGTACATCCAGGAATGCCTCATCAATGTGCCCAGTTGATTTTTCTTTTGGGGGCGAACACTTATGGGACAGGTTTAGCGTAAGTTCTGCTGATATTCTGATTATATTTACTCTTTGCATAATCTTCTTGATCTATTTTTTCCCTTCAAAATCCATTCTGGTAAACTGTCTGCTTTGTTTTAGTTCTATGTTACCATTTATACATTTTCATTTGCTTTATCTTTGTCTTAGAGATTGTCGCCTTGTATTGTTGACAATTTGGGTACGGAGTACCATATTATGACTGTTATTTTATTATAAAACATACTATGAGATTGTTGGGAATTGCTTTATGTTATACTTAGGTTATGGTTGATTGTCCTTCCTCATTTATGTAATATTGTTCAGTTTTTTACTTTGGCGAACAAGTTTAGGTGTTTCCTGTGGATTCTGACTATATTTTCTTATTTCTTTATGTTGTTAATAATCTGTGTGTTTAAAAACTGTTATCAAAAAGTTCATTGGTCTGAGGTTGCTGACTTTGTTATCAATAGGTATTCTTGTACTATTTTTCAATATCTAGTGGCTTTACTTTTCATTTTTGTACTTATTTTATTTTCTGTGCTATTGAACAGGTTTTTATCTTGTTCAGTGATGGGGCTATTTACGTAGTTTGCCCAGTTGTTCCATTTGGAAGGTATTTTACTGCTCATAGTTTACCTGTCTTCTTTTCCCGTTCCCTCTTCTGTCTCTCCCTCTTACAGGCAAAATGAAGCAATTGTTGATAGAAGGGTAGAGCTAGACCCTCTTTGAACACTCAAATTCCTTTGCAAAACAAAATAATATTAATGTGGGAAAATTAATGACAAAATTAAGAGTATGATTTTAATGCAGTAACATTTATTATTTTAGAGGAGCCATCTACATATTTTACCTGTATCATGCCAAAAAATTTGAAATAGTACCTTTTTATGGCCGTTTGTGATGCTGATTGAGTTCATGTTAATTGATGCAGTTATTATCTTTAAGTTGCTTATATTCTACTTATTGATACCTACATTTGTGACTGTTTCCTCTGCTTATCCACATCCACAGTCTCTTCAAATGCGAGTCTTTATTAGAAATATACAATGATGCTCATACATTTGGGCTAAAATCAGCCAACTCTACAGCCGCTAGTAATTCAAAATTGGCAATCTCCTGGTTAGAAGCAACATTTCCTGAGTTACAGAACCAAGAAACTGAAGGAGATGACCTGCCTTTGAAAAGAGCTCATGCGTATGCTTTATTTGATGCATCTCTTGTCCTGCAGGTATACATATATTCTAAGTTAGACTTTTGTCAGTTGTCTCATCAATAGATGGGAAATCGCTTTTCACAGTATGGTCCATCTGTTGCAATGTCTACTGAATTTGACCAAATTTCTTTATACATTGATTTTCTAGGGACCTCTGCGAAGAGTAGGCCAGGGTGGAAATGAAGATTCAGTTGGTCGTAGTGCAGAATGTGAAGGTCGTGCAGTTAGTTTTCTCTATAATTTAGTCAGCAAAGACTCAATTTTGGTGACTGCTTGGAGTGGTGGGCAATTACAGATAGATTGTCTAGCTGATGAGATCCAACCTGTCTGGAGTGTTGGTAGTCCACCTCGTCTTCGTGTTGATTCTCATGACCAAATTCTTGGCCTTGCTATGATTTGTGAGTCGATTACTAGCGGCCTTCTGGGGAACCTTAATCATAATGCCTGGTTGGGCAATCCACCCCCTTTGCTAAGATTGGCTATTGTTGATTTGGCTCTGCCACGAAGAGCAGAAAGTGGTTATAATATTGCATTGTTTATTGATACCCTTATGCCAGAAAGAATATATTCTCTTCATGATGGAGGGATTGATTCGATAGTGTTGCATTTTCTTCCATTTACAAGTCAAACAAATGGGAAGGATGATACAATGAGAACACCTTCTGTGCATCCTGTTCTAAATACATGCCAAAGTGGAAGCACCTCAGCACCTCCACTTTGTGGTTTTGTGTCATTGTCAGATTCATTTGGATATTCATGGATTGTGGCCGTCACTCTTTCTCAAGAGTGTGTTGTGCTTGAGATGAAAACTTGGAACCTCTTGCTTCCGGTAACCATTGATATGGAGAAGAAACCCATTCAATCGGAGGGGGAATCAAAAGAGAGAGACATACCAACTATCATTAGCAAAGAACTACTTAGTGGGCCAAAGGAGGTACTTGTTCCTCATGCCTCTCCAAGTTTGCGTTCTGTTGCAGCTGATTCAATTGAAGGCCGATCAACATTACATCAGTATTTCAAGCTGTTTCATGAAACTTATGTGGAGTATGCACATAAGGTAGGACTACCAGAATGTCCCAGCCTTTTAATGTACCACTCTCCTCATTCTGACCTTGCATATTTATCTCATTTGCTTAGACTGGACCTCTTAAGTCGCTTTCTTGTTTTATTTGTTATGGCAGTATTCGCTATTTCAATGAGTTTTCTCTAATGCTGATGAAGTTGCAAAGATGCCGGGATATAATGATAGGATTTGGCCCAAACCGAAATTGTAATTTTGTGCCTAACTTGTTAGTGCATGTTTTTCTCAGAGAGAAACATTCGAGGGAGTTGATGGGTTTCGCCTCTCTGTTCCATTTCAATGGAGATGACAAACCAGAAAAAACATGTTGATCAAGTTGAATTCTTCATGAAACAAAGTGAAACCACAATGAATTTTTTGCAGTGTTTTTTCGCTGAGAAACCCAACAATGCCAAACAACCCACAAACACCGAGGAACTAGACCTTACTCTCAAGCTTTCTCCTTGCAGTCAAAATGCAGAAGAAAAGCGTCTGACAAGGTCATCATCAATTGCTGGAGAGATAGGGAAGAGCACTGTGGCAAATGGGCCCCAAGACGGTCCCTTTGTTCCATCTCTGGATAGATCTTGCTCGCTGCCAGCGGATGCTGAGAAGCGTTTGATGAGGTTTGGGGACTTGCAGACAATGAGAAGAGCTGAGACTGGGAGGAGATGGTTGCTGGAAAGGCAGAGGACGGCAGCAGCTGCAGCAACAGTGGCAGACAAGTCTCCTGAAGTGCTTCCCTGGGTGGCTGCTTCCGCTTTGAAGAGCCTTTTACCAGCTTGTGCTAATGACAAACTTAAGATGCTTGCAAATCCTTCTGGGATTCAAGGCGTGAGGGTAACATCTTTTTTCTTTTATATCTTGTTCCTTTGGTTGTTTAAATGTTTAATACTCTGTTAAATTTGAGATGAGTTTCCTTTTTTTTTTTTGGCATTATGACATGAGTTCCTTTATGTTATAGGTATTCTTCTATCTAATTTAGTTCCAATGCTGTGTTATGGTTTATTAGGAATTCCTTGACTTCTTGTGATTGCAGTAGAATGTTAAAAAAAATCACATATTTCTGTTTTAATCGCAGTCAAATGATCAAAAAATTGAGCTGAAACTTTTTTCATAGTTTTGGATGCTATTTCCCCTGCTTCTTTGTGTCCCTTTTCTTTCCTTCATTTGATTTTCAAATTATTTACATCAATTCTGTTTGTTCAACTTGCATGCTAGTGACATGGATGAGTAGTGCTGAAGAGATTATATACAGAAAGATATATCTTTGCCAAGGTTGTGTAACTGGAAACCCTAATGGATGAGAGAAGAACTCTCATAAGTTCAAATAGAATTTCTTGTTTTACTCCAAAGACAAATGGAACATTACAGCATAAGAATACTATAAAAACAAATTGAATATAATCATAACTACAACGAACAAAGTATGTGTAAAACATGTGGAGTGGTGACCTTAAAGTGCAGTAGTGTTTGCTTAGTTGACAATCAAAAGAGCCAAACACGACAATCACAAGTCTCCTTAGTATCAGGACTTAAATTTAGCCACATATCGCAAGATGTGAAGAAACTAAATTTGACAACGTATTGACAAAAGATATAGCAATCAATTGCATACACATGTTACAAAATTAGTATATATATAACAACGAATGACAAAAAAAAGAAATCACAATGGGTGATGCATGCTTAAAGCCTATGAAGTTAACAGCATATCAATAAATGACCGTTCAATACAAAAAATCATCGAGGTTTCTCCTTATTAGGAAAGCATGTGACATCATATTAAGATAACATAAGAGACTGAAATTTCTTTTAAATAATAGGCATAACTAGAGAGCAGAACACTTATATATGAATATGATTTGGATTGGAGGAACTACTTTTAGTTCAAGTATGTACAACTTTTGTTAGATATGATAATTCTCTACCATCTTTTGAGAGTAGTAGAATAATTAACAAGGCATCATAAGACACATAGGTGGTAGGATTTTAGGGAATTGACAAAAATGGAGGTTTCCTTACTAAAAAGTTTCAATCTATTTGTGTGAGGCTACTTAGCAAATTAATAATGATGCAGATGTTATGCATGTTAACTATTCAGTGCTTGCATATGTTTCACACCCACCTTGATAATCAAATGTTACCACTACAAATGATCTTGAGCTACTATGAAACACACATTTTTCTTAACTGATCCTTTCTTAAGCCTTCATTATATCACTCTTTCCTTCTCAGTTGTCCTCACAAATAAAGGTTCATTGAATTAGTTTTGGATACACAGCATCTTTAGATTTCTCAGTATCTCATAGGGATAATTTTTTGTTCCTTTTCCTTTGTATAGACTTCATTGTTTTGGTGTCCTATTATTTTATCTGTTAGAGTTGAAACGAAAAGGAGGAGGCCAAGGGGTCATTCAAATTTCAAACAATGAGTTGGGAGGAAGTTATATTCCTCTTGCTGACAGTCTTGCAACACGTCATCTTAATAAATGTTTATTCTTTACAGGATGTTCTGTCCTTTCCTAGGTAGTAGGTAGAGAGAAAATCACAAACTGCTTAGTGTAATTACTGAAAGAAAGCATACAAATAAGCAAACTCAGCACAAATATGCAATGTGTTCACACGCACTATCAAATTGAAAGTGTCTACTATGATTGCTTCAATGGTTACATTCATACTCCTAATGCGGTGATGCCCAATACAGTCTCATGTTGCTAAACATTGGCTAAAGGCAAACATAACCTGAATGAGTTATGCAGACATATAATATAAGACATGTCCGATAGAATTTACAGATGTACTTAGATGTTAGAAGACATTGTCAAAGAAAGCAATTTGATAATAGAAGCATATATGGTAACCCTAAATGACTTATGTGGTAAACCTGCAGTAAAGACTTTTTAAAAGACGTGCATTTTACTGAAAGCAAATGCATTTAGTTATTCTTAACATCTGCCTTCATGGTACATGTTAACTGGAGCCTTTTGAAATTCCTTTTGATGCCATATCATGTTCAATTTAATTCTTCTTGAAGAGTTATGTTTAACTGTATATTTTCTCCCTCGATACGAGTTTGTTCCAAAGTTTGTTCCTTGTATCAATGTGCAATGATGTCACAACTGAGTTGATCTTTTATGATGGGCTTTGTTATGCTTTGCACAACTAATCTTCATTAACTGAACCTTTTATCTTCGTTGGTGGAGCTTGATTATTGTTGCAGTGCACCATACACTAGAAAGAAATAATTTATGCGTAATTGATTCGTCAGGACATAATGTTACATCATACTCCAGATCCTGATGTCCATTTATACATAGAAAATGGTCTGAAGGTGTGTGATTTGTTAGACGAAACTATAGTCTATATTGTTCTATTTAATATCAGAATCAATTTCAAATATTATACCATTTATTCATGCTTCCATGTCCTCCGAAACAAGGTTCATTCACATTGCTCCTACATGAAAATTAATTATTATGGATGCTGCAAGCATGCAGCCAGGCTTATACCTTAGCACTGGACGCCTCTCCTACATGAAAATTAATTATTATGGATGCTGCAAGCATGCAGCCAGGCTTATACCTTAGCACTGGATGCCTCTCTCTGAATTGTTTTTTATCTATGATGATCAGAAATAGGACTTAACATTTATGACAGTAAAGCAGGATTTCACAATTTTCTCTGTCCAAATTTATGTCTCAGATATATTTGCATTTAGTTTTGAAAGTACATGATTTGGGAGGGGGAATTTTTTGTTCTGTTCAGGACTTCTCCATAACTTCCTGTTAGTTTTATTACATAAGCACATGTATGTTTTGTTGAAATTGGCTTCTTAATGCAACAGGATTTCCTAAAGTATATTTCCATTTTTAGCCTAGAAAACCATTTTACAGAAAAGCTTTGTGAAGGTTTTGCCTTTAGACATTTTAAACTCGTAAACAACTTGTGGCTTGGTTACAAGTACATACATAAATAGAAACGGATTTTCTTATCTAGCAGTAATGCTGAGATATACTTCAGTATGCATGTGTCTCTTGATTTTTTTTCGTTCTACCTCCCTTGTCATGTGGAATGTGCAGCATAACACTATGGAGTAGAAGTGTGGAACAGTAATTAAAGCTGTAAGTGTTTTGTATAACAAAGAATTCTTTGCATTAACTTCGCATATACTACAGACAACTCTTTATTGCTATATATACTTGTTAGTTGTTACTTACTCAACTGTTTTGTCGTCTGATCGATCTTGCTTATCTGAAACTGAATCTCTTTCTTGAATTCTTTCCATCCCAAAAGACACATTCGCAAGTGGCTCATATAACATTCCATACATGGGTCCAAGAGGTTCGGCTGAAGGAAGAGTTAGCTCCAAGGTCCAGACATCATCCAAGCAGGAAAATGATGCCATGGTTTCCCCAAAAACAATGGTTAAAGAAATGCCACCGAGGCTTGCTGATACTAAGCTGGAGAATCCAGCCAAAAAGCTGAAGCCTGGTAATTACTGCTCTCTTAAAGGTGATGTAATAGAGATCCTGAGACAGATGCCAAGCGTGACAACTACTGGAGATGGCCCCAAGGGGAAGAGAATAGAAGGGTTTCTGTACAAGTATAGGAGAGGTCATGTCTGCATTGTGTGTGTCTGCCATGGTAGCTTCCTCTCCCCTGCAGAATTCGTGATGCATGCAGGGGGCAAGGAAGTGGAGAATCCCATGAAGCATATCACTGTTCATTCTAGCTAATATTGGGTCAATTGGGCTGGCTTTATCAGAACTCGCCCCTCTTAGAATGTAGAGGAAACACAGAATCTATGCGTAATGAGTTTTCCATAATTATCTTAGCCATTTCAAGTGGTCAGTGCATAAGGAAAATTTCATGGAGGATTGTTTTTCCTTTTTGTGAACCTACCTCGAGGTGTTTCCTTTTGGAAGAAATATTTTGTAGGTTAAAATAAATAATTATTTTTTATAATTTTATCTAAATTAGATTTTAGTCCCTATTTTATTTTTTTAGATATATATTTCTATAGTTTTATTCATTTAGATTTTGACTAATACTTTAATAATTAAAAATTATAAAGACTAATCATTTATGAAAAATATAGATTAATATCTTAATGAATAGAAATTATAGGGACTAAAACATAAATGAGTAAAAAATAAAAGTGTTGATACTTTAACGATAAGAAATAAAATTTAAATAAATGAAACTATAGAAATTAATATTAAAAAAATAATAATTACAAAATTAAAATTTAAATAGAGTGAAATTATATGGATTAATTTTTTATTTTAACTTATTTTTTATTTTCAATCTATGGAAATGTTTTTTATTTTAAGAATTTTAAATTTTAAATTTTAAAAGATATGTTCAGTTAATATAATTATTGCAAAGTTGTTATACCGTTTGCAATTTTCTATTTCCAAACATGACAGAAACAACTATTCATATTTAATTTTGTTTTAAAAAGTATTTTTTTAAAAAATAATTTTAGTAAAACACAACTAAAAACATACTCAAACCAAACGTGATATAAATTATCATGGAAAGAATTGTCTTTTTTTTTTTTTTGGTTTGCCATGAAAAGAATTGTCTAAATAATCAAAGATTTTTTTTTTCCTTTATTTGAACCTAAATTTTCATCAAAAATTGTTTTCACTTTTTGTGAACCTTTCAAATACAAGGTCAATCAAGAACAATATGATTTAGCCATTTAGCACAATTTTTTTCTTTTACTTATCTGACAAACTGCTAATATCAAAATATCAACAATTTTGTTTATTGGACTGTACCTTGATTGGATTTCCCTTTTTTTGAACTCGGGCATTAACAGCCCATAGACATAGCCCGGGTACCCTCCAAGCAGGGTGACGAGTAAAATATCTAAAAACTTATGGAATGATGCAAATCATAGGTAAGGAGATGCGACATGTCGTACAAAACAGATGTCATGCTGCTATTGGGTTACTCATAACCAAATGACTAAGGAAATAAGAACGGATAAAGGGGTCATCATGAGAAAAAGGATACTGTACTCTTTATCCTCTCTCTTTCTCTTTCTCTTATATACGTAAATATTTATCATAAAGGGACATAGATTGATAAAAATCATCGGAGTGCCTTGCAGGTACTCACCCCCATGGGAGGATTACTTCATTAATGGATTGAGGAGCATAGGAGAGAACCACCATCGTAGACGAAATAGGAACATTTTTAGCGCCGTCTGTAGGAAACTTTGCTCGGCATGGCACAGACAAGAAGCCAACAAGCAAATGAATATCGACAAAACAACACAACTGAGAATCCTGGTGAAGCTCCCCCCACATTGACGTAAGTGATGCAGATGATGTAGTCCATGCAGCAGCAAATAGAACACTTGGCAGCAACACATAACCACCACCAGCATACTGCAAACCCAGCAAGCGATGACCATTCTGAAGAGAAGGAGCAGAACGCCTAACCACCAGTACCGACTTCGATGTATGTGCCTGAGCATTCTCGTACAACACACAATCATTCTTTGTCCTACCAAGTGAAAGATCACGTCAACCGTAATACTCAGCTTATTATGCATCCAGGTCACCCTTTTTCTGACTTTATAATGTCTGTTTCCTTGCTTGACAATTTTCGCCTACCTACTTTGGCTATGGCATATGATGGATCAACTGACCCACAAGAGCACCTAAATTCCTTTAATTATGTTATGCTTTTAGTTGGACATTCTGACCCTATCAGGTGCAGAGCATTTCCCAATACATTAATCAAGATAGAACAATTATGGTTTTAATCTTTAGAGCCCCGTTCCATTAATGATTTTAATGAGCTGTCTTCTAAACTTCTTAACCATTTTTCCACTAGTTGAGCATACACAAAGACGTTAACCAGCCTCATTAACATGAAGCAGGGCAAACATGAATCCTTAAAGGAATTCATGGCTCGGCTTAATGGTGAAGTGATACAGATCAAAGACCTAAGTCCTGTTGTTTTTTTGCATGCAAGTCTAGCCGGGCTGCAGCCGGGACCTTTTGTTGACTCTCTAGCCCGAAAGCCGCCTGTAGACATGGACGACTTAAGATGAAGATCGGCCGATACTTCAAATGGAAAGTCCATAGTCAATCAAAGATGTTCAACAGTTAACAGAGTAAATTGCAGCCTTATCTCGCTTTGTATCACGGGTAGCACAACGGGCAATCCCCTTTTTCAAGTACATCAAGAATGCCAACAACTTTCAATGGATAAGTGAATGTGAGAAGGCTTTTCAAGAGTTGAAACAAATTCTCTCAACCCCTTAGTCTTAACCAGGCCAGAAGTTGGTGAAATCCTTCTTTTATACCTAGCAGTTTCAGAATAGGTGGTCAGTTTGGTCTTTGTTTGGGAGCACAGAAGGGAACAAAATCCCATTTACTTTGTCAGTCGAGTGTTACAAGGTCCTGAGATGAGGTACCAAAAAATTGAGAAGTTTGCATTAGCACTAGTCAGCACTATGCGGCGTTTAAGATAGTACTTCCAAAGTCATCAAGTAATGGTTAGAATCGACCAACTTGTCAAGCAAGTGTTGAGGAAACCAGAGCTAGCAGGGAGAATGATTGCATGGTCAGTGGAATTATCAGAGTTCAGCATTAATTACCAACCTCGGGGTCTTATCAAATCCCAAGCGCTCGTAGATTTTCTTGTTGAATTCTCATATGTGGAACAAACTCGAGAGAGACTAGAAACCTGGACATTCTTTGTGGATGGAGCCTCAAATGTAAAAGGCAGTGGAGCAGGTATAATTTTGGAAAGACCAGATGGGCTGGTGATTGAGTAGTTTTTACAATTTGGATTCTAGGCTAGCAATAACCAGGCTGAGTACGAGAATCTTATTACCGGGTTAACCTTGACACGAGAATTGGAAGCCAAACGATTGGTTGCCAAAAGCGATTCACAGTTGATCACAAGTCAAGTCAAGGGAGAATACCAAATAAAAGATGAACAGATGACCAAGTAATTGGCTCGGGTAGAAAAGCTGAAGGCCCAATTCGAAGACTTTGTGATAGAACACATTCCAAGAAGCCAAAATTCAAGGGCGGACATCTTGTCCAAGTTAGCTAGCACTAAGGCCCAGGTAATAATAAGTCAGTTATTCACAAAACTCTGGAATGTTCGAGCATGGATATGCAGCAAGTTTTAGTGATTCAAGGTTAGAACCAAACTTGGAAAGCACCTATAATGCAATACTTGAAGGAAAGAGTCATGCCTGATAATGAATTACAAGCCTAAAAGATAAGAAGGAAGGCTAGCTTTTATGTTATCAACGGGCAACAGCTGTATCAATAAGGCTTCTCAACACCTTTGCTAAAATGTTTAGGTGAAGGGCAAGTGGATTATGTAATGGCCGAACATGAGGGAGTTTGTGGGCAGCATCAACTGATCATTGGCGGCCAAAATTCTTAGGGCTGGTTATTATTGGCCTACAATGAAGTCAGACTGTGCAAAATTTGTTAAAGCATGCAATAAATGTCAGTGTTTTGCTTCGATACACCAAGCTCCCCTAGAAGAACTCTATTATCACAAACTCCTTGGTCGTTTTGTAGATGGGGAATGGATATTTTGGAACCCTTCCCAGTAGCCTAGGACAGCTCAAATTTTTAATTGTAGCAGTGGATTATTTTACCAAGTGGATAGAAGCTGAACCACTAGCCCGAATTACATCCAAAAAGGTGAAGAAGTTTTTCTGCAAATATATAATATGCAGATATAGCCTACCGTATATATTAGTGACAAATAATGGAACCCAGTTCACGGATAAAAAGTTCAGAGAATTTTGTGTTAAATTGGGCATCAAACAAGTATTCACATCAGTTGAACATCCTTAGACTAATGGGTAAGCAGAATATGCAAATAAGATAATTTTGAATGGTCTGAAGAAAAGACTAGAGCAAGCTAAGGGGTGTCGGCCAGAGGAACTCCTAAGCCTTTTATGGGCTTATCATACTACTGCCCAATCATCAACTCAAGAGACTCTCTTCCGTTTGACTTATGGAGCAAGCACCTTAATCCTGGTAGAAGTGGGAGAGTCGAGCTTGAGAAGGGAAACATTCATCCCATGGATCAATAAAGAACAGAGACGGCTTGATCTAGACTTGAATGAGAAAACCCGAGAAATGGCAGTGATCAGGGAAGCCACAGCAAAAGAATGGGCGGTGCGCAAATACAACTTTAAGGTGTTACCTAGGAAGTTCAAAGAAGGGGACCTGGTACTCAAAAAGGCCGAAGTAAGGATGAAGACCTTAGGTGAGGGAAAATTAGCTGCCAATTGGGAAAGACCTTACAAAGTGCTGACAGAAGTAGGCAATGGCGCATACAAGTTGATGGCACTGAACGGGAAGGTAATTCCCCAAACATGGAATGCTGCAAATCTAAGGTGATATTACAGCTAAATTAGTAAATTACTTCAATTTCTTGTAAATAAACTCCATATAGAAAGTGTGCTCTTTTTTTCTTAGTTAAGATTTTATCCCCTTGGGCTTTGCTTTGCAAGGTTTGTAATGAGGCACATATCCATATGGAGAGGAACACATTTTAGAAAATAGAAGTTACTATGATACTGGTTGGTCGTAATTTTTACTGGTTTTAATCTTACTATAGTTGTTATCGTTTGTGCTTAAATAACGAATCCGATTAAATATCGGCCAAATGACTAAATGTCTAACTAACGCTTAAATAGCGAACCCGGTTAAATACCGGCCAAATAACTAGATGTAAAGAATGCTTAAATAGCGAGTCCAGTTAAATACCGACCAAATGACTAAATGTCTAATTAATGCTTAAATAGAAAACTCGGTTAAATACTGGCCAAATGACTAAATGTCTCACTAACGCTTAAATAGTAAACTCAGTTAAATAGCAGTCAAGTGAGTAGATGTAAATAATGCTTAAATAGCGAGCTCGGTTAAATACGCCAAATGACTAAATATCTAACTAACACTTAAATAGCGAATCCAATTAAATAATGGCCAAGTGACTAGATGCAAATAACACGTAAATAGCAAGCCCGGTTAAAGATCAGCCAAGGGACTAAATGTCTAACTAACGCTTAAATAGCAAACCCAGTTAAATACCGGCCAAGTGACTAGATGTAAATAATGCTTAACTAGCGAATCCAGTTAAATACTGGCCAAGGGACTAAATGTAAACAACACTTAAATAGCAAACACAGTTAAATACCGGCCAAAAAACTAAATGTCTTAGTCACGCTTAAAAAAAAAAAACCCAATCAAGTATTATTAGTCAAAAACTGAACAAAACTTAAGTGCAAGATAATATCCTGATCGAAAAAGAAAAGAAAACTTGTCCAAGGTAAACACCATAAAATATATTTTTACAAATAAATCCGGGGGCATTTCTCGGTCATCTTCAATCTTGATTCTCGTTCTCACCTTCGGCGTCATCAGGGGATCCACGTATTCTTCACCGACCAACTCACCATTAACAATCTCCTTCAAAGGACCAACTGCATCGAAGTCATTTTCAGGAAGCAGAAAACGGGCTTGAGATAAGGCCGCCCGGAAGCCAGTAAGATATTGCTTCCGCATGATTCTGTTAGCCCAACGATCTGAGTATTCGCCTCAATAACCTGATTGTCCTTCTCAGCCAGAGACTTGGTCAGATCTTCATTCAACTTTTGAGTGTTCTTGAGTTGTGCCTTCAACGAAATTACTTCTTTTTCCATCGCTTCGGCTTATTGCAAAATTAAAGGGAACTTAGCAACATTAGCCTCAAGAGAGGTCAACGTGTTCTTGGTCTCTAGCAATTTGATTCCAGGGTAGAATAGTCTGCTTATACTGCTTTAACTTGTCATCATGTATTTCTGCCAAAGACTTCAGAGCCTTTGCACCATCTGATTTTGCATGGTTAACCTGACTCTCCAAATCTCGAATGGTTAACTGGCTCGACTGTGCTATAGCTGAAAGCTTAAGTCCCAAAGATTCTATCTAAACACAGACACCTTCTCCACCAATATTGCCATAATGCATTTGATCTTTGGGGGGAAGCAGATACTGATCAATGAATTCAGCCGCAGGGAAATCTTCATGATGAATTGACGTATTTGCAAATGAATTTCCAGTATCAATGGCATTGCCTGGTGGTAATGTCAGGTCAATCATTGATGCGCTAGCCGGACGTTCATTATTATGGCCCTTGGCATTGGGACCTAGTTCTTCTCCCTGCAAGGTCGATTTTCCTTTCTTTCTTTGAGGCACTCAGAATGCGTACCCTCTGAAAGTCGAATATCATCAGCCCTATGCGATGCACGATTTCCCTCGTCTGCTTGAGTCTCTAAGCCTTGATCGGCCTCCCCCTTGGAACGCTTCTTCTTCTGGGCAAGAAAGTCTTTAATGTCAAATTTTGCAGGAGCCATTCCGTCTGGCAAAAGAAAACAAACAGTAACATTAGAAGGGCTACCAGAACATAGGAAAAAAGAAGTATGCGATCAAAAGCTCAAACAAAAGCACTTACAAAAGTACTTTATTAGTTGCACATCATTAACTTCCAGCTTAAGGATCATAGAACATTTAAAAGCGGGTAAAGCACTCAAAGTTTGAATTTATGCCCAATCAACATCAGAAAAACAGTCTAGAGTAACTACAGATGAGGATCCAGAACCTCACACCCAATGAAAAGGGAATTTGGGAAAACCTTTACCATCCAAGAAAGACCGGTAAATGTCTTTGCGGAGGGTGATACGAAAATAACCCGTTTTAAATTTTTTATAAGAGCTATCGAATACTTCTAAGATTTTTCTTTTCCTTATACCAGACAACGATACCTAAGTATCTTTGCTTTCTCTATTTACTGTAGAAGTATCTTTGCTTTCTCTATTTACTGTAGAATGAAAAAAATAAAAGAATTTGTTGGAGGAAGGGACAATACGGATGTACTGATAAAGAAGCTTGAAACAGCGAACGAAGGCTTACATATTAGGATGAAGTTGAGAAAGAGCAATGTCAATAGTAGAGAAAATGCTAATCTGAAAACAAGTAAAAGCAAGGCGAAGACACTAGTAGGAAAAAAGGTCTCATATACCATAAGCCCTCCCTAACAACGCCGGACATGGGCCTACACAGACACGATCGGTCGGTTACAAGCCTCGAAAATATACCGGCCTTCTTTGCCTTTCCGGGAGATCATGATTTGATTGCAGAGGGTCGTAATGGACTCAGAAGAAAGATATATAGATTGGACTCTCCTAACCTCGTCGGCTATCCAGTCCTCTCCTCCAGACACACCAATCCCAACAGTGCTTGGTTTATCACTCTCCCTTTTAGGGTTAGCCTCACTTGTTCTCTGATCAGCCATGTTGGAAGAACCTACAACACTTACCAAGTTAATAGGGACATTATAGAAAGGTTCAAATGAATCAACATAAAGGATACCTAAAAAGCCAAGTTTCTACTCCAACTGTGCAAGCAACTCTTTTTTATGAGCCTTGTAGGCGGTTAAGTCAATCTGACCTAGGGAAGCAGCGTCATCCAGAAAATCAGTGTTAATAAACAAGTTTCCGTCCTCTCGTTTCCCAATTCTAGACCCCTGAGTTCTGACCGGAGAATGAGGATGACATTCCCCTAGAATCCTTACTGAACTATCACTCCCTGGAATCACTATTCATCCTGCACCACCTATGGAAAAGAAATGAAGGAAGGAAAAAAAAGGAAAAGAACGGTCTAAACAAAAATATTATTACCGAAATCACCGCTTAAACCCTAATCAAAGAAGGGAAAGTGTTGAGAGGAACGGTGAAAAGAAGAGGAGTAAAAAGAAAGAACAGCGAGGATGAAAAAGAAAATCCTTACCTGAAAAATGAAAATTAAGCAAGAATCTGAGGAAGAAAAGTTCGTCGTTGAAACACCAAAGAGATGAACAAAAAGGGAGGAGGAGAGAGCAGATAGGACATAAAGGAAGAAGGATAGTGATTTCATGCAAGTACCCCGAAAATGTTAGAATTCAAATTATACTTTGCAACCATCCCACCGTCAATCTAGAATACTTTGAAAGAAGTTCTGTGAGCTGAACTTAGATATGATAAGCGGCAATAATAAAAAACCTTGTGGCTGATATTAGTAGTTGTGCAAGCTACAAAGGCGGTGAGACAGAGTCGGTTACCATAGCCATATATATATGCATGTATACTAGGTGATATATATATAGATATATAAAAAGAGAAAAGAAAAAACAGAGAACTGTGAGAGAAACGAAAAACAGAGGAGTATGTTTTTTGTGTTCTGTGAGATGCATTAGAAAATGCAAAAGTCATCATGTATTGTTCTTGAGCCAGACTTCTGATATAATACAAGTTCAAGTTTTTTACTGTTCTGTTTATGTGTTATTGATCCTTTTATCGTGAAAAGTCCAACAAAGTGGTATCAGAGCCACTGGTTTGATCGTGTTATTAAAGATGACGGAGCTGATTCAACCTCAAATTCCGAGATTGAAAAAGGCAAATTATGGAAAACTGGAGTACTCTTATGAAGACTTCTGTTGGGTTCACAAGATGTATGGGAGCTTGTTGAAGCCGGATATATACGGAGACTGTAGATGCAGCCGCTGAAGGCAACTTTATCAGATGTGCAAAGAAGGACACTTAGAGAATCACGTAGGAAGGACAAGAAGGCTCTTTTCTTAATTTTTCAAGGTGTTGATGAATCAACCTTTGAAAAAATATCAGATGCAAAGTCATCCAAGGAAGCATGGGAGATTTTACAAAAGTCTTGCGAAGGAGTAGAGAAAGCCAAAAAGGTGCGACTCCAATCACTTCGAGCTGAGTTTGAAAACTTAAAAATGCAAAATGGAGAGCCTGTTACAGATTACGTCTCACGAGTACAAAAGGTGGCAAAGGAGATGAAAAGAAATGGAGAAGCTTTAGATGATGTTAGAATTATGGAGAAAGTTCTGCGCTCGTTATCAAGAAAGTTTGATTATATTGTCACTGCCATTGAAGAAGCCAAAGACTTGTCAGTTATGTCTATTGATGAGCTTGTGGGTTCTCTTCAAGTTCACGAGCAAAGAATGAATATGAATGAAGCTTCTAGTAATTTGGGAGCAAGCTTTGCAAAGCAAGTTATCGTTTGATGAAAATCTAGCCAGTAAGCAGCTATGGACGTGGTAGAGGAAATCATGGTGGATATAAAGGTGGCTTCAACACTCGAGGCAGATTTAATACTCATGGCGGTTGTGGCAGACGCGGTGGACGTAGTCAAACAAATAGAGGATTTGAGGATGATACAGGTGCATATGGACGTGGCCAAGGTTCATATAATCGTGGACAAGGTCGAAGTAGAGGTCGAGGTCAAGGATTCATGAATAGAGGAGGAGGTAGATTTCAACAAAGGGGTGATAAATCTCAGTTGCAGTGTTATAATTGCAACAGATTTGGTCATCTCAGTTATGAATGCAGAATAGCTCCTACAGTTGAAGAAAGAAGTCACTTTACAGCAAATAAAGAAAGAGTTGATGAATCAACCATTCTGTTCACTTATAAAGGTGAAGAAGATAGCAACAAAAATGTCTGGTACCTCGACACAGGAGCAAGCAATCATATGTGTGGCAAAAAGGAGCTATTCACAGAGTTGAACGAGGAAGTTCAAGGAACAGTTACATTTGGAGATTTATCAAAGGTTCCAGTCAAAGGTAAAGGTAAGATTATGATATTTACAAAGAATGGAGACAAAAAAATACATCTCAGATGTTTACTACATTCCATCATTGAAAAGCAATCTTCTCAGTCTTGGACAGCTTTTGGAGAAGGGGTATGATATACACTTGAAAAATAATTCTCTCATTATCAAAAATCAGAAGGGAGAGTTAATTGCAAAAGTAGATATGACAAGTAATCGCCTATTCAAGTTGAATGTCCAGACAGAAGCAATAAAGTGCATGAAATCCATCATGAAAGACAGCTCGTGGTTGTGGCATCTCAGATTTGGTCATCTTGGATTCACTGGTCTGAAGCTGTTGTCAAAAGCAAAGATGGTGAATGGATTGCCAGAAATAAATCATCCTGATCAGCTATGTGAAAGTTGTATGAGAGGAAAGCAGCATAGACAAAGCTTTGAAGTTGGCAAGTCATGGAGAGCTAGAAGACCACTGCAGCTAGTTCACTCAGATATAGCTGGTCCCTTCGACATTCCATCACTTGGAGGAAACAGGTACTATATCACATTTATTGATAATTTCAGCAGAAAAGCTTGGGTGTATATTCTGAAAGAAAAATCAGAAGCCCTTGATAAATTTAAAGAATTTAAAGCAATGACAGAAAAACAAAGTGGTCAGCATTTGAAGATACTCAGAACAGACAGAGGAGGTGAATACACTTCCAAACTTTTTGAAGAATTCTGCAGACAACATGGAATAATTCATCAATTGACAGCTGCCTACACGCCACAACAGAATGGTATTGCAGAAAGAAAGAATCGTACAATTCTTGATATGGCGAGGAGCATGCTAAAAGAAAAGAATTTGCCAAAAACACTTTGGGCTGAAGCTGTTCAATGTGCTGCTTATCTATTAAATCGATGTCCAACTAAAAGTGTGAAGTTCAAGACACCAAATGAAGCATGGAGTGGCAAGAAACCAGAAGTCAGCCACCTAAGAATTTTTGGTTGTATAGCATATGCCCATATTCCAGATCAAAAGAGAAAGAAGTTAGATGACAAAGGAGAGAAGTGCATTTTCATTGACTACGAACAAAGGAGTAAAGCTTACAGACTGTATAATCCTCTAACCAAAAAGGTGATCATCTCACGTGATGTAGAGTTTGATGAAGCAGATTATTGGAGATGGAGTGATGAAGAAAAGAAAGTAGAAGGTCTATTCTTTAAAGAGGAAGATGACTCTAAAGAGAACACAGTTGAAGAAGGAAATGATCAAACTCCTCCACCAAGTCCTACTCCAACAACTCCTGCATCCACACCATCGACATCAGAAAGTAGTAGCAGCAGCAGCTATTCAGGGGGAGCACCAGCAAAGATGAGAAGTTTAAATGATATCTATGAAGCTACAGATGAGGTACAAACTACATTTGATTATTCATTATTTTGCTTAATGGCAGAATGTGATCCAATGACATATGAAGAGGCTACACAAGATGAAAAGTGGAAGAAAGCCATGAATGAAGAAGTAGCTGAAATAAACAGAAATGATACGTGGGAGCTTACAACCATGCCTAAAGATCATAAGCCAATTGGAGTAAAGTGGGTGTACAAGACAAAGACCAATCAAGAAGGAAAAGTGGAGAAGTACAAGGCAAGATTGGTGGACTAAAGGCTATAAGCAGAAATATGGTATTGATTACGAAGAAGTTTTTGCACCAGTTGCAAGGATTGACACCATCAGACTTCTTACAGCAGTTGCAGCACAAAAGAAATGGAAGATATACCAGATGGATGTCAAATCAGCTTTCCTCAATGGTTACCTAGAAGAAGAAGTCTATATTGAGCAACCACCAGGATATATCAAAAAAGGAGATGAAAAGTAAAGTCTATCATTTGAAAAAGGCACTATATGGATTGAAGCAAGCTCCGAGAGCTTGGAACACTAGAATAGATGAGTATTTTCAGAAGAATGGATTTGTGAAGAGTCCACACGAGCATGCTTTATACACAAAGAAAAATGAAGATGGAGATATAATGATCGTGTGCCTATATGTGGATGACATGATCTTCACTGGAAACAATCCAGGTATGTTTGGTGAATTCAAGAAAGCTATGACTAAAGAATTTGAAATGACAGATATTAGAGAAATGTCTTATTTTCTTGGAGTTGAGGTGAAACAAATGGAAGAAGGAATCTTCATGTCACAAAAGAAATATGCAGAAGAAGTTTTGAGCAAGTTCAAGATGAAGGAGTGCAAGTCAATCTCTACACCAATAGAAGCAGGAATGAAGTTGAAAGCTGATTCAGATAGAGAGCCAGTAAACCCGACACTATACAAGAGCTTGGTCGGAAGCTTGAGGTATTTGACTTTCACTCGACCAGATATTATGTATGCAGTTGGCTTAGTTAGCAGATATATAGAGCAACCAAAACAAGATCACTTTAGTGCAGCAAAGAGAATTTTGAGATACATTAAAGGAACCGTTGATAATGGGTTATTCTATACACATTCTGAAGAATCAAAGTTAATTGGCTATTCGGACAGTGATTATGGAGGAGATGCAAATGATCGGAAAAGTACTTCTGGATATGCATTTCATGTTGGCTCAGTTAGTTTTTTCATGGTCATCAAAGAAACAACAAACAGTTGCTCTTTCATCATGTGAAGCTGAATATATGGCTGCAGCAGCATGCACGTGTCAAGCAATTTGGTTGAAGAATATTTTGTGTGAGTTACACTATGAGCAAGAAGGTTCAATTACTTTATATGTGGATAACAAGTCTGCTATATCACTTGCGAAGAATCCAGTTTCCCACAGCCGAAACAAACATATTGACACAAAGTATCATTTTATTCGTGAGCAAGTTAAAAACAAAGTTGTGGAATTGGTCTATTGTAGAAGTAAGGAACAATTTGCAGATATTTTTACGAAGCCATTGAAGACGGATGTGTTTCACAAACTGAAAGGTATGATTGGTATGCAAAGTCGAGTTTTGAGGGGAGTGTTAGAATTCAAATTATACTTTGCAACCATCCCACCGTCAATCTAGAATACTTTGAAGGAAGTTCTGTGAGCTGAACTTAGATATGATAAGCGGCAATAATAAAAAACCTTGTGGCTGATATTAGTAGCTGTGCAAGCTACAAAGGCGGTGAGACAGAGTCGGTTACCATAGCCATATATATATGCATGTATACTAGGTGATACATATATAGATATATAAAAAAGAGAAAAGAAAAAAACAGAGAACTGTGAGAGAAACGAAAAACAGAGGAGTATGTTTTTTGTGTTCTGTGAGATGCATTAGAAAATGCAAAAGTCATCATGTATTGTTCTTGAGCCAGACTTCTGATATAATACAAGTTTTTTTACTGTTCTGTTATGTGTTATTGATCCTTTTATCGTGAAAAGTCCAACAGAAAACCCAACGGCCAGAACAAATGAATGCCATAAAATCAATCTGACAGTGAAGATGGGAGCCATGAACTCGGCAAAAGAGAGAGATAGGGAGTCGGTGCGGGAAATGAAGCAATTGAATAAATAACAATAAATATACATGTATGTACATTTTGGGTTTGGGGGCTCATCAACATCAGAGACATCATAATCAATTCAATCAGCTGGTAAAACTAGGCTAATTGAATTTTAGGGGCTGTGGACTGTACCTTGACTGGATTTCCCTTTTTTTGGGCTTGGGCATTAACAGCCCATAGACACAACAGGGCTACCCTTCGAGCAGGGTGACAAGTAAAATATCTAGAAACTTCTGGAATGATGCACATCATAGCTAAAGAGATGTAGAATGTAGTACAGAACAGATGTCATGCTGCTATTGGGTCACCCATAACCGAATGACAAAGGAAACCAGCACGGATAAAGGGGTCATTATGAGAAAAAGGATATTGTGCTCTTTATCCTCTCTCTTTAGTTCTTGATTTAGGAAATGACAAGTTAAGGAAGGTTTGAACTGGTTTAAATTCTCATAAAAGATGTACTTCTGGATAGGTGGTTTGTTGGTTTAGACTTTAGACTTTAGACTCTACAGAGAAATACTTTCCATATGATCATAGCTGTTCTGTGTTTTAGTTTGTTGTTTAATCTGGCTGGCAACTCCTGTGTTTCCAATGACAGGGAAGAGAGGGCCAATTTACACTGCAACCAACATTGATATTCCTCTCACAGTTTTTTATGCATGAACCTTAAACCCATGTCAAACTTCAAGTGTCATATAAATTTAAGAATCGCTCTTCAAGATTCTATATAATCTGTAGTCATGATGACTTTTGCACGAATCGGACTTAAACTTGCTAGTGAAGTTTATTTTATATTCATGCCCTCAAATGTTTCTCTTTCCATGACCAGGGAATGTGACGCTAAAATTTTTATCAGTAATTTCAGCTGACCTTTGAATTTTCCAGATTATCCGTGCCATTGTTTTCATTTTTTTTTTCTTTCACTTTTTTGGATGAGTGCCTGCCATTCTCGATGCAGCAAATCATCAGTGTCTCTATATTTACATAACTCTGGATCCTTGTTTGTTATTAGGCTTCACTTTCTAATTAACAAGTGTGAAAATGGAATGTGTGCTTTTCATGTTTGTGTGCAAATAATTATTTTTCCTAGTGTTTCCAGCTAAATATCTCATAACTTGGTGTAATAATTCTAAACTTGACAGGTTTTCTACCTTTTGTATTTCTATTGTTCGTTATTGGGTGCAATGCAAGGCCTTTCTTTCCTCTCCCTAGCAAAGGTGATAATGGAAGTAGACAGCCTTTACAAACTTTTCGCCCATATAACATTGCACATCGGGGTTCAAATGGAGAGCTTCCTGAAGAAACTGGTCCTGCATACATGGTGAATAAGAGCATATTCCTTTGGAAAAATTGCTTTCATTTCTCACTGTTTTTATATCTGATTTGAAAATTGACCAAAATCATATGCACTAGACAACAGCATCAAAACTTTACCTGAGATGTCCTAGTTCTTTGTTCTACACATATATTTATATCCATTTACCATACACTGAATAGCTCAGAGCTTTTTTTTTTAAAAAAAAATTATTTATAGTGTTTTTAGATTCTATTTTTGAAAGCTTACAGTTATCATAGTGATTATACGTTATCAAATGCCAATCATGCTGCAATTAAGCACACAAACTATTAGCTACTGAAAGCGATTATGCAGATAACATAATGAGCATCATTTTCTCCTTGGGTTATACCTGCCTAAAAAATGAACATCTCTTGCAGAGAGCTATTGAAGAAGGTGCAGACTTCATTGAAACTGATATCTTATCTACCAAAGATGGTGTTCTTATGTGCCTCCATGATGTTACCCTTGATGATACTACTGACATTGCAAAACACAAAGAGTTTGCAAATCGTAGAAGGACGTATGAAGTCCAAGGGGTCAATATCACAGGCTTTTTTACTGGTATTGTTGCCATTCTTTGTTCAAATTCCTTATAAATTTCGTTTGTACAATTTTTTAGGAGGTTAATCTGATTGCTTCTGTTTACTGCTTATTAATTAAACGCACAAGCATGAAATGCATCTGAATTTCCATAGTTTTTCCAATGTGTGTGTCTCTGCGGGTTTGCTTATGTGTCAAGTTCTCCATTTGTCTTTAATGCCCTTTGTGGCATCTAAAAAAATATAATTCGTTTTGAAAGAATCTAATTTATTATAATAATTATACTCGTTTGAATATGTGCAGTGGATTTCACAATAAAGGAATTAAAGTCATTGAGGGTGAATCAGAGGTATAGATTCAGGGATCAGCAGTTTAATGGTTAGTTCCTCCTTACAACTTTAGCTTCTCATCCAATTACATTTCGCATTCTCTCGTTTGTTTGACTTGTTCATGCGTTGATTGTGAACTATTCAGACATCCAAGTTCACTTTCTAGTTCTTCTAAAACCATTATAAAGAAAACTTTTAATTCATGATAGATTTTAATATTTGATTCATAAATCTTTATCCAAAAAATTATAATAATATTGATTCAAAGAAGAGTGGAACTACTGATTATTTTTTTTTGACGAATTAATTTTCTTTTGTGATTGTTATAGGAGTTATTATTATTTTGGCACATATAAAATTAGCTAATTATAAGTCTATATTATTTTACTTGGAATCTCTTTCAGGAAAATTTCCAATCATCACTTTTGAAGAGTTCATTTCCATTGCACTGGATGTACCCAGAGTTGCTGGAACATATCCAGAGATAAAGAATCCAGTATTTATCAATCAACAAGTGAGTGCTTCTCCCTGAAATGCAACAAATGACTAATTGGCCAGAGAGAAGAAAACTTGTAGGCTGTAGCAACAAAGATAAGTTGCTCCAAAAGGCAGAACTATAGATTTATCTTTCATCCAAGAGAAGAATATATTAGAATCCACCATTCTTATTGTACAATTGTATCTGATGGTTTGTGCTGATGGCATCATGTACAATTAAGGAAATAAACTTTCTCATCTTTAAATTAAGGCTAATGACTATTATTGGGGGTGAAATAATATTGTTGGAAGTTTCTAAGGATGCAAATTGCATTAAGAACAAAAGTATTTTTATCAACTTCTTAGAATATGTTTCATGAAAAATCCTACAATTTCATGCTTAATAGTTTGGCCTTAATTACTTATATTGTCTTTGAGACTATTTCTTGTAGAGAATGTGTCTGTTTTCTGTTCATTAAGTTGATACAATTAACAGGTGAAATGGCCAAATGGTAAAAGATTTGAGGACATGTTTGTGGAGACACTTCAGAAATATGGATACAAGGGTTCGTACTTGTGAAAAGATTGGTTGAAACAACTTGCATTTATTCAGTCATTTGCTCCAACTTCACTTGTGTATATATCAAATCAAACAGACTTGCCCAAGGTTTTCTTAATTGGTGATGTTACTAGTCTGACAGAAGACACTAAGCAGGTGTGTTTTGCCCCTGGTGTAGCCTTCCTAAGGCTGCATAAGGATAATTTAACTTCCTTTGCTCTTTGCAAGTTTTAGTATGAAATTGATTTTTGTTACTCTTATGATTGAAATTATAATAGTATGTCTTTAGACCACAGAATCACACTCTACAAATAGTAATCAAATGGTAGTCCCAATATTGCAGCTGTATACTTGTTTTGTATAGAGGAGAAGGGTCTAACCTTTTCTTTTCTTGTTGAGCGAAAAAAACAAAGAAAAAGAATTTTTGTGCAGCAGTAAAAAATCAGGGATTTTACTAACTGCACTAAAGGTCAAAAGCACTAGAAAAGAAACTTGTAAGCTATTATCTTAGCTTCAGCTCAGCCTGATGTCCAGCTCTGGCCTGTCAACTAGCCAGTGCACAATTGATATTACATCTTAGCCTTCTGAATTACCTTTGTTTAAAATTTCTCTAGATGTTACCAGACAATTACCATTAAGACTAATCATAATGAGAAGGTGGAAAATGGGGGAATGAAAATGAAGAATGTATCTAGACTTAAATTGTCCAAATACCTTGTCAATTTTCTCTCTTCTATTTTTCACCTTTCTACTTTCACTCCTAGCGAGCACACTCAATGTTTGCTTCCTTAAATTAAATGTTGACAGTTGGAAAAAGCCTGGCCCTTGAAGATTAGCCATACCTATGACCCATTGCATGATTGTACATTGCTTCTTGCTCCCTTGATTTTTATCCCAGATGTATGTCACTCTCTGATTTTTTTCAAAAGTAATACTATCTCCATTTTATGTTATACAATGTTTTTTTTCCAATTATAATCTGTCTATTCCAAAGGTTATCAAAATAGTACCATAATTATGATGTGCAGTCATTTGAGGAAATTACATCTGATAGTTACTTTGACTACATAAAGCAATATGTTGTGGGAATTGGACCCTGGAAGGACACAGTGGTACCTGCTGTAAACAGTTATTTGCAAACTCCTACTGGTCTTGTTGCCAAGGCACATGCACATAACCTACAGGTGCACTTTTTGTTTAATGCTTGTTTTCCTGCTGTTGAAAATATATCATTGTCTCCGCGCAAACCCTCTCTCCCATTGTTGGACTTTTTTTTAAAAGTATAAGTCGGACTATCTCCTTAATAATTTATTGGATAGAATGGGTCCCATAATGGAGCAAAGAAAGCAAACCATGCAAAACATCACCTAGGGCAGAAGGGGCCGGCTATTGGCTAAGTGGCCCAATGAGCCAGCGGGGCATTGTGTCAGTGAATTTAAGTTTTTTTACCATACAGGTGCAGAAAAAATTTTTATTTACCCATTTGGTATAGGTTGAGAATTATTTACCATTCTGGTTAAAATGAACAGTAAAAGTGGCAGACAAGTCATAGCTCACGCTCACAGCTTGCTAATTGTTTTTTTAAAAAATAACAAGTAACCATGACTTGCATAAAAAAACATGGTAGCCGTGGATGCATATTTAAAAATTTAAAAAAAAAAAGCTTTCAAGCAAGTTTGGCATGACTTGGATTGCATGCAGGAGCAAAGTCGTGCCTAAGACTACCTGTTTATTTTACACCATAATGGTAAATAATTCTCATCCTACACCAAATTGGTAAGTCAACATTTTTTCTGCACATAAACAGTAAAAATGCACGAATTTTCTTGCCTTTGCCCCCTGACCTGCCTTGATTATATATGGGCCCAAGCATATTATCTTTCAATTATATTTCTTACATATCATTATATAATACTTTTTTATTTATGCATATTTAAAATAATATAACATAGCAGTAAACCACTAAAGATTTAATTTAATTATGCATTCTATGATGTAGAGGGTGATTCTTGGTGGAACGATAAGGTTGTTGCCTTGTGACCTGGCGGTCGCGAAATAGCCTCTCTTCTCCTGAGAGTAAGGCTGCATACATCTGACCATTGTTAGA
This sequence comes from Castanospermum australe, assembly GCA_019955255.1. NCBI lineage: Eukaryota > Viridiplantae > Streptophyta > Magnoliopsida > Fabales > Fabaceae > Castanospermum > Castanospermum australe. The sequence continues at coordinate 427,132 of NSJW01000376.1, read as the reverse complement.
CCTTATACCCCACAATGGTGGGAGCCTCATACACTAGGCCGCTCTTTTGTACATTCTAATATCTATGATATATAATTCTTGAAACTGGCGAGCAAAATAAGGGTAACTCGAACTTCTGACTTGGCTGAGAGACACCCTGCCATCAGATGAAATTAGTTAGCTCCTTCCAGTCAGTTCTATGATTAACTGATACTGATGGGAACAAAATCTGAAAGATGCGTCTGAACTTTTTAGCTTTTCTGAAAGATCAGAAGATACATGCTTTTATATGACTTCATGGATTTGATAATTTGCAGAAGATTGTATGGATGTATTCATTCATTTCATTTTCTTATCTGTTCCATGAGAATCTGTTGCCATTTTCCCCCTTTAATTTGTAACCATTATATTGTCCTATGTGAATGGTTTAAGAGTAAATGACAATATGAATTGCTGATATTGATGCTGGTGCATCCATACACATACCGAAATGAGAACCAGTTTTTGCACTTCAACTTTAATGTAAGACCCATATGAGGAGTATGATTACTGGATCAACAATATAAGAGTTGGTGGTCTGTTTACAGACTTCACAGGTAGCCTTCATAATTTTCAGGAATGGACCTCCTCTAACCCTCAAGATGATGGTGATGATCAATCCACTGAAGTTTTTGCTATATTAATTGAGCACCATTTTAGAGAGAATTGTAAAAAATGTTGGTTTGCTTAGATTTGCCTAATTGCCGGTTTACCAAATGAGTAATGTTTTGACAATGTAAGTCTGTTTTGCATAGTCAACATTAGTCTTTTTTACTTACCAAGAAGGTTTAAAAAATAGAAAAAAAATTATATAAAAAAATTATGGCCTATTTACATTTTATTAATTTAAAATTGTTTACTTGAATGACTTTCCTTGTGAGCAAACTAGCTTGAATCCTCCTATCCAGTTGATTACGCAGGAGAGTTACATCACAATGGATTATTATTTTCAGGAGCATATGTATTTGTATTGAGCCCAGTTAAACAAGTTGGCTTCCAGGTCTAAATATGTTTTGCCAACTCTATGTAGAGACTATTGTATTGGCAAGGACATAGTAAAATCTGAATCAATAAATTTTATTCTTTATTATAATGTAATTTAGTAGTAATGTATTGACATTAATGTAAAAAGTTAAATTGGAAGAGGATAGAAGAGAAAATCAATGACAGATCATAAGACGTGTAAGTGCAAACCTTGTTTCTAATAAGAATCAAGATTTTTCTTTCTTGTTGGTTCTTTGTTTTTTCTATGATTCTATTAGTAGGAAAAATTACTCCATAGTAAAAGCATACAATTTCAAACATTTAATGAATGTGCTAATCTTAACATAATTATATCACTTACCGGAGTCAGTTTGATATCATTTTTAAACTAGGAGTAAAAGCTTTAAGGATGAGTTTTTTATATAAGTGTTTTGTATAAGGCATAGGTTAAAGAATTAAAAATAGAAACTACTAAACGAGTAGTAGAAACATTTAACGTCTTGAAAATCCAAAACACATTTAAAACTTTTTTCTTTAAGTCATTAGGATGATTTAATGAAGGATAATAAATACTATTTTTATTCCTTAATATGTGTCTTGAGGGCACGTGTTAACAAAACCCTTAGATATAATTTTTCATACAATATTCATTTATAAATTTTTCACCCTTATCTTTAAGGGAATACCAAACCAAACTCACCCAGTATAATCTGAATATTTTTCTGGTTGCATTGAGTTCCTAAAATTCTATTTCATTAACATTTCTAAATTGGTTCCTCCTAATTCAATTATCATTCTTTGTAAACTTGTTAATGGAAAAATTCTTGTGTAGATTTGTGTAGACTAGTCCAATAAAAAATTTACACATAATCATTTTACATTAAATTATTGCATAAATCTACATAAATTTCTGTGTCAAATAGTTGTTTTACATTTAAAATGATGATGTATTAATTTTTCATTGACTTAGTCTATGCAACTTATGTAAACTTAGTCTACAAAATAATCTCTCCCTCTTTAGTTAACGAGAAGCTTTTAGCTAGTTGACTATATCTTCAGTAAACATGCCAAATGACAATGGAATATAGCGTAACTGAACCACTGGTATTAATGCGTCACAGGAAATTTGTGTGCGCTCTCGTGTTAGAGCCTGCGGGTGTCTTAGCGCGCCATGAATTTTGTTAGAAATTTGCTGGAGCTGGACACTTCTGCTCATTCATTTCTTTATGTGCTAACAGTACAATTAGACTAACCTATTATACATTGTTAATTAGGAATTTTGTCTTGGATTTCCCAATTAAGATGTACAGCATTAAAAAATGACAAGGAAAAAAGTAGAGTCAAAACTAACTGGCTAGAGCTATCCTGTAGTGCATAAGCATAATACTAGCCATTGTTAATTAGGAATTTTGTCTTTGATTTCCCAATTATGATGTACAGCAGTAAAAAATGACAAGAAAAAAAGTAGAGCCAAAACTTACTGGCTAGAGCTATCCTGTAGTGCATAAGCATAATACTAGCCTGTGTCAAGATGACAGAGATAGTAACCGATTTTGGCAAAAGCCAAAGAGACTCTGATCGGATGGTGAACTAATGTGTCCCATTGACAGCATGTGAAGCAAGATAGCCAACTGTTCTGTGGAGCATTTGTTGTTAACTTGGGGGTCTGAGCTGCATCTGGTGTTCCTTTAAGGGTCTGTTGCTCTAACTGCTTCTGTTGCTTTTGCTTCTCTTCAACACCCTTTGATGAAACAGTTTTGTCTCCATCTGTTGATCTTCACATAACAAAAAAGAGTTCAATTATTTTCTCAAGAAACTTTCCATCAAGTAAAGCTTTAAGCACTATCTCTAGCATTGTCATCCCTTTATTTTTGGTGGACTGGTAAAAAGATTTGTTTCTCAGTTGATTACTAATGTATTCATTTTCCTTTTCATCTGTTAAAGTTCTTGTATGAACACTTAGGCTAAACTGCCATGATATTAAAGTCAAGATTATTCCAACTGGTATAAATATATATACCAGGATTTGCTAAAAAAGAAAAACAGCCAATGTAGATCCTAAATAGAGTAGTTACTGAAATAAGCATGCATTTTTAAATATACAAAAGTAGTTAGTGGCCAGAGTTTACACTTGGAACGCAAAAGATTTTGTGCTCCCATCTAAATGGTGAGACTGGTTATTAGACTTAGAAAGCCTATCAGAACGTGTTGCCCCATCAGCAAATGACAAATCCGCTTTTCTCATATTCTCAGGGGTTATACTGTTTTCCATTATAACCTCTCTCATTGTTTCATCAGCTTTTGCTTCTGTCCCCTTCGAACCTTCATGTAGTTCACTAGTGTTTGGGCTGATATTGTTGATTTTATTCACTGGGGGTGGGGGCTGATTACTTGGGAAAGCATTAAGCAGACCAGATATATATATGTCACCAGGCTTATCCAGCTCACCAGATTTACCCAACCAAGCTAAGTCTCTAGAGAAACTCATATTTCCCATGTGAATGCTGAACAATGATTCGTTGGAGGCAGTACTCCATTCCATTGGGGCATTTGATTTGTTTCTAGCAAAGACATGCGATGATATCCTGTACGTGGAAGAGGTAGCAGGATCCCCTGAGGGCTCCATTACCTGTAAAGGAGGATTTTGTCTTTCTGATCCATTGTTTGTGCCAAGAACAACTACTACTAAGTATTGTCCTGTTACATCACTAGATTGTCCACCCTTGGGCATAGAGCTGATTGGGATATCATCATCACTAGATTCTTGTTGAGGATTTCACAAGTGCACGGATCGTATAAGTAGTAAATAAATATTGTTCCTACGAGGATCAGGATTAAGTACTGAACTAAAAAAATTTTAATTATCTAGACTTTAAAATTGATAAAGAATTTAAAAGGAACTATTGAAACTAAACTAATACGTATAAAGCAATCAAATGACAGAATTCACAAGTATCAATAACAAAAGACTCTAGGACAAAGGTTTTACTAATCCAATTGCAATGGAAGATTAAGACTTTCTTTATCATGGTTGATCAAGTTCTTGAAGGTGAATTATCCTAATTTATCCTTAACCCTCTCTCATGACCTAAAGGAGTATTTTAATTAAATTAATCTCATTCTCATGATCATTAACTCAATTAAAACCTATTAAGTTCTTTACTAATTCATTACTCCTCGTAAGATTAATCATAAGGTTTTAAATTGCGATTGCGATTGCGTTGCATTCACGATGATGTGGACTGATGCGATCCGATGAGGGCTGCAATCACAATGCGTCGAAGCGACCGAGATGTTGCGCTCTCAATTTAAATCTTTAATTAATCCTATCTCTAGGCATTAATTCCTAAGTTCAATTAATAGAGTTCTAACATTCGGTTTAATCTTTCGATCTTCACTCAAATGTCTTAGATCATGTATACATGAGTACCAACATACAATAAGCATTAAGAATACTATTAATGAATCAAGAAACATTAATCTACCATTGATAAAGAGAAGAATCAAATCAATCCATAACAAAAAAGAAAAGTCATCCCTATCCTAGAAGGTAGAATTCTAGCCACCCATGTTCTCAATATAATCCAAAATCAATCAAAGAAACAAGGGAAAACATATAATCTAATCTAAAACAAAGAGAAGAAGATAGAGAATCCAGATCAACTCTTGTGACGAAAAGTTTCTTAGCCTTCTTCTTGAATCTTCAATCTAATCCTCAAGCTTTTGCCTTTGATGCCTAGTGTTTCTTGTGTTTGACGGCTTCTCTTTTATGTTTTCTAAGCCTAAACCTTTTATACTTATCTCAAAATAGGTCTTTTGGGCCTTTGAAGTCTTTCTGTTCCTTTATAATTCTGATTTAAAATGTATTTCGCACATAAGGAAAATCAATGTTACACGGCCATGTTTGCTACATGGCATCTGTTTCAATATTTCGCAAGTAGCAATGTCACACGGCCGTGTAGATTACATAGGCATAGGTCGTATAGTTCTCTGACTTGAGAAATTTGAATTTGTAAGTACTCCAATTTGACATGGCCATGTGGATTACATGGGCAAAGGCTATGTAATGCTCTGTTTTGTCATTTTCTTCAATTTCTTGTATACGCAAGCCATGTAATGTATTAAAAACTCCTAATAATAAATCTAAATTCTTGAAATTGCATCAAAACACAAAGAAAACCCATAAAACACAAGAGGAAGCTTAATTATCAAAAATCTAATGAAAAGACATTGATAAAATGAAAAAACTAAACTAAAAACCTATTAAAACAAGCCTAAGACGTGTGCAATTTATTCACACATCAATTCTGAATCTCTCCAGGAATCCAATGCCAAATTTGGAGGTGCATTAGTGTTTGTCTGGGAGTTACTGGCTGCATTTATAGAATTATGAATGGGGTCTCGGCTTGAAGATTCAAAAGCTGGAGGAAATTATGGCACTGACGAGCCTAACATCTTATCTGGGTTAAAAACATGAGCTTCGCCAAGAACAACAGAATCTGTTCCCAAATTGCTACTAGCCATGCTCTGATGTCCTTGTTCTGTAACTGAAAAGTTATGATCTGATTCAACGTTTGCGGGGGCAGTAGCACCTGTATGGGTCTTATTAGTTGCATCAGCTAGCTGTTGGTTTTGTCTTGATTCAAATCGGAACAAGGGGCCTAACTGTTGGCTTGAGGAGGAAATATGAGTTTCACCAAAAGTGTTAGCAGGATTTGTCCTCGCATCACGACTAGGCATGCTCCAATCCTCTTGCTCCTTGGCTGGAAGTGTTTGATGCAATTCATGCCCATGATCATGATTTTCATCAACTTTCTGCGAGATAGCTCCACCAGCAGGGGTGTTACTGGTTGTATTTGTTGGCACTTCGAAGGGATTTTCTGATGATGATTCATATGCTGATGGTAACAACGACGAGTAGAGGCCTGACATTTCAACAGTGGAGGAACGATTCGTTTCACCTAGAGAGCCAGCAGAACATGTACTTAAACCACTGTGAGTCATGTCACCATTTCCATGTTGCATTAAAGCGAATGGTTGATGCAACTCAGGCTCTAAAGGTCCTTGTTCACGCACTTTTTCAGATACAGTTGTACTTACGTGTTTGTTGTTGGCGGCATCACTCAGCAGTCGGAAGGGGTTTGGTGATGATGATGATAATGAAGGGGGAGCTGAGTTATTTCCCAATGCAGAAGGATAAGCTTCACCAAAAGGGTTAGCAGGTTGTGCTTCCAAATGGCCATTAACTGTGCTTCCATCTCCTTTTTCCGTCACTGAAGATGTGTGATGCAATTCAAACTGTAAGTATCTTTGGTCGTGGGTTGGAGGAGAGGTTGCACCAGGATGGGTCGTAGTGGTTGCATTTGGCAGAAATTGAAAGTGATCTTGTGATGTTGCCAACTCTGATGTAGAGGGTGAAGAAGAGAGCCCTAGTTTCTTTCCTGAGTTAAATTGTTCACCTTCACCAAAATTTGTGGCAGGACCAGTCCTCAAATCAACACTAGATCCACTTTCACCTTCAGATTCCATCAGCCAACCATGTCAAGTGATTCAGGGTCTGGTCCAGATATTCTGCAAAACCAATATCCCAAATTAAAACAAATCATATCCTAAAGAAACAAGGATTTGCTTCTAATCAACTTTGCTTCTAATCAACTAACTTTTTGAACTCCTTTTAGTTTAATATGCTTAGATGCTTGTTTAACTAAAGCTGCAAAAAACAATTCAGTTGCTTGATGGTGAGAGAACTGAGAACTAGAACATAATATATAGTTTGACAGAACCAAAAGAGATAAACAATAACATAAACTAGTCTGTTTACTGGAAAGATTACAACAACCAAATCTTATCCCATGAAGTTACACGGATCAAATGATGCAATTAGACTCTATCAAAAACTAAATTTTGCAATAATTCTAAATTTAGAAAAGTATGAACCATGAAGGCAAAATGTTAATCAGGTAACAAAAAACAACTACACCTGCAGATAATTACATCCGCATATACAACATAAAGGCGTCCATAGGTGTTAGGTGGCTTGCATGCTCAAAATAGCAAGTTTTCATTTCCTTTGAAGTGTTGCCATTACTTTGATCTCAATAGAATCAGATACAATCACAATTTTAAGTGAAAATGTAATTCTCAATTCTTCAATTTCTCCATCCCTGAGCCATTGTCTATCCTAATAAAACGTTACCAAAACAGCAATGCGAGATGTTTAATCCTTACATAGATAGATATATTTATTGAAGATGGATCCCTCCGGCATATTCAACATGACATTTGGTCTAGAAAAACATCAATAGAAAACAGACAACAAAAACAAACTATTTGCCGTATCATACCCAGCTATATACCACATAGCATACAAGATAATGAAGATGATTTCAAAACAAACAATTCAAATAAACCCATTTTTATTCCCAAAAAGAAAAAGAGAAATCACTACTTAAATGCATTCCAAATTCCAAAAGATTCAATTCAAAAATGTACTCATAAAGGGAAATTTACATGGAAAAGCAATGCGCCGGAAAGACCACCTCTATGTACTAACAAAGATGCATGGAATCAAGAAAAATGGATAAAAAAAAGAGAGTAAACTCTCATTTTGATCTTTTAAAGATGCAAGTATCACCACTTTAATCCTCTAAAGATTTTTGTTATTAATTTAGTTCCTGAATATAAAAAGTTTCATATTTTGCTCTTTCAAATATATTAATCTTAATTTAGTCTTTCAATAACAAAAAAATGTCATTAATTTACTTTCTTAATTATACAAAATTATTATCAATTTAGTCCCCTAATCATTAAAATTTTGTCAATTTAATTTCTGCTTGTATATAGAAGAATGATTTTTATGACACTTTTCATATTTAGAAACTAAATTGATAACAACAATCTTTAGAAGAATAAAGTGATGACACTTGTATCTTTGAAGGATCAAAATGAAAGTTTAATTTAAAAAAAATTAAGAAAATTAGTTGCGGAAGAGAGAGATAGAGGGAGTGAGTAGTGAATAAGAAAGGATTATTTAGGCATTTCATTCTCCCATTTTATTCTATAAATAAATCATTTTGTCCATAAGCTAAATGAAAATTGTTCATTACATGAATTGCATATATTCTTTAATAGATATGACGTCTCATTTATTCATATAATTTTTTAAAAATCTTAAAAACTTATTTTATCTTTCTAAATTTTTTTATTTTTTTTAGATAGTTAGTATTTTCTATTTTTAAAAATAGAAATTAAATTAAAAAGATTAAAAGGTTTTTAACTTTAAGAAATGATGCAGACAAATAGAAAATTATTACACGTATTAATGAATACTTGCAAGTTGCATGATGAAAAGTTTTTATTTAACTGGTTGACAGAAATATTTGTCTACGAGTTCAGAAAATTCAAGGATCCCATTCATCCATATTTTAAAATTTACGATGTTTACAAAATATTTATAGGGTTTTTTTTACATTTTTCTCTTCTTAGTAGTATCTTCCATTCCATGCTAAGTTTCTTTGATAGAGATAAGGCCTTCAGATTGAATCAATTCCTATGCATAAATTAAAATAGTGTGACTTTTACTCCACGAAAATAACACCAAGAATAATAGCACTCTCGGACATATGTCCGCATGCACAAAATGGAGTCCAATTCAAAGTAAGCATTTTGGTGGTCTACATTCTAAGTAAAAAACAAATGCCTTGATGTGCAAGTCAAATTTTCCCACATGACCTTAGAAATCTTCAAAGTCTTAATAACCAAACAAAACCAAATTAATATTTGGGATTCCGGACACTAGCTACCACCTTTTTTTTTTGTTGTTTTTTTTACAAAACTAACTACCCCCTTAACTGAGCGGTCAAACTCTAATTTCCTCACTGACTAGAAAACATTTGGGTATTATTAACTAATGTTTAACCTATGAGGTGTTGGTGTAGTAAAAATAATTTATGTCTCCAGACATGAAAATACGATTCAATTCTTGAGAATTATATTTTAAGAGAATGGTCATATTATTATCATTTCTGATCCGAAGATATTAAGCCTATGAGGCAGATCAAATGGGCCGAACCCTATAAGAATACTCTTGGTTCACACAAAAAAATATTAACTAGTGTTTAAAAGTAATGATTAAGAAACATTTAATACTTTTAAAATAATTATTTAAAGAAAAAATATTAAATATTATTTTGATTCTTAAAATATTAAATGTTATTATTTTTTATTTAATACTTTCTACTTTTAAATTTCTTAATTAGTGCACTGAGAGCACTTATTAATAAATTCCAAAATGTTTTTACCTTTCCGAATTGAGCAAACGTATTTATTTCCTTTTCTCAATCTGAATTTCAATGAATCAATTCATCATCTGAAACCAAATACACAGTTACTTGTTATCCAAATCAACAGGGAGTGACATATAAAAAATTGAATTCGCTGCCAATTCTTGAACTCAATTATGGTTGGTTCTTCTTGTTTGGACTATTCTTCCATTGGTGAATGTAGCTTCTAGCACTTGGATGAAAATCACTATGCGTATATTTGGAATCATTAAAACTGGATTTGATTTGATTTAATTTAGAAATCAATTCTTATGGTTGGTGATTTGATTTATAAATCAAATTGTGTTTGAAGACTTCAAAGATGATTTGAATTCATTTTGTTTTAGTAATTTACCTTATTACCTTTACTAAAATTAGATAAGTGAATAAATTAATAAGGGTAAAATTATTAATTGAATTAAAATCAAATCAATTCAGATCCAACCAATTTAAATAGATTTCTTTTTTTTTAGTATTTAGAAAGGCCCACATTTAAATTGATTTCTAAATACATATAACTTAAATCTAATAGTTTTCTAAATTAAATGAATTTTAATTTTATAACTTTCTAAATATAAAAATTTATTTTCAAAATAAAATTAATTCCTAAATCTTATTATTCCAACCCCACTCTATAGAATTATTGTTCTTGCATCGGGTCTAAGATGTGGCATACAGAAATGAAGTGCAGGCTAGTTTAGACAAAACTGTATTGATGAGATTAGATCCCGGATCAAATAATTTTCAAAAAAATTGCCACTTGAGATATGAATTTTATGCTAATAACCTTATATTTCAACCTTCAAACATTGCTGACCAGAAAATTATCATTTAGTTTTATCCTTCTAAATGATAAATTCAGTTAAAGATTGAATAACTTCATATATCTTTACAACTTTGTACCACTTTTTGATCTTTAAATACTCGTGTAATATAAAGCGTGAGGAATATATAATGAGTTTAATTTTGATTTATTTTTAAATTTTTTATGCTATCATTATTATATTTTATATATTATTAAAAAAAATTAATTTTTTAAGCAATTATTATTATTTTCAAACTCTTTTAACAATAAATCCAAACTTGATTGGATGATACTATAAAAACCTTTTATACTAAAATTGGATTAAATTTAAATTCATATATAATTTAATATTAAATATTGATTTTAAATGATTAAAAAATTTCCTAATTTTCACATTTGTAGTTGTCTTATGCATTAATTAGTCTCTTTAGAAATTAGAGTAGTATATAAAATTACTATGAGAAAAGAATATTTAAAATTGAAAAAGAGATTTTAAATCAATAATTTGTACTTTATCTCAAAGTTTTATTCCTTTTTCTATTCTCATATACAAATTTTTTTTTATTACAAACCTCTCTTGAAGTATGGTTTTAACTGAAAGTATTGTTTGATTTAAGTAACGTTTTCACTTAAAATTAACTTACGAAGTTAAGTGACAAAAAAAAATTCATGTATGAAAATTGGAAAAAGACATTTTACCGCAATAATTTTTTATATGAAAAAAATAGTTAAATTATCTTGTACTTTTAAGAGGTGTTTGGTTCAAGGAATTGTTTTTTATTCATAGGAATTTTTACATGAGAATTTTGGTACAAGATTTTAAAAAATATTTTCATGTAAATATGATTTTAATGAATGATTTTTACCCAATATTTCTATGTAAAAATGATTCATGAGAATATTTTTTTCAAAATTGAATCAAATAGCCCATTAAAGAAGAATTTAATTTTGATTCACTGTAAATATAAAATTTTTTTATAATATTATTTAATTATATATTATTATATTATTAAAAAATATTTAACTTTTTAAATAATTATTATTTTATTTTTTTTAATGATTTGATGATACATAATTGAATGATAATATAAAAAATTTTATCGAAAATAAATCAAAATTAAATTCATTAAATAAAACTTGAAAACCACATGTAGGCATGTTTTTGACATACATATTACAATTTGTTAATATAATTATAGTTAAAAACAATAATATTCAATTAATAATATTTTAAACTAGAATGTTAACATTTTGAATTATACTAATAATATATGTGACATAGAATATCTCCATAAAAAGTAAGAAATTAAAATCTTTATAAATAAGGATTCATTACTAATTACAGTAGTCATTCAATTTAATTTCAATTACATAACTGATGGAATAATAGATGTTACAAGTAAATATATATGTAAGTTTCTTAATCCTTACGTTTAAGTCCCCATCAAATAATCTTGAAGGGTTAATCTATTAGTTAAGGAGGTATACTTGTCTCAAATTTAAACTTTGAATCAATATTTAAATAAATTAATAAATTTTTTCTATTGAGTTTTGCGCTTACTGATATTAAGTTCCCCTTCATGCAATCATAAGTACACACTCCCACATTGAAATGATATATTTTAAAAAAATTAATTTTTTAAACTGCTAACTGGATATTTGAACACTAATACTTGTAAACACTAGATGCACTAATTTATGGTTTATTAAATCTATTCATATTTAAATTTAATATAATTTATTTAATTATAATAATATATTAAATGAATTGTCTTAATTTTAATTAATAAATAGTTAATAAATTAATTAAAATATTTATTAGATATTTATATAATTTAAAGAATAAAATATATTTAAATCTAAATATATTTAATTTAAAATAAATAAATTAAATATTCATTTATTAAAATATATTAATAATAAATTAATAATTTTAATAATTTTTTAATAAATAAATAAATTATTAATAATATAATTTAAAATTTATTCCATTCATACATTTGCTGCCGTAACGAACACGAAGACAAAAAAAAACATATTTCCTTAACAGGTCAATAAATAAATAAATTAAAAAAATAAAAGTTATCATGATTTTATCTGCTGTGCACGATCCTTGCAGAGAGGAATTTTGATAATGACATTGTACGGACACGACATGGTTTCTTGCTTTGATCAAACCAAGAGTTCCTAGAAGCCCAATCCGTAATGACTAAATGCTCACTTTCTCGTTAAGTACTTTGTAATAGCAGTCAAAAGTCAAAATACACAGATTGTGGTTGTAGAGAGAGAGAGAGAGAGAGAAGTTACAGAGAAAAACTTCACCTGCACACTTTTCTATCACCAAGAAGCTTCACCTCAAGTTTCTCTCCCAAGATTTCAATTGCAAAATCCATCTTCTCTTTTCTTACTCTTTGTCCACAACAAAATTCTTGCCCACTTTCTTAATTCGTAAGGTTTCTGCTCTGGGATATATAGTTTTTTATATCCTCTCTCAGATTTCTTTGGGGTTGAGGTACTTTTTCCTGGTTTGCAGTTGATTTTTATATTTGTTTCTAAATTTGAGAATTATATGTTCTCTTCAGTGTCATATTCTTTTGGACCATTTACCAGTGATTATTAAGTGCAAGGGTGGTGTTGATGTGAGGGTCAATTGTCTGAGTTCTCTATTCCTTGGGGCAATTTTGTTTATGGGTTTTTGAGTTTGGAGGTTATTCTTGCTGAATTATGTATTTAATTTGCAACCTCTTACTTCCAAAGAGTTTCTGGGGGTTTTGACTTCTTGTTGTCAGTATGTGGTACTAGATTATGGGAAGGGCCATGAGAAGTTAGAAGGAGAAGAATGGAAGGAGTTCTCTAAAATCTTCTCAGCCATATCTTCATCTTCCTGATAATTTTCAAAGGCAAGCTTCAAACTTTAGACCACAGTGATTTTGGATTGGAAATGAAGTAGTCCTGTTCAGTTGTAGAGACTAGAGGGTTCATTCTGGTCTTGATTTCTTCAAACTCTTTCATCTTTGCCAGTATGGAGCAGCATAAATCTGTTATCACTTCCTATGAAGAAGATCAACATGTGGTTGCTGCGGCTAAGCACATTTTAAAGGCACTAGCAGCAAGCAAGAACGTCTCTGATGATCTGAGAAAAACTCTCTTGGATGTTGAGATCCACTTGTCAGCAATGTCCAGAATCAATGAAAGAAATGGAAGGGATATCAAAGAATTAGAGAGGCAGCTGAAATGTGCTGAAGGCAAGGTCATGAGTTGGGAGGCAAATCATTCCATGAAATGGGACTCTGGCCCCAGGGAGTCTTCTGAGTATCTAGAAGTCGTTGAAGAAATCCAAACACTGACACAAAGTTTGCAAGGCTTGTCTGTGAATGAAAATTGGAAGCAGAAGGAACTCCTTCAACGAGCTAATATAATTCTGCAGATTGCTATGTCGAGGCTTGAGGAAGAGCTAATCCACATTCTTGTTCAGCAGAAGCAATACTTTGAGCCTGACTACATGTCCCTCCATTGTAATAGAGTGGACATGGTGTATGATGAATCATTTGTTTCAGTTGAGGATGAACAAAGCGAGGAGGCATCCCGGAGCAGTGGTGATAGCCAATCCGAGGCCTGCACTGTAGATTTGGTGAATCCAGTTATACTTGCAGATCTCAAGCGCATTGCAAATGTCATGTTTGCTTCAAAATACCATCAGGAATTCTGTCAGGCCTTCATTACTTCCAGGAGAGATGCCTTGGACGAGTACTTTGTTATTCTTCAAATGGAAAAATTAAGCATTCAGAATGTGCTGAAAATGGAGTGGCATCGCTTGAATCACGAGATAAGGAAATGGATTCGGGCTATGAAGATCATTGTTCAGGTATATCTTGTCAGTGAGAAACGATTGTGTAAGCGGATTCTGGGAAACTTTGGAACTGTTTATCAATTTTGCTTTTCTGAAATATCAAAGAGTTCTATGTTGCGCCTTTTGAATTTTGGTGAGGCCATAGCAATGGGAACCCATACACCAGAAAAATTGTTTTGCTTGCTTGACATGTACGAGGTTCTGCAGCATCTTGCTGTGGATGTCGATATTTTGTTCTTTCAAGAAGTTGGCTCTTTTGTTAGGGGTGAGTTTCACAATCTTCTAAAGAGGTATGGTGATACTGTAAGGTCTACATTTCTGGCATTTAGAAGTGCTATTGCGACTAATCCATCAAAAACTCGTTTTCCTGGAGGGGGTATTCACCATCTTACCAAGTATGTCATGAATTACATCAAGACACTCACTGAATATGGTGATACCCTTAATCTGCTTCTTGCAGATGAAAGTTCTGTTGATCCGGCGGGCAATGAGCATGACACCTCAGCTCTTACATCTTCTCCAATGGCTTGCCGCTTTCGGTCAATCACTGCCACTCTAGAATCCAACTTGTGCAACAAATCCAAGTTATACAGAGATTTGGCTTTGCAACACATTTTCATGATGAATAACATTCATTACATGGTCCAAAAGGTTAAGAGCTCTAAACTAAGCCATTTCTTTGGAGATAATTGGCTTCGCCAGCATATTGGGAAGTTTCAGCATGATGCTAGAAGCTATGAGAGGGTGACTTGGGGTTCTGTCCTTTCTATGCTTAGGGAGGATAGAGGGTCAAATCGCGTTTCAGAGGAAACTCTAGAGAAAAGGTGCACAAGGTTCAGTACTGCCTTTGATGAAGTATACAGGACTCAGACAAGGTGGTGTATCCCAGATCCTGAACTTCGTGAAGATCTACAAATTTCAATTTCTCAGAAAGTACTTAATGCTTACCGGACTTTTACTGGGAGAAACTCATCCAACATTTGTGAGAAGTCGATCAAGTACACTGTAGATGATCTAGAAGGTTATATTTTGGATCTTTTTGAAGGTTCCTCAAGAGCTTTGCACAATCATCAGCGCAAAAAGTGAAGGCTTTGAGTTTCAGTTTCAGTTTTTTACAGATATCTTTTCAGGCTCTCCTCTCCCAAGGGCAATCTATGTATATTGCTTGTCATTAGCAAAACCACGGTCTTAGTTTAGCATCAGGAGGCCGTTATACTAGTTCTCCATTGGCATCAAATAAATGAATATGGCCTTACCATACTGTTGGTCAATTTGGATGAAAATGGTGAATTTTATTTGTTAATGCCATTTGGTTTTGCTCTCTCTTTGTTATTGACAAAAGAAGTGTTCTCATCTGGAAGGTTTATAAATATATGATCAAACAAATCTCAACAGATTATAGCTAGCATCTGATCTGAGACAACTCAATAACAACGGCAACAGAGTTACAGAAATAATCAATCGTAAACATGAAGTGAAAGAAACCAGGAACTAAATATCAGATGAGAGGGAGAGGAAGACTGAGAGTGTTGGAGAGGGAAGGATATGTCAAAACATGACCCACACATCTTAAGACTTAGTTCACTGTTCTCTAATTTCATCCCTTGAAAACATTTTTCATATCTAGCCCATTCTATGTGACTCCCAAATTGGAGCTGACTGGAATATTCCTCCATATTGGCGGCTTCCATTTAAACTCTTTCATTCACATCCAAAGTAATGTTATTTGTATGGCAGTAAATGCACATATATTTTACACCTCTTCTCAGAAGTATTATTTTATCCAAGCGTAAACGAAAATGTGTATCTACTATTTAAGTTTTGCTGCTGAAAGCTCGAGCACTCAGGCACTCAAGTTTTGCTGCAGAGAGAGCTCCAACATTTGTGCACTCAGGCTTTGCCTTGCCTGCCCTTCAAATTGTGCGGGCCCCCTTAATTTGAAAATTAAAATTCATAGTTTTTGTGGTTGGTGATCAATGGAGAGATGTGCACTAGAACTTATGTAGCATCATCATTGGCTATTTATTGATGAACGACTACTTATTATTTATCTTTTTCAAAATCGTTTCTTGTGCAAGAATCAAGGTTCTGAAAACCGGACCGGACCGGCCGGTTCGGCCAGTCGGACCGGGAACCGGTTCCCTAAACCGGTCCGGGTCATCGTCCAAAACCGTGGCCGTCAAAAACCGGTGAACCGGTCTCAAACCGGGCAAACCGGCGCCGGTCCGTACGGTTGCCCGGGTCTGCTCTTTTTTTTTTTTTTGAATTTTTTACGTCAAAACGACGTCGTTTTGATATATATTTTTCAAAAAAAAAAAAAAACCGGACGACGTCGTTTCGGTTTGAATCAAAACCGAACGCTCGCCCTCGCTGCGGAAACCCTCGCCGCTGCGAAAAGTCGAAAACTCTCGCGCCCTCGTTGCTCTGCGTCGTCTCGCCGTTCGGTCGTCTCTCGCCGAAACGCTCGCTCTCGCTGGCTCGCTACTTCGCGTCGTCTCTCACGTCTCACCGTTCGGTCGTCTCTCACCGAAACCCTCGCTGGCTCGCTGCGGAAGCCGAAGCCGAAACCCGCGTGCGTCCGTCTGCGTCGGTGCGTCCGTCTGCGTCGGTGCGTTCGTCTGCGTCCGTGCGTCCTCGACTCCGGTTTCTTACCTTTAGAAACCCTCGCTATCGGAGATCCTCAAAGTATACACGGATACACCTCTGCACATTTTTATTTTTATTTTATGATGTTTTTCCGTTTTTGTATTTAGAATCTGGATGCCGAGAATGGGGAAGATTGTGTGTTTAATTTGATTTTGCAGATGATTTTGATTATTGTTTGTGCCGTGTACACTTTGTGGGTTGTAGCATTTTTGTTTCTATAATTGTTGTTTAGTTGCGCATGTAGTGTTTGATAAAATGCTTCAAAGACATTGCAATGCAACTAGAATTGTGTTTCAAATAATTTTATTATTAATTTATATTGTATTTTTATAATTTTTATTTATTTTAGTACTATATAAATAATTATATATATTTATATATAAATATAAAATATATATTTAATTATACTCCGGTTCGACCACGGTTCGACCATTGAACCTTGAATCAGTACCTCGACCGGTTCAATGACCGGTTCGATTTTCAGAACCTTGGCAAGAACTTCTTCTCCTTTGTCCACTGCCTCCGGTTGACCAGTTATGTAAAAATCAAGGTTCTGAAAACCGAACCGGTCACTGAACCGGTCGAGGTACTGATTCAAGGTTTAATGGTTGAACCGTGGTCGAACCGGAATATAATTAAATATATATTTATATATAAATATAAGAATATTTAATCAACAATTAAGCAATTTAAGCCTGAACAAAAGTTAAACAAAATGATAAAATTAGAATGATTGTCCCTGTATAGAAAAAACAAACTGAAACATAATTATCAAGTTGAACAAGTTTTCAGAAATGGTTGAAACCCCAATATGAAATCAGAATCTTTAGATGGGCAGAGATCGCTCGGAAGGTTTCAAGGGCTATAACCCTCTCAACCAACGCCAACATCTATGTCGTCGCCAGCCGCACCCTCGATAAGGCTTCCAAGTATGCCGCCGCCAACGGCTTCCCTCCCGACGCCAAAATCTATAACTCCTACGAGGCCTTTCTCAACGACCCCGACGTCCATGCCGTCTACGTCCCAATTCTGACGAGCCTGCACCTCCACTGGGTGGTGCTCGCAGCTGAGAAGAAGAAGCACCTGGCTGGCTGCAGTGGGCGACGAAGGAACGCTGCGGTGCGGGACGAACGAACGCTGCGGTGGGCGACGAACGAACGCTGTGGTGCGCGACGAACGAAAGCTGCGGTGCGCGACGAACGAACGCTGCGGTGGGCGACGAACGAACGCGGCGACGAACGAACGAAGCTGCGGTGGGCGACGAACGAACGTTGCGGTGCGCGACGAACAAACGCTGCGGTGGGCGACGAACGAACACTGCGGTGCGCGACGAACGAACACCGCCGCGCGCGACGAACGAACGCCGCAGTGCTCGACGAACGAATGCTGCGGCTGGTTCGTTCTGCGAAGGGCGCACTGGCGCAGGAAGACTGGCCCAAAACGATGCCGTTTTACTTTTTTTTTTTTTGTAAAATCAAGAGCAAAACGACGTCGTTTTGCTTAAAAAAAATTTAAAAAAAAAAGAAGTCAGAAACCGGTAACCGTATGGACCGGTACCGGTTTGACCGGTTCACCCGGTTTGACACCGGTTTACCGGTTCTTGACCGGTTTTTGACCCTCCCGGTTCTGGGACATAACCCGAACCGGGGAGGGAACCGGTTCCCGGTCCGACCGGTCGAACCGGCCGGTCCGGTCCGGTTTTCAGAACCTTGGTAAAAATGATATTTGTCCTTACTGCTAATTAAACTCATATTTATGAAACGTTGATATAATAAAAATAAATTATATTTTTAAATATAAGAATTATAATTTAATTTTTAAAATTATATATTATAAAAAATTATATTATTATTATTTTTAATGTAAAAAATTTAAATATATAAAATAATTTAAATGAATAAAATTACGTAAAAATACTCTTGATTTAAAAAAAAAAAATTGAAGTCATCTGGTTAACTCGCTGTCACGAACGCGTCGTTGCTGCTTTTCCTTGGGAATCAAGGTCAATAGATCACAAATGACAACTGGCTTATTGAAGACCACTTACTTTTCATATCCTGTGGAAAGGAAGACTTCGACTCTAACTACTTTTCTTAGCATAGCTTTTTTTTTGGGGTACATTCTTAGCATAGCTAAAGAAACGCCAAGAAAAAAAAATCCTTGTGTTCATTATAGCAACAAGCACTGCGTCCATTGTATACATGTGCTTTCACATTTAGCAGTACAAAAGGAAAAAAAAAAAAAATCCCCCCAATCACATGAATATGAACATACAAGTGCAGAGGGGGGAGGTGGACTACTTTTTCCTGCTGAATTTCTGAGCCTGCAGTTACTTTCCTAGTACAATGCCCTGAACTCTGGGGTCCTGGTGAGTCAATTTCTAGTTTCTGTTCTTCCTTCAGGTCCCAGCCACCCATTCATGAGCTGCTCTCTCTTTGTTTCTGGCTACACATTCTATATAGCATGCATTCCTTTAGACTCCGGGATTAAGAATTGAAAAATTGTTATTGTTACCGTATTTGTTACTAAACGCATAAATATAAATTAGAATAAATTTTTAATTTTATCTTTTGAAATTAATGTCGATATTTTTTAAAAAGTAAAAATAATATTGGTAAAATTTTTAAAAAATTTAATTAAAAATTTATTTTTTAAATTATTATTTTATTTAACAAATAAAAAAGTTTAAATTTTAAGATTCAATGCAAAAATATTATCGTTATACCTTAATTTTACGTATTTTTTATATATTTATCTTAAATAATAATAAGTAAAAGGGATGAATTTAATTTTTTTTATATTTTTTTCTTTCTCTTTTTTTTTATTATAAAAAGTAAGTGTATGAAAAACATATGATTGAAGAATAAAAATAACATAATTATATTCAATGTGTAAAAGAAAACAGCAACGTATCAGTGTATTTATTTAGTTTTTAACAAGAATTTTATCTAGCCAAAAACAATTTTGTTCCAATATTTTACTTATATTAAATTAAAATCGGTTATCATCTAACCTATTTTAAAAATGACCGTTTCTATTAAAATAAAAAATTAAGTTTTAATCCATTAATTTTTGAGTTATTTATATAATATTTTGCTCGTAAAAGAAATTACACAACACAAGATATAATACAAAAAATTCTCCACGTATCTGTCGCCAAAGTTAACATCCATACGGCGAAAAATTTTATTATGCTGATCTACCACAAGAGCTAATTACATCATATCTAACACAAAAAAAAAAAAAAATGCAAGATACCTCTGAAGGTTATCTGAGTCCAAAATGCCAAGAGGAAAAAAGAGAGACTGTATCTTGAGATGAGAGTGCCCTTCCGGCGATTATTTTTGAACCTCCAACGGCTACAATTCTTTAGAGCCAATCTCAAGAGATCCAACAGTAAAACTTGGAAAAATTGGACCATTAGCAGACAATGCTAAAATATCATAATGATATAATCTATGATCTCAACCATATAGTATGTATGTTTAAAATAATTCAAGGACAAAATTTTAGAGTTATTTGACATATTGAAGAGATCTAATGTGCATAACTACAGTGTTCGTACTGATATCGAAGGGGAATCCTTATCTATAATTTAAAAAATAAAAATAAGTGTGTAAAGAAGAAAAACTACTCTCATTTCCTGCATGTCTTGAAAAATCCTTGTGGCCTCAATGGGGGGAATCACAACACATATAAGGTGAGATAAGGGTCTCTCCTTATGTTTATAATATGTGTTAACCTACCCATCATAAAAAAACTCATATACAAGGTCTATATATCACCACAATTCATAATAGGTCTAGTGTTTATAAAAATTTAATAATAAAAGTGATCACAAATAAAATAAAACAAAATATATTTAACAATATTAAATATTTAATTAATTTAAATTTTAAAAAATATTTGACTATATTAATTAGCATAGGATCAAAATTTCAACTGACAAGACTCGCCTTCTTGCCTTCTTCAGTTTCAAAAAGGGAAAAATTTTCACAACCCAGCATTCAGGCACAGACCCAACGAGTCTTTTGGACTTTTGGTTCTACGGAGACATTCAAGAGTAGAATACAGGATAGGTTCAAGACCCATCATGCCACAACAAGTCAGAGGTATTGTGTTTTCTCCCTTCTCTATTTCTCAGTTTATACTTTTTGGATGATTATATTTGTATCACCCAGCACTAGGTTCTTTTTTTCTTTTAATTCTTAAGAGACATTCAAAAGTAGAATTCGAAATGGGTTCAGGACCCATAGTTCCACAATAAGCCAGAGGTACTGTATTTTCTCCCTTCTCTATTTCTCGATTTTTGCTTTTTAGATGATGTACTGCATCACCCCTAGAGTGTTATCTACTTGGTATTCAAAATTTGTTTAAAACAATGTTTTACTCTTGAATCTATCATACTAGTTACTATAATTTTATAATTCAATGATATATAAATAATGTGACACCTTGTTTATTGATAGTGAAAAATTTTATATTGATAATAAATTGAATTTAAACTCTAATAATTAGTTATTATATTAAGCAATATGAATGTCATTTATTTATTATTTAAAAAGGTCAAATTGTAAATTAGTTACTTCAACTTTGATCCTTTGGTAAATAACTCTACATGGTTTAGTTTTGATAATTAACTTGCTTAAACTTTTAATATGTCCCACATAACCCTTATAATTTTAATTTTAACAATTTATCCGCTTCAATTTTTAACATATGACAAATTACCCTTGAGATTTCAATTTTAACAATGAACTATACGAATTATTTGAAATTATATGAAATAATTTGTAATGTGTTAAAAGTTTAGGTGAGTTAATTACCAAAATTGAAACGACAGATAACTATTTGCCAAATGATCAAAATTAAATAATGTAATTTACAATTCAATCTTAAAAATATTTTTCACAAAGCAGTTAGCAATGTGGAAAAGATAACTATATGCAGCTACAAACATAAACGGTGTTACGCATACTCGGGAAGACTTCCTTGCAAAATGAAATTATATTTTGAGGAAAAACACAAAGAACATAAATATAATGAAAAAATTTGTTCCCTAGTGAATTTTTTTATTAGTTTTACAGTAAAAGTATTTTCAAAACACACATCCTTAATCATTAAATTAACACCTGAATTAGGATGATTGACTCGTAATGTTGTGGACTAGTAGTCTAAGTGTTCATTACTTTACTAAATCACTTTGAGACACAAATATATATTCAAGTCAATCCACGAGGTGTTAGTATGGTAAAAATGAGTTACACCCTCAAGTATAAAACCTGCGTTTAATTTTTAAGAGTCTGATTTCATGAGAGAGTCATTCTATTATCACTCCCTACTCGAGAAAATTAACTTTATAGGACAGTCCACATAGATCAAATTTTATGAGAATACTCTTAATTCACATAAAAAAACATTCAAATATGTGATACTTTCGTAGTTTAAATAACCAATTATAATTTTCTTTACTTTTCTCATTAGTGTCATAATATGAATTTTTTTAATTATTATCCAAATTTTCAATCCATTATAAATTAATGATAAATTTCTTAATTTTCATATCAACGTAGTGAAAATGAAGAAACTATTTCATAGATCAACTTTCATACTCCGATTGAATTAATTTCGGTTCTGATTCTTCATTTATCATTTCTTGGCAACATTTTATTTTAGAATCATTGTGAATTTTTATAGTTTCACTTCAATTTTTTTAAAAAACTAAATTGACTATTTTTTTTCTCACTCTTGTAAGGTTTCAATTTGTGGACATCGTCACATTGAATTCTTTTTTTTTTTTCCTTTTCCTGTAAGTGAGGCTATTACAAATGTTATAATGCAATCGTGGCTATCATAGTTGCGAATTTTTTAAATGTTCTCACAATTGGTTTATAACAGACTCAAAAGTCAAAATTATTAAGAGTTTTTATAAATTGATATCATTTCTGTTTTTCTTTTTTTGCTAAGGTAAAATATTTACATTACACGTTATATGAACATAAAATTTAAAAAATCCTGTTCGAGATACAAACATTGATTGCGTTGATTAATCTGCAGTCACATTGATTAATCTAATTAGTAGGCAAGAAAAAAAAAGCCACTTTGAGTGCCAAATTTTAGGCTGAGTACTGATGAAACAGAATTGTATGTAAAAATATTCACTAAACAAAGAATTGGATGTAAAAATAAGGTCAAAAGCAAGGAAGCTTTGTTGTATTAATAAGTATTACTAGCCTCTTCTATTCCTACACACCTAACTATTTGATATCAATGTTCATCTTCATCCATAGAATATAATATCCTTTGTGCATTCTGAAAAACAGGAGAACCTTTCTTGGTCTTTTCAACAATATGCCTTATCAATTGCCTTTCCACCTCATAATCACAACCACAATTTTCATCTCCAGCAACATCTAATTCATAAATGCTAGAGCTTTGCCCTTCCAACATTGTCACCTTGCAAGAAGAGAGTTCCCTTGACAGTCTTCCTCCGTCAACCCTGGAGTAGTTTACAGAACCATTAGCTCCACCATGTTGAACCCCTAATGCATGCCAATCATGTGAATGTGAACCTTCCTTGTGGTCACTATCATGGATGGCTGATGGTGAATTTTCTTCAGAGTTATCTCTCTTTATTAATTCTTCATAGGCCTCGTTGTATGCATCTAGAGCTTCACCTGATAAATTCATAACTAAGGGCTGGGCCATAGGGTCACAGTCATCATAAGTTAATAGATTTCCTCTATCAGAGAAAGATGCTTGCCCATAGCTTGGGATATCCTTTTGGAAACAACCGGCATGCTCTGATTCCATTAGTCGTACTTTCCTCTGGCTATTTTGGAGGGCAATCTCAAGCTCCTTCACACGTTCCTCAAGTTGATATTGCATAACTTCATGCAAACGAAGACTCAGTTCACGAGGTGAAACTGCATAGTTTCCAGGGAGAGTTGTAGTGTCACTGGCATCCTCATTTGATTTTGGATGGACAAAATCTTTCCCACTGACCATGTCAGCTCGCAACTCACCTTCAGCAAAATCTGCTACAAACTCTGGGTCAAGCTGCAAGAATTTGTGCAAAACACCCATTAAAGAACAGTTAACTTCAACCAAGAAAAAAGGAGAAAAGCATAGGAGGTAAAATTTCACAGAAGCACAATGAACAAAATAGGGGGAAAAGGATCAAGACTTGGGAAGTGCAGTACACCCACATATTTAAGTTACTTGTGATTTCTAGAGAATTGAAAGAGGTTATCAAACTGAGGAACAAAATATTTCCTATTTTGAAGTCGATCAATCCTCGTGTACTGGACTGCCCTTTTGTCAATCAATCACTCCCTCTGCGTCCCAATTTCTACTTTCATGTGACTTTCTAGCCTTGATGAAAATCTCGGTGGGCTTTAAGTTTATTGTATATAAAGTCATTACACCAATCATTTTTGTATAGGTCATAACAACAATCATGCTTGCCCAAAGATGAAATTAACCTTTACTGCTACTCCAAATAGAGTAAAGTAAAAAGAGTTATTAAGGAAAAACTAGAAATTGAAAACTTGTATGACTTCCAGAATAATATATATATGTTCAAACTTCCAAAGAGAAAAATAAGGCATATAAAATGGGGCAAAGGGAGTTAAAACAATTTCTATAGCAGTGCAAGGATATTTTGTTTAGTTTCTCTACACCAATGCAAGTTTGTTGTAAGGAACTTTCGGTTACTGTTGCAATTCCAATTTCAACCAGAATAAATTAATCATATGATTGAGAAACACAAGCTGTAGCATAAATCAGACTGAGCGGAAATTCCAGGCATTTGTCTTTCGTGTTACAGGTCTAGGTTATACTTTGTGAGGAATTGAGTAACATGATCTCTCTTTCAAGACATATAAATCAGAAGGCGCCATTTTCACTCCATTTTTGTTACTTCCACCACTATCAAGGATGGGACGAATTCAGTTAGCATCAGCATATATGAAAAGCTATAAAATAAAACACATCACAACAGATATATTCCAAGACAATGTTATGTGCCTATAGGATCATGTAATTACTAGGAAATGCAAAGATAAAAATTTATGCTCACCTCAACAAGCTCAGACAGTTTTCTATCCAGGCTCGATGCATTCATGTTCAACCCCAATCTCTCAAGTTCAGCTTCAAGCTCAGCTTCAATTTTGCTCAAAGATTCTGAACTTTCCTCTTCCTTCTGGTCATATGATTCTTGGCAATCAATTCTTGGAGAGTTATCCATATGCTTTTCAGGGGAAAATCCATTTAGCTCCTTATCATAGAAGGAATGATCACATGTATCCTGTGAACCATAATTTTCATTATGTAACTCCTTCACTGTCATTGAATCTTTCATTTCAAGCTCCTCTTGTAGATCTTGAACCAAGTTTTCAGTCTGCTTCAACAACTCTCTTAACTTGTCTATTTCTCTTTTATTTGCCATGATGGAAGTTATCATCCCAAAAGAAATCCCAAGACTGAAGAGAAATGTTGAATCTGATAATTAAGGACGTGTCAACAAATGTAGTTATCAAAGTAAAATACATTGTCTAACACAAATCAAGTACCAGAGACATTATATCCATGAATGAGATAAATAGCAACCTGATTCATTAGAAGGTCAATAGTTTATGATTTGTTTGGGTTAGAATGCTAGCCATGATCAACATGTTAAGAACGGATAATGAAACCCTTTTCAAATTAATGCTGGGAATGCCATTGTAGGACCTGAAGCAATTTCTTTCTCCCTCCAGCCCAAAAGCTATCCATTTGTAAAGGAACAATGAGATTATTCAACTGTATGTTCAGATATCATTTCTCAGGAATATTTAATTTGTAATAGAGAAACTAAGATCCATAATATCCTTCCAATATGTAAGAACTTCAAATCAGTTCAAAAACCATTTGATTTTGAAATAACTGATATATATAAGTCTCATTCTCTGAGACTAGTGAATTGTATAGAAATATCTATATTTATTTTTTGCACCTGGGAGTGAAAAACAAAACAAGAATCCTTTACAATTTTTCTTCTCATACATAACAATACACCACCTAGTGGGAAAGGCTCAGTTGTTGTTTTACATAAACAATACAGAAAGAGACTGTTACTAACCAGAGAATGCAGAGAAATCTCAAAAAAAGTTTATATCACATGGGCAGACTGATAAATTTCCTCAAGTGTAATAAGAAGTACAAAAAACAAACATTTGCAATGCAGGACAGGCTAAAGAGGCATTGTAAATCAAGAACATTACCACATTGAGTATGGACAGGTTTTCCCCTGAACACATTGTTGGAAGAGCTCAACCTTCGACGTCGCCCAGTGACTGCATTGAATTTCAGCTTCTTGGCATCATTAAAAGATCCAATTTTTGGTAAGGAAGGAACCCCAAATACGTTTTCATCTTCTACGTGATAGGCTTCATTATGCAACTTATATTCCTTGCTTCCAATTAATGCACTGAACGAATCATCATTTGTTCTGCTGATTATTCGGCTTCCATCACTTACAAGAAATGATCTTGTGATCTTGGATGGTGATGAAAGAGAACTAAAGACATATTCTTCCATCTTGGCATGTTCTTTGTATAGCTGAGCCATGAGGCAACTTTCTAAGGAATTTAAAGGTCTATAAATATGCCTAGACAAATGCTTAGTCCTGAGAGAGGTTTTATTTCCAGAAGAGTTATGGATAGGACCCACTTCTCCTGCAGAAGAATCAGGAAGCAGGAAACCATAATTACCACCAATATTGGAGCTTTGCTCATTTCCAACTTCAATATCCTTAAAGTTCTCATTTGGTGAGAATGATAGTGGTAACTTCGACATAGAAAGGAGGTCACTCTCGTTGTAATTCCAGAAGTGTCTTATTTCTTCACTATCAAGCCCTCTGTTAGAAGCCACTTCTACTGTCAAAAGACCATCCAGTGAGTTCACATCTGAAGATTTCCCATCCGAAGCCCTTCTATCTAAAGAAACATCTTTGCCCAATTTATCTCTTCGTGCTTGTCTGCGGAAGGGACAGCTTGGGGATTCAGGATTCTCAAAACAAGAATCCTCTGAAGACAAATGACATGAGCTATCACCATCCTTTGAAAGCCTATTCCAATATTTAGCTAAATAACCAGCTCCAGCAGCAGCTGCAACAACCCACAAATCCATTTTTCCCTCCCTGACTCCCTCCCACAGCAAAAAAGCCACTACCCAAACTCCACAACACAAGTTGTCCTCTTTCTTTCAATTATTAGCATCAAACAGCCAAGGGAAAAACTTTCCACGAATTAGAGAAGTTTCCTTCAAGTGTTCTGGCAATAACAGGTTAAAGAATGGAGAGATGGAAGCATATATTCCTCCTCCTCCTCCCAACTCTTAGTATATTATCTATGAAAACCCTATCATTCACTACTCTGACCATAAGAGACTACTCCCCAAGTGGAAGGATGGAGAACCAACAATAATTTAAAAAAAAAAATCAAGTACGTGAGAATCCCCAGAGAGAAGGAACAACGAGAAATTAAAGAGGAACATTCATTAGTTTCTATCAACTTCAAAAGCAGAAATCAGCCAATGCCAGAGACAACCACCATCTAAACGAAACCATTTCTGAGGAAATAGAAAAGAATGCAATTAACAGCGGCTAATCCATTCATTGATGATTGAACTTCAGATAGAAAAAGAAAGAAAACAAACCCACACAAACTTGAGCAACTCCAAGGAACCAAATTTCACGAGGAGATATAGAAACTACAAGCTATATCAGTCTGAAAGTAGCTTCTTCACTGCAAAACGCATTCATGAGAGGAACCCATTTCGCCAAAACAATGGAAGATGATGCAGAGTCGATAATGAGCGATGAACATGGCCTCGGTCGCTGCTAATTTTCTGGCATTGGAGAAAAAGGGGAAAAAAAAAAAAAGCTTACTTTTGAAAATTCTTCACTGTTGTGAAAGCAAAATCTATGACACCCAACTTTTCCCGCAGGATGTTTGTCGAATCTCGAAGGTTGGATTAGGATACCTCGAAACAAAGAATAAGACGGGCTACACCGTCATCTCCACAGACACAACACCTACAACAAGTTTTCACGAATGAAAAAACACCGGTCGCAAATATCATGGATGATAATAATAATGATAAATAATTATTTATTTTTCTGCAAATAAATTCTAATGGGATTTTCTCTCTCCAATTTTTGTGGGGTCACCGTGCTTCCGTCAATAAAATAAAATAAATAAAAGAGAGAGAAATTAATTATAAAAAAAAGGAAAATGTCTTGCTCTGTTTCTCTCCCAGGCTTCCCCTTTTTTTCTTTGCTTTTGCTGATCTAGAAAAAATGTGGTCGTCCATGTTTATCAAATGAAAGGCTTGCTAAACTGAAAATAATGTTATTATTCTTTTTTTTATCTAAAGAATTATTCTATATGGTGATAGGAGTCTCATTGAATGATTTTAAGTGTATAGCCTCGTATCAATTTAGTGTATCTAAAAAAATTAGTTTTTTTAAATGTTTATCAAATATTTAAATTTGAAAAGTCAAAATTACAAATATATTTTTTTAACTACTAATTCAAAGATTTGAATTTTCTTTTTCTATTTATTAATATGTTATTATAATAGAAAGACGTCAATTTTATTATAATGAAATTCATCGTTACTTGTGTAGAATTCATTAATTTTATGCAAAAATAATTTATGTTTTTTTATCTCGTAATATCACCCTTTCAACGAGTAAAAGAAGATGATTCTAATCACAGATCCAACCCTTAGTTTTTACTCTTTTTTGTTTGTTTATTTCTATACAAACTTTGCCAACAGGCCAAAGAATTGGATGTCCCAACCATAGAAAGGTGGACAAGGACATACCATCAGTCATATGACTCTTAACACATTTATGTTGAAATTAAAAGAGTTTTAGCAAAATAAAAATAATAATCATTGTAATTATGATAATACTGGATGTTTCAAGTGAATGATATTATCTTCATCAACAACCACAAGAGATGTCATTACCGTTCAATGATTTGAAAGTTGGACTTTAACCATTGTTGTATAAGGGAATTAAAGATGTTTCTTTATCATTAGGAATATTTAATAATCATGATAATAATTTTAACATATTATCAATATAAATTTTTTTTATTATTATGTTATTTAATATTTAACTTTTTAAGTAATTATTATCATAATCAAACTTTTTTAATAACTTAATAATCTGTAGTTGAATGATAGTATAAAATTTTTTACGCTTATAATAGATCAAAATTAAATTAAAACACATGAATTAGTTCTAACTTTTCATATAAAAATAAAAGTTTTGTTAATGCATGTCATAAGAGTACATATTAAGAAATAAAAAAATAAATTATTAAATGAAAAATAAAATTATTTAATATCTTAAAATTTAAAATATATTTAATATTTTTTTCTTTAAATAATTAAGATAATTTAATGAAAGATAATAAATATAATTTTTATTCTTTAACCTGTGCTTTAAGAGTACACGTTAACTAAACTTCAAAAATTAAACAATGTTATTTGTACATTATTTTAGTTACACCATTCTTAAATCATTTTTTAATAATAAAATAAAAGAAAATATACATTCTAACTCATTCTATCTATCATTTGTTACTAAACTATAAGGTGTCAAAGAAAGATATTAAAAAAAAAAGTGTGTAACAAACATTTCTCATAAAGATAATCTGAAATTTTATGTGGAAAACCGATAATAGCTTTTTTTTTCCTCAATTTTTTACAATAGCTTTATTAGCAAATTAGCTGCTGTGGTGAGCTTTTTCTTTGGTATAATCGCCATTTGACAAGAAAGTCAGGTCCACTATATAATGTTGTATAAATAATATTTTTACATTTTTATATTACGATTGTGTTTTCTAATACACAAACTGAATTAATCAATTATCAAAGTAAATTAATTAATTTTTATTTATATTTTAATAAAAAAATTCATTAATTATTTAACTGATTACAAAAATAGTATAATTAATAATTTATCTAACTGAATTAATTATATTTTATATCATATTACTTAAAGGTAGCAAAACCAGTTAAGAGTATGTTAGAATCCCCTGTTATATTACTTAAAGGTAGCAAAAAATATTGTTATTACATGAATTACAGATTACAGTAGATGAAGGCTCAAAAATATATATAATAGTGTGTGACTGAGATTAGGGGTCCACACAAAGGCTGAGTAAAATATCCTCTTAAATTCTTAAATTATGAGAACCCTTTTCGTTTAGCTTTTGGCCTCTCGAATGTCTTGAACTGTGTAGCAATTAGCATGGGAGAAGTAAACAATGAAGAAGAGGGGAACAACAACATGATGAAATCAGAAGCTGCCACCCATGAGTGACAAGATAGAGACCTTAAAGTTAAACCTATCTTTCTGGCCAGAGGAACAAGCAACTCAAAAGAATGAATTGAGGAAGGCCCACTAAAAAAAAAAGAAAAGAAATTAGTCTCCAACATTAATGGCAAACTGAAAACAACAGATTAATAAAGTTGATAATAGAATGAAATTGACTATTTTGATTAATTGATTGAGAAAAGTGCTGAAATGGATATTTGAGTGGCACTTCATTAATCTCGATTCCTTTTTTTTTGGTGCCCGGGGGATTAAATTTAGAGCGGAAACTTTCAAAGCAAACGTTACCAGGAATTGAATTTGGTGTTCAGACTTTCAAGGCAAACAAACGTTGTGATTAAGTTGAGAAATTATTATATGTTATTGAAATATTAATAAATATATATTTTAAAAAATATTTTTATGATTAATTTTAAAAAAATTTATATAAATTATTTGTTAATAATTTAAAATTAATAGTAAAAATATTTTTTTAAAAATACATTTATTATATTTTAAAAACATACAATAATTTCTACATTAAACCACTGCACCTTGATTCTTTTCAGAGTATCTCTGTTTGAGGTAGATTCATTGGGCTGGGACCGAAGAAAACTGGACCCTAAATTTGCTCTCTTTGAAGTTTGACCTTAAGATGGTGTCCATAAACTGAACTAATCTGATCATACAAATCCAAACAATATTCAACATTTAGACTGACTTAATAAAAGTTTTGAATTGTGAGAAAATGAAACTGAACATATATATAAAACAAATACCGTTTTGTTGGCTCATTGTTTTATATTTAATTCAATTTTTTTAATTTTCCATGTATTATATTTTAATATTTAATATTATTTGCATTTGTAAGACAAACACATTTTTAAACCTTCATTTCACAGTTTAACTTTTTAGGCAACAAAAATCATTTCATCAAGAGTTTACATGACTAAAATGATCAAAAATTCAATCTTTACTATCCTCATTCTTTATGACTGAATTAAAATTTCAACACCAAAAATATGAATAGAGCATTATTTATTGCTTTAAGGTGCATTTAGAGACAAAAAAAAAAAAATATTTCTAAAAACCTTCACTTACCAGCTTATACTTTTTAGAAAAGTGAGTAATTATTATTAAAATGCATTAAAACTTATAAAAGCAATGCAAGAACATATACACAAATAAAATAACAAAATAAACAAAGAAAGACGAATAAATCAGAGTTTCCAAGAAGAAAATTTCATGGCAGTTGGTAAAAAAATAGAATGTTCATTCACCCTGTTCGTTTTCTCACACTTGTATGGTCCTCTTAATAGTAAAGAGGGGTATTTTTAACCTTTAAAAATAGGACACTTCCCATTTTGGGCTGAAAAGGAAACAAATGAAAAATAATAAATTTACCCCAACGAATTTATAAGGTCTTTAAAATTGAAAACTAGCCAATCAGCTTTTGCAGTGACAGATTCTCGCAGTTGAACCCCCGCATAGCAAATGAACAAGTCTGCACCACCTGGCCTACAAGCCTAAATGTGAAAAAACAGCATACATATTACCACATGATACAAGAGGAAAACTGTCAATGACACAACTAATTTGGCCAAAAAATCTATAAAAACAAGGTGATTCTCTTATCAATAATTCAACATAACTATTGGTTTTTCTGAGTGAAATCAAAAACTGTTTTGCTTAGTAGGACAGTCCACAGATGAGAAAACAAATTATCATGAACAATATTAGCAGGTGTTTCATTAAACTCCTGAGTCTTAAAGCCAAAGTTGGAAATTTTACGGGTTTTTCTTACCTCAAGATCAGTTGCACCATCCCCTACCATAGTTAATGCTTTGTATCCATGAACCTGAAAACCAGTTTGATCAGCTTTACAAGTAATGCAGTTAGCAAAAATTAACGAGCAAGTGCAAGACTAACCTTCCTGATTTGTTGCACTGCAGTAGCTTTTCCTCCACTCCTTGAAGTAGGCTCCATTTCATCAAACCCCAGAAACTCTCCAGAGCTTCCAAAAAGCAGTTGATTGGCAAAGATATTCTCTTGTGGAATCCCGAGTATTGATGCAACAGGCTTCACAGGAAGTGTGCTAGTAGTTATGAAGAAATTAAAGTATATAGTTCATTATCATGTATAAATAGAGCCAACATGCTTATCAAATGTCAAAAGCACTGCATAAAATTCTTAATGTCCTGCCAATGTTAAGCTATGGAAAGCATTTGAATGGGAAGGGTGTTGGAAGATATAGTCACAAGCTTCTCATTATGATCATTGCATCTCAGAATACTTTGAATTTGCACGAAGGCTTAAGACAGCAATGGAAGAGGCCCTGCTTGAAATTTCGATATCACATTTTCCCCCCTTCTTGGTAACCAACCTAAAATTCTAAATTCGTCAAGCCTTTCACTGTCACTCCACATTCTAAATTAAATGGATATTTAGTTCCCACTCTGCAAGAGATAAGTGCAGTAAGTAACATTGTGTTAATCTTAACAATATTGTAACCTGAGCATAACATCTTCTGTTGAAGACTCTGGGCATGCAGGGACTGCCTGTACTAGTTCTCAAATAGTTTCAAGTGCAGCATCAAGTTAAAAAAAGGCTAGCCAAATTCACAGTTTGTAATAGTAATTAATGATTTCCTCCTCTAAGCCCAAAATGAAACAAACAGAAAAACCATTAATTACAGCTATTCTCCATACATTGATCATTTGACGGAAGCCCCCAGAGATCAGATAAACATGAATGTGATTAGCCTTTAGCTTCCGGACTAACTCTTCAATGCCAGGGGAAAGCCTGCAAATTAAGAAGTAGAACCACAAACATTGTTCCAAATCTGTCTGGACTAAACAGTTCAGGATACTCATTGGAGAAACAGAGATCAGAAGGTGGAGAAAAGAAAATAAAAAATTAAGCTTTGGTGATACAGATATCAACCTTTCGTCTCATCAAAGTTTAGGCTGGTTTTAACAAGGGTAGAGTCAGAAAAATCTTATATGTAATTAGAATTAATGGAGAATTATTTCTCCACACTACTATCAACATATCAAGTGCAGATTGTTGTACATTTTTCATAATTAAATTCTCATTTCATAATTAAAATATGATTTGAATATAAAGGAATATAATTTTTGGCTCTAGACACCATGCAGCATTTCTTGTTAAGAGTCAAAAGCAAATATATATTAAACTAGCATCAGATGACCAAATAACAATTAGGTAGGGCAAAGGATATACCATTTCTCTGAAGTAAGGGACCACAAGGGATGTGGTTACATGGCCATTCTTGGGGAGAGTGACTAAACTCTATTGAATCTGTGAATCTAGCACTACAGTTTATCCTGATTTATCTGTTTCAGACACATATGGATACCTCAAACAGGTACAGGAAATTGAAGTTGACAGTTAATGTTAGACCTGCCTACATATCTGACACGGTGACACCAGCTCTCTTCCAATTATAGGCAGACATTGAACAATTACATGCACACAAATAAATACAAAGACTGCAAAGAGTTGAAGAAGATATTGACAAGGTTTTTCCATCATTAGGATATCCGATCATACATCAAATAAAGCCTTTCAATTCTGCCAAATTGGAAGTCTAAGAAAAGAACAAATGGGGAAGGATTATTCACAAGGAATTGCCTGGTCACTTTTTCACAGTTACAAGCCAACTTGGAGGCAAAATACTCATACAGGAACTATGTGCATTGTTTATCAAAATGTCAAATCTGCTCAAGCCAATAAATGCAGAAGATGGTTAACAAAATCAGTCATACCTTGGGGGCTTCTGCTCAAGAAAATTCTGAAGTTGAGACAAGGAGGGATTGAACAAAGATAGTCTAGCAGCCAAGGCTTCCTCAAAGGGGATAGAACCACCCATTGCTCTAGGAAAGTTCAATACTTAAATCAGATATTGAAACCTACATAAAAATTTTAAAAAAAATTTAAAAAAAGAATTCCCAGTTAAATAATCCAACCTAGCAGTCCATTCAGCAACAGCCTTTCCAGCTCCACAGAATTCGGCTAGCTCATCAATACCTTCATCCAGGCACACGGTGCTATCAACATCAAAGCACACAGCATCAGCATTTCTCCAAAGCTCAAGAATCTCTACCATTTAAAGAAAGCACGCATCAACACTATGAAACCGGAGACTTGATGCAAATAACTTGAGAGTGATAAATAACCTTTGGAAGGCAACGTGTTCTCAAAATGGCCCACTTGGGACCCCCCAACTGTGGCAGCAGTTACATTGAGTGGTGAGGACTGCTTCATAATCCCAAGCCGAATTCCACAGGCACTCTTCCTCAGATGCAGCGTAGATGCAGGAACAAAATGAGATTGATGTTTTCTACCATAAACACGAACTGGGTTGATCCCAGAATTCACCAACCCTTCCATGAAAGTGAAACTATCTGTTTCCAAATCCAAAAATGAAAAAAAAAAGGTTAATTTATAAAAACCCGTCAAGCAAATGGTGAATCTAAGAAGGAAGAAACATGGTTTTAAATTTGGATCCATGAGTATGAAGCTGTATAAAAATTCAGTACCTTTGGATTTTCCAAATGAAGGAAGCGCTTGGAGGCACTTTGCGTACTGAGAATAAGTGGGTTGGTGAGGCCCAAGGCCTCCCTAAAAGAGAAAGAATAGTCTCTGGTCTCTGCTACGAAGCTCCCCAACCACCAAGTGAATGTGATGTTTTGGTAAAGATCTAGGATGTCCCTAATACTAAATAAGAAAAAGGTTCGTTTCTCATCTCTGGTGGTGGCCTGAGCAAAACCAATCACGATTTTAGCGCAAAAATAAAACCCTTTTTTCGTTGATTGTTGAGGCTGAGGGTGTTTTGTTCATCATTAGCCACGTGTTGGTCAAGTAAATCCCTTTAGGTTTTTCTTGAGAGAATTATATTTTATTTTTAGCCATCATAAGGTATATTGTATAAATAATAAATAATATAATATAATTAATATTATTTATATTATATAATATTTAAATAAGTATTGAATAATATAAATTTAGTTAAAATAATTTTATTTAATTTTAATTATAAATATATAAAAATTAAATTATTTTATTTTATATAATTAAAATTAAATAAAATTATTTTAATTAAAAATATTATTATCTAATATTTTATTAAAAAATAAATAATATTAATTATAAGATACTATTTATTCTTTATTCATTCTGTCAAACGAGGCCATATAGCTGTTTGGGGATTTAGATTGCAGTACTTATACTAATTTCGGAAGTTCTTACATTTGACATTTGTACTCCGTGACCAAGTTGGTTTCTGTCGTTTCCTGGCATTATAACGTTAAAATATAATATTTCATCCCAAGAGGCAAATCGTTGTCTAGTTAGTTGTATGCTTATTTGATTTTTCTTTTTAAATTAGTGTAGATTCCTATAGTTTTTTTTTTGTTTTTTGGATGTTGATTCTTATACTAAAATTTGTTAGAGTTACATCCTCAAATTTTCTTACTGTTACCAATCTAATTCCCCCTTTTTTTTTTGGTACAACAATCTAATTCTTATTATTATCTTACATTGTTATCTTACATTATAACATCATCACATTTTGACAAAATTTAGCAATATTCACTTATATTCAAGGGTGATGTTCGATACTAATATTATTGGGCCTCAAAAGTGATCAGCCCATTAGTAAGTATGAGATAAGGTCGATGAAAGATAGGTCTAGTATTCGAATTAAATCTAAATGATAAGATTTATATCTATCGTTAAGGAGTTCTAATCCTATTAAGTTAGGGTTATCACCCTAAGTTCTTGCCTATATAAAGGGGCACATCTTTCAGGTATAGTCATTCAATCCCTACGTTAAAACTTGTTGAGCATTCTTTTAACTTGATGTTCAGAGTGTCTTCTATAGGTACCCCCTACCATCCTCTCATTTAAACATATCAAAGCAAACCCCACCATTTCAGCTCTATTCCCAGGTTCGATCCACTACCTTGGATTTAGTCTAAAACATTGACACTGTCTGTAGGAAGAGACAAACTTTTATTCCTAACCACCTCGTAATGGCCACCAAAAGGCAAGCGCAGAATGCAGAAAGAAATTAGGATGGAGTAAAAGCCTCTACCAATAACGTAGTTGGAATACCTCCGCTTGAAGGAGTTTTCCAGCCAGCAACTACGGTTGACCCCCAACCAACATCTCTCCAGAATCTAAGGAAAGATCACATTCGCAACCATATGGCACCACCAAATCCTGATTTCGGCGTTGTCCTCACCATGATGGCGGACCAAAACCATTGAATAAACGAGATCCACCATATGCTACAAGATCGCACTAGTGAACGCGTAGCAGAATCTACCCCACCATCTAGGTCTGACAACCTGGATAGGGAGAATAAGTCAAAACTTTCCCAAGATAATCATCAGTATGAAGAGGAATGGAACTATAGCCATCCCTTTTTTGATTTCATTATTAGGGTAGAATTTTCTGACAACCTTAACGTTCCCAAGAATGTGGAACCGTATGATGGAACCACAGACTCACAAGAGCACCTAGAAACGTACCATACTTCTATGTTATCAACCAAGGTGGGGGCCTCAGATGCTATTCTATGTCGGGTGTTCTCAACAACCCTCAAAAAAGCAATTTTAAAGTGATTTTGCTATCTAGAATCTCAATCCATCAACAAGCTCTCGGAACTAGCCAACAAATTTTTCAACCACTTCACCATAAACAAATGTTAGCTGAAGTCATCCACAACATTATTAAATCTGAAGCAGAGCCAAGATGAGTCGCTCCAAGAATACATCGATAGATTTAATAAAGAAGCCATGCAGGTTGGAGAGCTCAACAAAGGAATGACCATGAACTATTTCCTTCTAGGAAGTCGAGGCCATTCGCCTCATCTCTAGTAAAAAAAGAGCCTTTGAACTTCAACAACTTATTAGTACACTCCAGGAAGTATATCAAAATGGAGAAAACCTTAAAAGCTAAAAAAGACTTTTCTAGCCCTGGCGAGGGGTCCAAAAAATGCGAGGAGTTTGCAAAGCCATATCGAGAATAAGATCTTCCTAAAAAGTTAACTTCCTGAGGAGACTATGATGAGTACACTCCTCTAAACATGTCTAGGGAAAAAATCTTCCAAGAAGTCTATCATACTGAGTTCAGTAAACTTCCAAAGCCAAGGTTAATATTTTATAAAAAGGCCGTAAATAAATTTAAGCGATGTAATTACCACAATGATCATGAGCAAAACATGGAGGAGTGTTTTGATCTCTAAGATGCCATAAAATCCCTGAGTCGAGAGGGAAAACTGTAAAAGTACATTCTGAAATTACTCGGGCATGAAAGGTGCTATCACTCGAAGTCTAAAGTTCAAATAAAAAGCAAGTCAAAATCTCTGAGCAAGAATTTGAAGACACATCGATCACAGGTCCAACAACCCCTTAATCATCTCGGCCACTATAGCCAATTCACGAGTAAAGCGTATTATGGTTAACCAAGGGAGCTTCGCCGACATCATTTATCATAATACATTTAAACAACTCAACCTACTTGAAACTAATCTTCAACCTTTCTTTGGAAACCTAGTTGGTTTTGATGGAAGTTAGGTGAAGGTTGAAGGATATATTGAGTTGTACCTCACACTAGGAACTAAGCTGAATTGCAAAACGGTAAAAGTAAACTTCCTAGTCATCAGCTGCCCTTCTACTTACAATGCTATCCCCGGGAGACCTTTCCTCAATCAATTTGAGGTAATTATTTCTACTCCCCATTTAACAATGAAGTTCATTACAAGAGAGTATCAAGTAGCAGTAGTCAAAGGA
Source organism: Castanospermum australe (assembly GCA_019955255.1). Lineage (NCBI taxonomy): Eukaryota > Viridiplantae > Streptophyta > Magnoliopsida > Fabales > Fabaceae > Castanospermum > Castanospermum australe. The sequence goes on along the minus strand of NSJW01000376.1, from coordinate 389,316 downwards.
GATCAAACACTTGCAATGCAATGCTACTTAAACAGCATTAAAATCAATAAATGAAGCTCCTAGCCTACTTAGTGGAAACTCAGACGTCGATTTCGATATAGTGATAACCTCATATGTTAAATCAGTGATAGTAATTTTTAAATCTGTTTTTGATGTAATAAGTGCATTTCGTACAACGTACTTTTTCCAACTGAGATGTTTGGTTGAGGCATTATAAGAGAATAAAGTTTTTATTTGGCTAAATTATTTGTATTCTTGAAGCCTTCCTGACTATATAATCGCTTAAAGCTGTCATGGCTATTATGCCTCTTTGGTGACTCTTTTAACAAGTTCATAAGCCACTTTGTGTCTCTCTTAAATTTATTTAACAAGTTAAGGAGCCACTTCGCATTGCTCTTAAACATTATTTTGAGTCGTTTCGTGCCGCCCAAAATGATAATATGTGGAACAACATTATCTCGAGAAAAATACGAACTTCCAAAATAAAGACTTCATTTTCAAGTTAATCGCAAACAGGGCATTGGACCCTGACAAAAGAATAAACCTACAAAAGAAGAATACAAGTTAGAATAAAAAGGAAATGCGCAAAAGCATTAAATTAAAAGCTGAACGAGCTATAGTTGTAAGATACTGAAAATTACAAGTTTGAAAGTTACAAGTTTTGCACAAAGGGTTATAAATAAAATAAAAGCCTAAGAATCCTCGGGTAGGTCCTCCTCGATCTCCACCAAGGCACCATCTCAGACTTCCTTCCTTGAGTCCATCTCTGAAACGTTAATACCGAAGTGAAGGAACTAAATATAAGAAAGAACATTGTTCCAAGTAAAGGTCACCGAATGATCTAATAAGTCAGATAACTCGGCCTTCCCAGACTCCAAGGCTGCCTTCCCGGAAAGTAACTTAGCCTTCTCGACTTCCAGCTTCTTCATCCTCTTCTTTGAAGAAGCCAAATCGTTGCGCTTTGTCTTAAGAGCATATTTCAACTCAGCCAAGTTAGCATTTGCCTTCTCCAGCTCGGCCTTAATCCCTTCCAAGGCAGAGTTCGCCTGCAATACCTCCAACTTAGTAGCATAACGTTCCTTCATGACCTCGAGGGAAGCAGCCTTTAAGTCCTCATTGTCTTTAACCAAGTTGGCATTTACAGCCCTCATAGTCTCAAGTTCCTCCTGCTCTGCCGATAAGAAGCGTACCATACTAGCTATGTGAAGAGCATACAATTTTGTCAAGTGAAACAGCGATGATAGAATACTGTTGCGATACTTCTCAAAGTCCCGATCAAGGACCACCCGAGAATCAACAAAGTTCTCGATATCCAAGTCTTTAGTCCAAAGTGTGCTCGGATCTCCGGGATCACTACGTTTCCAAGAAGTCTCTTTACTTATGTCTCTCCTTCATCAGGTAAATGGCAGTTCAGCATGTTGGCCTTGGCCTCTTTCATCATCAAGATCACCATCAAGATTCACCACGACAACATTGGTGTCACTTGGTAGCAGCTGAACACCTTTTGGAGGCGGTTGAGTACCCCTTTCAGAATGAGGAGTCTCAGTTCCCGCATTTGGTTGGTGAACTAGCGTTTTGATTCTAGCTGCCTCTTATCTCGCCCTCATCTCAACCAGTTGCCTTTTCAGCTGAGCCACATTTCTCTCATCGGCCATTATGGCTATTATCAACTCGATACATATCTTTTCTATCTCAGACATCTTAGTCCATTTTGTCTCGTCCACATAATGGACTCCTCTGTTCCAGTACAAATGGAATAAAGGTTCTCTGCTGATAATCTAGAAGAACGGGATGGTTTTCAGAGCACGGTGAGTTGAAAAAATCTATCTTTGAAGTCTTTATCAGATTGTTTAAAGATCTCAAACACTCTCTTTCCCATCCGAGCATGAAGAGAGACCCAGCCTGGTTTCTGCCCACTCGCTGGTCTTAAGACTCCAAAGAAGTAGAAGAATACCTTTAATGACTTTGGTATCTCGAAGTAATCGCAGGTGATCTCGAACGCCGTCATAAAATCCCAAGAGTTTGGGTGGAGTTGTGAAGGGACGTCGTTCATCTTCAGAAGCATCTAGATCTAAAATGAGGTGAAGGACAACTAAACTCCTACCTTGATGAACAAGGTCTCGTACATATACATGAAATGCTTCCCTTCTGTTCTTTAGAAGCAGACCCTATCACTCCCATGACACTGGTTGAGAAAGTACGACTTGTAGCTCCTCTTCTTAGGCATCAACTCTAGATAATCTCCAAGTTGCCCAGTCAACTCATTAAATAGGAACAACGAGGGAGTATATAGAACTTCCTTGTCTACCCAGCTGTAAAGGCCACCCCAACTAGATATTGGTATAATAGCTGCCTGACGAACCATGTCGGTGTGAAGCCGAGATGTACTTACAGAGGCCAAAGGAACATCAATCTCATCATCCTAACTAATAAAGTCGGACATCATCCTAACTAGTTTGACGATGTCTCTCTTAACTTTGTCCCTTAGTTCTCACTTCTTCACCAACTTTTTATCTAACTCGGCTAACTCGGCTCGAAGCATGGTGGGTGATGGTGGCCTCTACCTCCACTAGAATCATTAGCGAAGGCACCCGCTTGCCGAAAAGGCAAACATATAGGCATCAAATCCTTTTCTTCCTCACTGTTGTCAAGAATCTCCCTCACCATAACTATCGTAATGAAAAATGGAATGAAAAAGTACAATATGAGAGAGATACCTGAAGCAAAGAAGTACAAAAACTCTGTAAATTAGTACAAATCAAGAACCAGAGGATGGCAAGAGTTTCAAAAGCAGAAAAGGAATAGCAAAGCTTCACCTCAAGTAATGATTTGGAAAACTGGTGAAGCAAATGGGAAAGAACTTGAATGAAAAACCATTTTATAAGCAAAGGAGCGGAAAAACCATTTTGACTTACTCAAAGAGTTTGGAGTCAAAATGGTAAAAACTATCCTCGAAAACCCCACAAAAATGTGTCCTTTATGTGACACATGGTCACTATCGAAAGTTGGGCATAACTAACCATTGATACAACGTCTCAGAACAAACATATTACGTGTTCCCACGTCATAATTATCCTAAGATATTTTACCATCTCAAAAAATAACAACCATCTCGGTTATTGTTACCTTGAATATCAAAAGCTTGATAAAGTCAACACTTTGCCCAATATTATGAAGAACTCAAAATCTTGCTGACAAGTCAAAATCTCGATTTAGGGGCAATGTTCGGTACTAATATCATTTGGCCTCAAAAGTGACCAGTCCATTAGCAAGTAAGAGATAAGGTCGACAAGAGATAGATCTAGTATTCGAATTAAACTTAAATAATAAAATTTATCTCTATCGTTAAGGAATCCTAATCCTACTAAGTTAAGGTTCACCCTAAGTCCTTGCCTATATAAAGGGGGCACACTCCTCAGGTACTGTCATTCAATCCTTCCGCTTAAACCTGTTAAGTACTACTCTAATTTAATTATTGGAGTGTCTTCTACATGTACCCCCTACCACCCTCTCATTCAAACATCTTGGAGCAGACCTCCAGCATCTCAGCTCTATTCCCAAGTACAATCCACTACCTTGGATTTAGTCCAAAACCGGTAATAATATACCTTTACCAAAAAAAAAAGTGATAATATGCATTCCCATTCTTCTTGTATCCTAAGTTCTTAAGCAATAGAGTGATCTCTTGAAGTGACCAACTATTTATTTAATATCCTTATAAGAGTATATAATAAACCCCAACATACTTCAAGTTACAATCTTTTAAAAACTGCTCCTATGGTGTGTGGGGACAATAAACACATATGGTAATTTGCCTGAAATAAAATAAAAAAAAATGCATTAAACCTATAACATTACAAAAGATAGTAGAATTTAAGAATTAATGCATTAAAAACATGAAACCTATTATATATTGGTCCCTATAGTTTTTTCTTATTTAATATGGTCTCTTTAGTTTTCTCTAGTTTTAAATTTGGTCCCAATACTAAATAGTTGAATATAATTGTATAATTTTATTGGTTCCAACCATATACATGGATTTAGAGCTCATTGGCAATATACTCAGTTATTTACTATCATACACTATTTTGTTCTCAAAATATTGAGTTTGACAAGTGTCATAGTTGTACGGACTCAGCTGGATTGGATAATCTGGTCAAAGAAACCAAGAATTGGCTTTTGAGCTGATTTAGATAGGACTTTTAATTGTATTTTCACATTGTCCCGATCAAACCCACTTGACCCATCTAGTTTTATGGTTGAACTAGCTTTATTTAAAAATAATAATATTTTATGTGTTTTAACACTTTTTTTCCTTTTTGTATACATAAATTTGCAAGCTAATAAAAGTAGTAAGAAATGACCCAACTTGAGTAGAATTATTAGATTTTTGCTGTTTTAAAGTATGTGAAAAATGATTTCATTTGTACTATTAGTTGGTTAAAAATATGTTTGTACTAGTATGTTATATTGAATTGTAATGTTAAATTTTGTACCCTTTAAATATTATAATTATGTTGTGTTCTATTAAACATATAAAGTACTTTTAATATATATAGTAATAGTTTTAAATTTTTTCTTCATTATCTCGGTTTTTTTATTTAACCGCTTAACTCCTAGTTAGACCACTGCCTTGAAATGTGACCCTCTAACCAGGTCAACCTCTAATCCGAATTATACAACTATGTATTGAGGGTTTTGATTAATCAAAATAAAATATATTTGTTTTATATTATGTTAATTACTACATTATCTAGCATGTTAACCAAATTGAAAGAAAATTAATCCAACAATATAAACATATAACTAAATATAAAATATTTTTTAACTAATTTTATTAACACTAAACAGATAACAAATACTTTAGACAAAAACGCATTTTTTATAAAATTTTATTGATTGAGTTTCATGCGAAGAATTGTAATAATGTACAAATATAGTAAAATGTACATAAGTTTAATAAATGCTCTTAATAAATATTTCAAAATAAATACATTGAATACTAACTAAGTTTACATAAAATTACTATTCCAAAATTTTACTCATAATTCTTATCATGATTTTGAGATAAATACATTAAATACTAATACAATGCAAATAAAATTATTATTCTTAAATCTCACTCATTCAAATTTTTCTCTATGATTTTAAAATAAGTATATTAAATACTAGTACGATTCATATAAAACAATTATTATTCAGTATCCAAATACATTTTTATAATGAATAAAAATTAAAATTATTTTAAATCATCCTCTATATAGTTTAAAAAATATATAAACTCCTACATCGTATTGGAATGGAAACTCACTACTAGAAAAATCATTTTTAACGGTGGACGAAATTCATCTCTAAAAGCTAATAATTTCATGTCTAAACTAATTAGAGACGGATTGATGTTTGTTACTAAAATAGTCATTGCTAAATATATAGTGACAGATAATTTGTTCCATCTCTAAATAGCAACGGAATATTTCGTCGTTGGATAAATTATATACCATCTTTAACTACTAAAAATATTCGTGCCTAATTCTATTTATTTATACTCAAAGATAGAATAATTCTATCTCTCAAACCGTCGTTGAATATTATATTGATATATTAGCCACAAAATTTGTTCCATTGCTGGATTAAAATATGTTATTTAAGTTGGTTATCTAATATGCATTTAGTCTATCGCTAACTTTCTAGAAATATTTTTAGTGATTATTTTGGTTCTTTAACTTTTCCTTTATACAACCTAAAACTTACATACAGAACATCACATAATAGAATTCAAAAGTCCAAAATGCACCAATCAATTCTCAAATTATAAGATGCAAAACTAAAGCAAAATTAAATATCTTAATTGTATATATATACACACACTCACACGTGCACACACAACAAAGCATCCCAAATAGTCAAATAATATACAAATGTAGTTAATGTTCATGAAAACAAAATGAGTCAAGCATTTGCACCAACATCTAGACCAGTGTTAGTATCTTCTTCATCCATATGGTCATCCTCAACTTCTTGTGCAAGTCACGAATCATGACGAGCATGCAAATCCAATTGCTGCATAATACTCTTGATCATCTCTTGCTAGAATGTGCAACTAACTCATGAGATTTGCAACCAGAGTTCTCATGATCTCCATCTCATAGCCCTCGAAGCGAGTAGAGGTAGATGGTGCATGTACAATGTAGGATCATGGTTAAGCCCATAATTGAGGACTAAGCCTTCATCATGAGGCAGTTATAATGCTTTTCCCGAGTGTTCATCTGGAAATCTCAAAAGTGAGATCTCAGGCACTTATCCAATCCCTTATAATCAACCTCAGTAGCCTCACGCAGCGCAAGCCCAAAAGAGAGCCCCAACCATCAAACTGACCTAGGTATAAAAGGAATACATACTGCTTAAAACACTTTTCCCACTTTATACTGAGATTGACTTGAGTATCAAAGTGCCTTGTAAGTACCCCCTACGTTGTTGAGGAGCTTTTCGGTGATCAAAAGTAGAGACCTTCATTATAGAGATGAACAATGCGAGAAATTTCCTAAACTTCACTCATGAAGGATCATGTTAATTAAAAAGTCTCTCACTGATCCCCAACATGTGTAGGACTCCATTTCCCATTGTTTGCACTACTTCGAACCTTGTTCGTTACATTCTTCAATGAGTCAGATCCCTTATGATTAAAACACTTTCTTGTAATAACCCAATTTTCGTATTAGTAGTAGATGTTGTGTTTGGTTGTTGTCAAGTGTTCATAAACCTTTAGGTTTAACCTTATGAAGCCATTTTACTTTATTATTTGGTTTCCTTGAATTTAACTCACTTCACTAATCTAATTTGAAGTCACTCAAACATTTTTAGTGATATTCTGACTACTCGAGTTTTGAAAATTTTCCAAATCTAAAATAGCTACCAATATGGAGGACTATATGAAATATGTGTTTTCTTAAAATCAAAATTCTTGATAATTGATCCTTAAATTTTATAAAATTAAAGAATGATTTTTAATGAATTTTTAAGGACCTTTAATCCATTAATTTTGAAGGCAAGAAGTTAATTTTTAACAAATTTTTTTTATAGACATCATACTATAGAAACTTTGAAGGAAATATCAGATTATCAAAATCTTTGTTAATTAAAGCAAATTGACATATTAATGTCAATTCTTACAATCAAGGAATTAAGTTGACCATCATACTATATTTTTATAAACATCCTATAATGGAAACATTATAGGAAATATGCAATTATTGAAAACTATGGTTAATTGTACATTTGATATATTTTGAAATTATTTCCTTTTATTTTTATTCCATATCTTTGTCATTATTGTTTTTCAATAAATGTCATATTATTATAAATCAATCAATCAATTATCAATATCTTTAATATCATTATTAATACAAATTAATCAATATAATATATAAAGAAAATAGTGATGATTTGTAAAATTTCAAAATATGACATATTATTCAAATTGCTTCTCTATGAATAATAATATAAGATTTTTGAATCTTTTATCTTTTACTTATTATTTATATATCTTTATTAATTATTTCATCTTTTATTTTATCTAGTGCATTGCACATGTGTTAACCTAATTTGTTATAAAGAGATAGTCCATGAAAAATTGGAAGCATACTGTTGTCAGAAATAGACCAGACTAAACAGTCTAACCGGTTTGATCGTAAATCGAATATTCAGTCGATTATGATTTAGTCTGATAACCAAATTACAATAAGACCAGTTTAGATTAGTCAAAACAAAACAAAATCAGTCAAAACTATTTAAAATAGCCAATTGAACTGCTTAAACTATCTGGTCTTTTTCTAAAAAAATTCAATATATTTTTTTTACATTTTATGATTTTTTTTATGAAATTTATATTATTATAAGTGGATTAATTTTATGATGTCATCAAGTTTGACTAGTCGATTTAAACAGTTGAACCAATTGAATCTAAACCGAAAGTTTTGCTAATTCATTATCCAGTCCAATTTTAATAACATTAATTGAAAGGAAAATTCCATGTGACACTCTAAGGTGTCTGCATATGTCCCTTGTATTCATTGAGATTGTTCTTAATATTAAAAAAAAGTAAATACATCTATTTGTACTAAATGTAATTGCTATAATAAGATTCCTCTTAATATGGAAAAAATTGAATGCAATCAACTCATTTTTGTAATGATAATAATAATAAAAATAACCAAATAATATATATAGAATTTATTTTTTATCAACTATTAGTGTACAATTTTTTATATTATCATCTAGTGACGTGTAACACAAAAAAAGCTTGTGTTTTCAAATTGTTGTTGTCAAAGTTAAACATTTTTATTGATGTGTTAATATATAATTGAATGATAGTATAAAAAATATTTAAACTTGTAATGAATCAAAGTTAAATCTATATATAAAGAGAGTCCAATCAGAAAATGCTAGAAGGAATTAATTCCATATGACATTATGAAATATCATGTTTAAGAGCATTTTTGGGCTAATTTAAATGTTAAGTGAGATAAAAAAAAAGGTAAAATGCAAAAAATTGCTTGAACTTGACCTCATGTGCTATTTACCATTGAGTTTTAAAAAGGGTTAAAAAAAAACCCTTTGAATTTTACTAAATGTGCAAAAAAATCTCTCTATCAAAGATATTTGATCCACTAACAAAAAATGCCATGTATTCACTACTACGTGCTCACTTAAAATAATAAAATAAAATGTAAAAACATCCTCAAACTTTGATTAATGTGTTATTTATCCTTTGAGTTTTGAAAGATGATCAAAACAGGCAAAGATTTACTCTTTGTATTTTGACCATTTTCAAACTAAACAGGTAAATCGTACATAAATCAAAAACTTTGAGGAAACTTTTGTATTTTAATTCATCATTTTAAGTCAATACGTAATAAATACACAATATTTTTTGTCAATAAATTGAAATATTTTTTACAAAGAGGATTTTTCACAATTAAGGGTTCACTTCTTGATATAAATGATATTGTTATTATAATAGAAACAATCTGACATATCTAATTTAATAGGATGATGCAAATCCTATGCATTTGTGAAATTCAAATAACCATTTTAATATGCACTAATTTTTGGATGTTAATATTGGAAACAATCAGGCACATATAATGCAAATTATATGCAATTACATTAATTTAAATTGTAATAATAATTTCTTTTTTTTCTTTGAAACATAAATAGAAAATACTATATAGCCAGAATTTTTTTATCAGAATTTTTGACAGAATGCTTTAGCATATTTGTTGATTCTTGAATAGATAAGTGGTTCATATTACTTAATTCTATCCAACAACCCTCCTTAATTTTGTCTAAAATCTATCAAAAAATTTGACAATTTTTTCTATCTATATAGAATTACTCAACATAAATATAATCAATATGTACTAAATAAAGGGCAACAGATCTAAATCTAAAAGAAAAATATATCAAATTTGTGAATCGGTATTCATAATATGAAAAAAGAAAATAACATTAATTAATAGCATTGCCCGTTCTCATATTGGTGAACATAATTGTTTTGTTTCTTTAACAAATTCATTCACTCATAAATTTATACAATGCATGGATGTTATTCTATTAATATATAAAGAAGAGTTTTGTGTCAAGGAATTAAAAATAAAAATCATTAAATGAAAAGTATTCTTAAAAATCTAAAACACATTTAATATTTTTTTAAGTAATTAAAATTATTTAATATAAGATAATAAATATGATTTTTCTATCCTTAACATGCACACATTTTAAGAAAACCCTTCTCTAATTTACAACTTATTATAAATAATATTCTTAATTAAGAAAATTATCTCATTAAATAAAAAATTATATATATATATATATATATATATATATATATATATATATATATATAAAATCGATGTCAGTATATATAATCAATAAAGAGAGAGTCGTGATTTGTAAAATTTTGACAGATTAATGTCATTACCAAGGTGCAATACATGTCTTACAGGATACATTTTGGTATGCCATCTAAAAAATATGCACTGCGCATCAATTATAATAATTTTTAAGAAAGTTATAATATTTTAAAATAAAGTAACTTTAAGTAATTTTAAATTTTTTAAATAATTTTATTTTAAAATATTGTGACTTTTTTTTATAAATATTAGTAATTATTTCAAAATTGGAGTAACCTCGTGTAATGGTGTTACCTTAGTGGTCTCCATGACTTACATAAAAAATTGGCTAAATTATATGAAATTATCTTTAACTATGGTCATGTATAAAAAATTTGTCAATATATACGGTTTAGTAAGTTCAAAAATTATGTTTATGAATTTTAAAGTATAACAAAATCTTTTACACATAACTCAAAGATAAAAAAAAAATTTGTAACTAGTAAATTCTCTCTTTTAAATTTCAATCATCACTAAGGTCAAGATAGGACCCCAACTTCAATGCTTAGCTAGCAAGATAAATAAAAAATTATTTATACACTTTATTTTTACATATCTCTCCATACAACTATCTTAAAAAAAATTATTTTTTTTATTTTTTATTTTTTTTCATCTTTTTTTTCATAAAAGATATATGTATAAAAAAAATATAAAAATTAAATGTAAAAATAAGATGATCACAAAAGAAATCTACATGACAACACTCCTGCGCATACCCAAATATTAGACTAGGAGGATGAGGATTATTGATAGGGGCCGGAGGGTGATATAATAATACGACTAGAATAAGGAGAGGAGAGTGTAGTTTGAATACGACCGAGACTCTCGTCGTCTATAAAGGTTTCTTTGGACTTGGCTTGAGGAAACCTCGGGATTGCGAAACACAACTGTATTGCTGGCATATACATTCTTTTTTAAATTGAAACTCTAATTACATTGAAAATGTGGGTCACCTTCAGCGCGTGGCGACTTAAAAAAAGAAAAAAGCATTAAAATGGTACAGACTACAGAACACGGAAGAAATGCAAAAATTCCAATAGCATTCTCTTCAACTTCGAGAATCTATTCCTTTTCTCCTATCAATGCAACAATTGCAATCCCACACAAAAACAAAAACAAAAACAAAAAAAGACAAATTAGAGTTTCCCTTGACGTCTGCGAATCGCATCACACTCGTGCTTGTCTGCCAAGTCAATCTTGATAACCTTAACATCAAAAGTTATCTTAAACTCCGTGGGGGTGCCACCGGCGGTGGTGCTGCTCCCCCGCGCCAGCTCGACGGCGTACTTGAGGATGTGGGGTTTCAGAAACTGGGCCACGCCGGGTTCGAGGGGCGATGAGTCCAGCACTCGGGAGAGGTAAGCGTCGCAGAAGAGGAAAGAGGAAGGGGAGAGAAGGGAGAGGGGAAGGTTGAAGTGCCAAGAGAGCTTCGGCGACACGAAGAACCCCGCGTCCACCGTGACTGGAGGATGGCCCGAGACCGGCTCCACGTAGAGCTTGTACCATCCCTGGATGCGCAGCTCGACCACGGCGTTGGCTCCGTCAGTGTCTGGTGGCGGGTTTGCGGCTGTTTCTGGTATTCCGACGCTCACGGTGAAGCTGCAATTGGTGCTGGGGATCATCAGATATGCCGGGGAATCGGGCAAGGGAGATGGACAAACGGGCACGGGTGCGGGTGCGGGTGCGGGTGTGGGTTTGGGTACGGGTGTGGCGGACATTGTTGGGAGCGCAGGAATAGACTACGATTAGAGAGAGAGAGAGAGAGAGAGAAAGAGAGAGAGGGAGCTGTCCTTGTGACTTTGACCGTCCCTTCTTGTAGTGGCAGCAGCAATTGCAAATGGCGAGGGACTAATGGCTTCCGCTTCCCGTATTTGTAATTCTTCTTTTTCAAAAATGAGTTTTTTTTTTCTTGTTTCTTGTACATTAAAACGTATTTAGAAATCTTGTTTCTAACTTCTTTCTTCTTTCTTGCAGATTTCTCACGTTTGAAAACCTATCGAATTAGTTTTATTTCATTGGAAAAAAATTAAATCCACCGAGTAAATTCAATTAACTTTTTATCAAACACTTTTTTTTATAAAAAATCTCAACTTTATTATCTTTTTTTTATAATAAATTAGCTTTAAAATCTGACTAAAAACATTAAAAAATAGATGTGAAAATTAAATTTATTTAAAAATTTCATAAAAACAACAATATATATATATATATATATATATATGTATATGTATATAAAATTTACCCTTAGATATGATAGATAAAATATCAAAGTAATAAAGGCAAAATCATCAATTAAAATGATTAAAATTAAGATTTAAGAAGATTTCTAAATGTGGACAACTAAAAGTAGAAGAATTTCAAAATCAAATCAATTCTTATTTCATGACTTTTTAAACAAAAAAATTTATTTATAAATCTAATTAGTTCTCAAACTCAGTGGTTCTAAATACACTCTTCCTAACTAAATATCTCTTATGGCTTCTGTCATAATAATGGTGTGTTGGATTACAACTAGAATTTAACCTAGTCTCAAAATCTCAATTCATAAAACTAAGGAATTGGTTATTATCTCTATAATTTCAAGATTGCTTAAAATTAAGGAGATTTGAAAATCTATACGATTTAGTTTCCTAGTGCTGTTGAGTCTTATTTTAAGGGATCTTATTCATATTAGGAGGACAAAATTCGAATATTTGAGTTGTCACTTACGGGAAGGCTTCAACCTTTATACTCTCAACTCGAAAGAATGAGAACTTCTTCCTAATCTTTTTCCACCAAAAAATGGGAACTATGAGTCTTAGGTGTAAACATTCCACCAAACTGCTTCCTAGAGAGACATGCTTTGAGAGGAGAGTTTTTGACACACCGTAAGTTGAGTATTAGGTGTAATAAGAGCTCTAACTAATTAGAGATAATTCTTTCAAGCACTGTAATTCCTCTTCTTCATAGTGAATTTTGTGAATTGTTTCTCTAACATAAACGTAGGTCTTATAGTGGTCGAACCACATTAAATCTCTATATGTTGTTTTTCTATTCCTCGTCATTTCTTATCAGTCTTCGTAGATCATTAGTCTTGTTCATAACAAGTACTATTAGAGCTCTAGGTTCATAAGGATTAAAAGACTCAAATCAAGATAGTAATGCTAATACTAAGGTTGAGAAGTAACAACTTCAATCATTGGAATATAAAGCTAAAAGGCTTTATTTACACATCAAAAGTTAGAAATGACGTTAAAAGTAGAGGAATCTTGGCATGCAACTATTAGTGTAGAGGTGAACGAAGAAAAATAGGAAAAAAACATTTAGCACAATTTAACTATATTTAACAGACAAGGTTATGCGCGAGATTATAAAAGAAAGCACAACTGCTACTTTATAGAAGAAGTTGGTGGAAAGATATTAGAAAAAGACCCTAACCAACAAGCTATATAACAGACAACGACTGTACTTGTACACCTTTTGATTTAAGGAAGGAATATCATTATTAAACCACATTGATGAGTTCACCAAAATTAATGGTCAATTTATCAAGAATTGGAGTAAAGGAAAGATGAAGACCAGGCAATCATTCTTTTGTATTCATTATCCTTTTCATATGAGAATTTTGTTAAAACTATGCTATATAGTTAAGACTCAATTTCAATGAGTTCAGCTGTCGACGGACTATGGTCGAAGGAGCTATAAAGAGTAGTATTGGCGTCAAGTGGAGGAAACCATGCAGATGGCTTGGTGATAACAAGAGGTAGGGATACAGAGAGAGGGTTAGGAAACAAGGGTAAATCAAGGTCGAAGTCGAAGCCAATGAAAGATATAATTAAATGATCTAATTTATGCTCACATAACCAAATAGCAATTAGATCAATGCTGAATGAAAATAGAAAAGATCAAGACACACCTCCTGCCATTACTCTGTTCTCAATTGCTTAAAGATTTTGGTTATGATGGCTCTTCTAAGCCCTCTCTCTCATTATTTAAATGATGTTCGTAACTAAATGTGAAAGTGAGCTTAGGGGCCAAAACCATGAGTGCACACCCCTTGAATAGCCTCTGTCCATCACAGAGGCGGTTGTGGACTTGCGAAATGTCGTGGGCAGTTTCTGAATGTTGCTAAAGAAATGGAATGAGGATGTGGAATGAACGTGGACTAACTCTTGACTTATTCTTCGGTTTGTTACCAAAGATTATGTGAAGAGTTCAAAACCATTCAAACATTCTCCCACTTGGTCTATATATTCCATCATATACTACAGTGAAAAACAAAATGCATGAATCATAGCGATAAGTCCTCTAAAAGTGAGTATTATCTTCCATGTATCACAATGTATTATGTCTCTCAAGCCCATATGACTTAATGAATAAACCTCATGTTTATTCTAGGTCCAAAATTCAATGATATTTCTCAAAATGAATAAATGAATATATGCACAAAAATGAAATGAGAAAACATCACAAATAGAGTTTCATTAAAATAACATCGTTCTTATAATGAAAATCACATAAAAGAACCAAGTCTCATTCTATTTACATGACCCTTAAAGTTCAACGGTGGCATGCCTTTAGTTAAAGGATCAGCAATCATCAATTCAGTGCTAATGTGTTCAATAACCACTGTTTTATCCTTAACACGCTCTTTTATGGCTAGATACTTGATGTCGATGTGCTTACTTCGACTGCCACTTTTGTTGTTCTTAACCATAAAAACAACAGCTGAATTGTCACAATATATCCTTAATGGCCTAGAAATCAAATCCATAATTCTAAGTCCTGAAATGAAACACTTCATCTATACACCATGTGAGGTAGCCTCAAAACAAGATACGAACTCAACTTCCATAGTGGAAGTAGCAGTTAGAGTCTGCTTTGCACTTCTCTAAGATACAGCTCCACCGGTTAGCATAAAGATATATCCTGAAGTCGATTTTCGTGAATCAATGCAGCCAACGTAGTCTGAATCAGAGTAACCAGTCACTTCCAAATTATCAGTTCGTTAGTACATAAGCATGTACTCTTTAGTCCCTTGAAGGTATCTCAATACTTTCTTTGCAGCTCTCCAGTGGTTTATACCTGGATTACTCTGATATCTCCCTAACATTCCAACAGCAAATGCAATGTCAGGTCTTGTGCAGACCTAAGCATACATTAGGTTTCCTACAGCTGAGGCATAAGGAATGTTCTTCATTTGTTCCCGCTCAAGATCATTCTTCAAGCACTGGTCCAAATTGAACCTGTCACCCTTCACAATGGGAACTATACTTGGTGAGCAATCTTTCATCTAAAATCTCTCTAAAACTTTATTGATATAGGTCTCTTGAGACAAACCTAGAATACCTCAAAATTTGTCTCTATGTATCTTGATGCCAATGACATAAGACACATCTCCTATTCCTTCATGTCAAAGTTTTCAGAGAGGAATTGTTTCACCTCATATATAGCAAACCTTTATCATTGGTTGCAAGTAAAAATGTCATCCACATATAGAATAAGGAAACAAATCTTGCTCCCACTAACTTTCTGGTATATACATTGATCCACAATATTCTCCACAAAACCAAATGAAGAGATACATCATGAAATTTTAAATACCATTGACAGGAAGCCTGTTTCAATCCATATATGGATTTCTTGAGCTTGCACACCAAATGCTCACCTTTATTAGAGGAAAATCATTCTGGTTGCTTCATGTAAACCTCTTCCTCTAGATCTCCATTGAGAAAGGCCGTTTTCACATCCATTTATTACAACTCTAAGTCAAAATGTGCAACTAATGCCAGAATGATACGAAGAGAATCTTTCTTAGATATAGGAGAAAATGTCTCCTTGTAGTCAATTCCTTCCTTTTGAACGAATCCTTTAGCAATTAGTCTTGCTTTATATCTCTCAATGTTGCCCAATGAGTCTTTCTTTGTTTTGAAGACCCATTTACATCCAATGACTTTTACACCATTAGGCAACTCAACAAGATCCCAGACTCTGTTAGATGCCATAGAATTCATCTCATCCTTCATAGCATCGTACCATAAATTTGATTCTTTACAACTCATGGCTTGTGAAAACATTTAAGGATCATTTTCAACTCCAATATTATAGTCAGATTCTTGTAGATACACAATATAATCACTAGGTATCGTTGATTTTCTTGTTCTAGTATATCTCCTTAATGTTGTATCATTATCTTCTTGAGGAGCTCGTTATTCAACTGGTCAATCAATAATTTCTTCTTGTTCCTCATTAACAACTTGATTCTACTAGATTAATATCAGCAGGTTGTGGATCTTCAATGACTGGTTGTACAACATTCGGTTGAACTGAAGGGGTATTGTTAACAACAACCAATCTTATACTCGAGGTGTAAGATTGAGTATTTGCATAATCTTTTTTCAGAAACAATGTTTCTGAATTGATCGCTCCCACTAATCAAGTCATTTTCAAGAAATTTAGCATTTCTTGTTTCCACAATCCTAGTCGTATGAGATGGATAATAAAATCTATACCCCTTAGACCTTTTCAGCATATCCAACGAAATACCCACTAATGGTCCTTGGGTCTAACTTCTTTTCTTGTGGGCTGTAGATTCTAACTTCAGATGGGCATCACCAAATGAAAGATATAATTAAACGATCTAATTTATGCTCACATAACCAAATAGCAATTAGATCAATGCGGAATGAAAATAGAAAGGATCAAGACATACCTCCTGCCATTGCTCTGTTCCCAATTGTTTAAAGATTTCGGTTATGATGGCTCTTCTAAGCCCTCTCTCTTACTATTTAGATGGTGTTCGTAACTGAATGTGAAAGTTAGCTTAGGGGCTAAAACCATGAGCGCACACCCCTTAAATAGCCTCTGTCCATCACAGAGGCTGTTGTGGATGTACAAAATGTAGTGGGCAGTTTCTGAATGTTGCTAAAGAAGTGGAATGGGGATATTAAATAAACGTGGACCAACTCTTGACTTATTCTTCGGTTTGTTACCAAAGATTACATGAGGAATTCAAAACCATTCAAACAGCCAAATCATAAGAACATGAGATTTTTCCAATGCAGGGAGACAGATGACATCAAGAAAAATTGTCCATAACGAAAAGGGAAGAGAAAGGAGAATGTTGATAGATCTGAGACTATAGTAGACATAGTGAACAATAGTTCTGAAAAAGGTGAGGTTCTTGTAGTCTCGAACGACGAATATAGCAAAAAGTGGATTCTGGATACTAGTACATCTTTCCACATGAATTCACATCGACACATTTTCTCTTCATACTACAAGAGAAGCGAACAAGTTAGATTGCAAGATAATAGACGAGAATCTATTAAAGGTGGAGACGAGGTCTAGATCAATCTTCAAGATTGAAATGTAAGCGTATTTGATGCTTAGCATGTTCCATAATATGGGAAAAACCTTATTTTTCTAAGTACCTTGGACCTTCAAGGTAAAAATTTTCAGGATGAGATAGTATTTTGAAAGTGACAAAGAGGTTTATAGTAGCCTTGAAAGGAAAACTTTGAGGGAAGATTTATCATCTCTTGAGTAGTGCAATGAATGACATTGCAGCTATGTTTATGTCAACAAAACATTCAGAGAAGGATATGTCAAAGTATTGGCATTTGATACTTGGTCACGAGTGAGAGAGGCCTGCCAGTTTTGGTAGCGCAAGGACTATTAAAGGGAGCTAAGAAGATGAATCTTGACTTTTATGAAAAACTATATATTTGGCAAACAAAAATGTCAACTGTTCACTTAAGTAAAGGAACTCTTGATTATATACATCCAAATGTATGGGGACCAACACTAGTCAACTCTTATAATGGATATAAATACTTCCTAACATTGATCAACGATAACTCCAAAAAAGGTGTAGATTTATTTCGTGAAACAAAAGAATGAATTGTTTGTTAAATTTAAGTAGTGGAAGGGAATGGTTGAAAAACAGATGGGTTAACTAGTCAAGAAGCTTAAAACTAACAATGGTGGAAAGTTTTACAGTGATGAATTTGACAATTTCTTCAAGTCAGAAGATATTGTGCAACAATACACAGTACTAGGCACTCAACAAAATGGAATGACAGAAAAAATGAATAGAACTTTGTTGTAATTTGTTTGAAGTATGCGAATTAATGATAGTCTACGTAACCAAGCTATTTCGAGTTGAGGTAATTAATAAAGCAACTTAACTTATAAATAGATCTCTGTCAGCTGCAATTGATCCGAAAATTCCATGAGGTATGGTAAGGGAAACCTAGCTATTCCCTAGTTTAAGGATATTTGGTTGTCCTACGTATGCTCATGCAAATAATTGAAAGCTTGAGGCATGAGCGAAGAAGTGTGTATTCTTGGAGTATGCAAAAAGATTCAAAGGTTATCAACTATGGTGCATTGACGATATAAGGTAAACAAACTTTATTGTTATTAGAAACATAACATTTAATGAATCTATTATGTTGAACTAGAAGGTGGAGTTTGGAAATGATTAGGCAGATTCAACAAGTGTTATCGACAAAGCTGACTAAGATGTTATTGATATGGGAGATTATGGTGTTGTCAACAATGTGGAGCTAGAAATTGGTGTCGGAAAGAAATAACAGAAGAATGTTATCAATCATCCTTGTACTTCAAGTCAAGTTAATCCATAAGCAGAACAACAAGAGACATTACAACATTGCCATAAAAAGACAAAAGTGGAAGATTTGACTACCTCTTAGGTATTCTGACCCAGTTGCATGTGCATTGGATGTGTTGGATGCAAACCCAGCTGCTTATGCATTAGCTATGGCTAATGATATTGTTTGTGATGAACCTTTAACCTACAAGGACGCATTGAAGTGTGTAAAGTTAACAAAATAGGTTAAGGTAATCAAGGAGGAGATTAGATCTCTTAACACGAATTAAACTTAGGACAAGTTAGGAGTTAGTACAATTGCATAATGGCAAAAGAGTTTATGGCTGTAGATGGATTTTCAAAAAAGAAAAAAATGAAGGAATTCTAAGAGTGGAACCTGCAAGGTTCAAAGCTCGATTGGTGGCAAAGGCTCTACCTAGAAGGAAGGTGTGGTCTAAGATGAAGTCTTCTTTGGGGTGGTTAAACATCGCTTTATTCAGGTTTTGCTAGTCATGGTAAGTGCTTTCGACATGGAATTAGAATAAATGGATGTCAAGACAGTCTTCTCACATGGTGAGCTAGAAGAACAAACTCACATGAATCAACCAGAAGCATTTCTTAAGACTGGAAAGGTCAATCATGTGTGTCTTCTAAAGAAATCACTTCCTGAAACAATTACCAAGGTAGTGCATAAAAGGTTCAGTACTTTTATGATTGGGAAAAATTTCAACAAAAACCAATATGATAATTGTGTCTACTCTGAAAAGCTTTTAGATAGGTTATATGTTTACTTGCATGTCGATGACATGTTAACAGCAACCAAGAGTAAGGTCGATATCAACAAGTTGAAATCACAATTGAAAAATGAGTTTGCAATGAAAGACTTGGGCTCACCCAGCAAAATACTGAATATGGAGATTTACAAGAATTGATAAAAAGGAAGGTTGTACATCTCACAGGATAAGTACATCGACAAAGTATTATAACGGTGTGGCTTAAATAAATCAAAGCCTATCAGTACTCACTTGGCTGCTCATTTTAAGTTGGCACAAAGGTAGAAGATCCTTCGAGGTGGAAGCAGCTACAATTGTTCGATGATGGTGAACCTACAAGTGTTAAAGATTGTGAAATTCAAGCTAAGGTGGATAATTGTTGGATTATGGCTAAAATTTAACTTAATCTCAAAGTCTCCATTCCTAAAATTAAGGGATTGTTTATTGTCTCTATAATTTCAAGTTTGCCTAATATCAAGGAGATTTAAACAAATCTTTTACTATTAAAAGGAGAATATGAGTCTTCTAATGTAACATAAGCTAGATAGAGAGATACTTTGATATGAGAGTTCTTGAAAATATCATGTGAGTGGTGGGTGTAACAGGATTATGGGAAACAATTCTTTCAAGCATTGTAATCATTCTTCTTAATAGTGAATTATGAGCTATTTCTCTATGGTGAAAGGTGATCTTATAATGGTTAAACCACGTTAAATCTTTGTGTGTTATTTTTCTATCCCTTTTTATCTCTTACAAACTTCCTAGATTCTTAGTCCTATTCATAACATAGAGTAACAAAGATTTTGTAATAAGTGATACTAAAATCATCGACAATAAATCATGTATGAATTTTTTCCAAAAAAGAAAAATGATAGACAAACTTAAATAACAAAAAAAATGAACCACAAAAGAAGACAACAAAACTAGGGTTAATGCTTAATAGTGGGTTTCATTTTCACTTGATTATTTGAGAGACAAACTCAATTCCCTCTTGCTCAAGCAACAAAATATAATTTAATTAAAAAGAAATGATATATACAAAAAATGCTAATTGCATGTTTGTTGGAAGTAGGAGATTTACATTATAATATTACATCTTCGTGATGCTAGTCGATCTTCACTTTTTTTACTGTCATATATTTAGAGGAAGACAATAAGTTAAAAAACAAATTTGTAGAATTGCAATTCCACCCTATTTCTTTTTATTTATTACGATAATAACACTTTGAGTAAATATATTTTTTGGTCATTGAAAAATATACCTTGTGTGGCTTTTTAGTTCCTAAAAGTAATACTCTATACAAATTAGTCCTTCAATCTTTGAAACATCTAACAAATTAATCCTTTTATCCAAGTAATTAGACCAGCCTTAACAGAAGAGCTGATCTAGCACGTTAAGTACAATGTTAGAACGTTATATGCCTTGTTGAAACGTTAGCTATTTGTATTGAGATGAGAAAAGGGGAATTGAAACCCTTATTTACGAAATCCATCCCCAAATTTAGTGTTCCTAACCCTTAGATGATAAAATTTTGTAGTGAGTGAGTGTGGTTCTAGTGGAGATTTTGTTGTATTGAACTTCTGTGGTTGTGGAAAGAGGTTATTATTGCTAACTTACAACCAGGAAAAAAATAGTGGTAGAAAGTTTGAAGTGTCCATTCTTTAAGGTAAATTCCTTCTTGTATCTTCCTTGAGTTGTCAAATCAATGAGGTAAAGTTCATCTTGTAGTTTTTGACAATGTGTGCATGGTTGCAAAGGGAGGAGGTGGATTGTTGCTATTTTGAATGGGTTGAAGAAATATCATCAACCACATCCATTCTAATATCATTCACTCACAATCAAAAAATATAAAATGGTCCTTGAATGTTTTTAACTAAATACAAGTAATATACAAAATGGTCCCAAAAACAACAAAATAACAAGGTAATAAATCAACCAAACGGTCCCTGACCAACTTATCTTCTCTTGGTCAGTAATGAAATTTCAACCATTCTTCTTATAATCCTTTGTATCCTCTAATAGTAATATCAAAACCATTTCCATTTCTCCTTGGTCTCAATCAACAATTGCATAAGTATTCAACGAAAAATGGTTGTTCCCATATTAACACATTGTTGCTAATAATTGGCCTAGTAGATAATATGAAGGAGAAAAGCATAGTACTACTAACTTGAAGTACCGAGAGAGTAGTATGAATCTTCAAAAAACCCAAGAATCCCAAGAATTTTCTCTAAAGCATGCAAATGGTGATGGCTTGCTTACAGATATATTGTGAAAAAGGAGAAAATGGAGGGAAAATAACAAAGGAGTTGAATGGTTTTTAAGTTGGTGAGAATTTTTTCATATGTTAGGGTTCACTCTATATGATGTCGTTTTTGTTTAAAATGAATGCCTCCAAAAGATTATACAACATCATTTTTCTTCAAATTAAGTCTCCTTCTGTTAGTCATTTCACTGTAGTTCCAACAAGTCAATTAACACTTCATGTATGCACTTAACGTGCCATATCATCTCTTCCATTAAGGTTGGATTAACCAGCTAGACGGAAGGATTAGCTTTTTCAATGTTTTAGAGATTAGGAAACTAATTTGTACAGGACATTATTTTCAGTGACTAAAGGCACACAAGGTATATTTTTTAAGTATCAAAAAGTGTATTTACTCTAACACTTTTTGTCCCATCCATTGTATAAAAAAAGATAAAGTTGAAATGATATGAAAGTTCTTTGAATCGCACGTCGACACGAGTTTTTTTTTATTTTTTTAACATCATTTTTTGAGTGATGTAACACATTCACTTTTTATTTTTTCTAACGTCACTTTTTAAGTGATATAACACACTCATTTTTTATCATATCTATTTCATAAAAAGAAGATAAAAAAAATTTGATGACTCTTTAAATTTTGCATTGACAATAATTTTTTTTTGTCCTTTCTAACATCACTTTTTAAGTGATTTAATTTGACGTATAAACAGTAAAGTGTTGATAGTACTACTTCAAATTTCATAATTACCTTTAACAAATTTCTTTTCTTCCTTCTTTAACAAATTTTTTCTTGTAAGACTTGCTTGGATTGAGTGAATTGTTTTTTATTTCGTGAAAAAAGGAAAGGAAAGCAAAATTTTCTTACTAACATCACTTTTTGTCCCATCAATTTCATAAAAAAAAGATAAAATTGAATAAGTTTGAAAGATCCTTAAGCCGTACATTGACAAGTATAATTTTCTTTTTTGCTCTGTGATCGAGAGTATTACATTCAATAATTCACCCACAGATCCGTGCAAGCCTTACAAAAAGATGAAATTTGTTAAGAGAAATTGAGGAGAAATTTGTTTGAGATATAGATAAACATGTCGAATAACTTAACTCTGGTTGTTGCACCTATGTTTAGCTGGCATTAATACGATTACCAGAGAAACTAAGCATCTCAACCCACGCATCTCCATTGCCACCAGAAAAAGACAGTTGTACGGCTAAATAACAGAAAATTAAGAATTAAAATATATTCAACTTGAAAACAAATACTCTGATTTGCAGTATCGTTGAGATACATAAACACATTGGCTTCATAGTTCACACTCCCAATTCGATACTAGTGAGAGAAATGAAGTAAGCCCCCTCATTATTAGAACTGAAAACCCTATGATGAGCAATTTGAGTTAAAAAAGACCAACTCCATCTCAACATTAAAAAAAAAAAAAACAATTCCAGAGATCAGCCAAGAAATCCCAAAAAAGTGGGCACCACTGTTGAGCAATTATTACAGAAGTTGAAAGAAAGAACAAAAATGTTGCACCCGCAATTTCAAAATATCCCACTGATATTGTCTTAATTTCGTCATTGTTGAATATACTACAGATTTTTCTCCTGCGATTAACCTTCCAGTGCTGAAGCTCCAGAGATAATCTCAATCAGTTCAGTGGTGATTGATGCTTGACGAGTTCTGTCACAAAATGAACAGAGAAACCGGTCAGTCATTCTAGGAAAGAAAAACAGAGGCCAATGGCCATAGCTTCAAATACAAAGTATACAACTGAACAGACTAAAATAACAATGCAATCATAAAGAATAGACCAAAATGATAAACTACGTCCCAATGAAGAGTTACATCATTGAAAGTGTGTGATACATTCATGAACAAGAGAGAGAGAAAGAAACCTGTTATAGGTGAGGGTGAGACGGTCAAGCATATCCCCAGCATTTCTGCTGGAGCTGTCCATGGCGGACATCCTTGCTCCTTGCTCACTACAAGCATTCTCCAACACCGCATTGAACAAGACCTATACAAAAGTGGCATTTCAAAGTAAAAATCATAATAAAGTAAAGAGTAAAATCTAGTTTTAATCCTTAAAAGATACATCATTTATCAATTTTGTCCCTTAGAGATTAATTTTATCAATTCAATCTCTCAAGTTTCAAATCACCATAAATTTCATCCTTTTGTTCATCTCAATTTTATCAATTTAGTCCCTTAAAAGGACTAAATTATTGTGAATTTGAAGTTTGAGGGATTAAATCGATAAAATTAATCTTTAAGGGACTAAATTGATAAATAATATATCTTTCAAGAATTAAAAATAAATTTTACGCTAGCATAAAATCTGAAAAAAAAGACATTACTTTCAACCAGTAAAAGATTTTAATTAAAAACATAAAAGGTGCCAACACAACATTTCTAAATCAAAAAGCATTAGAAAGAAAAAAAATACCAAGACTAAAATGGTAGCATACAAATACAACCAGGAATCCCCAATCAGCATAAAATTTCAGGTTGACGTAGTACAAGAAGCCTAACACAGAACTAAACATATAACAATTATCAACTAATTGGAATCCTCCATATATAATTTCTATTGATAAAGACGGACACAATTAAAAAGTAAAAAGTTACCCCAAAAAAAAAGGAAAAGAACTGGTTTTACTGATATTCATCAACTGTTTGAAAAAGAAACCATAGATTGACACTAACCAAGTCTTAGGCTATGTTTGGATGGATGAAGTGGAGTGATTAGTAATGGAATAGAGTAGTAAATGGAACTCAAACCCATTGTTTGAGAGTTTTTTAAGTAATGGAGTGGAATGGTTATGGAAGGGAACCCAAACCTCTGCATACCACTCATATTTCCAAATTTTCATATCCTCCAATTTGGGGGGTTTGGAGTGGAACACCTCTCTCTTTTTTTATTTTAGAATTTAGATGGTCATTTATGATTTTAACCCTCAACATTCTAAGCCTTTTCCATACCCTCAACCCTCTAAAAGGGTAGTATTGGAAGTTATATTTGTAATACACTCCACTTCCAAAAAATAGAGATGGCGCTCCCCTCCATTCCTTTATTTAAACTTCTAAACAATAGAGTGATATTCTTTTATCTTTCTACTCTATCTGATTCCAAACCACTCCATTATGAACTACTCCACTCCATCCCCTTCAAAACACCCAATCATAGCCTTAAGATTCTAAATTCCCAAGAAATTTACAGTGCCATGCACCCACCCTCATGTTGCCAGCAGTAAAGTTACCACCTATAGTATTCATGATGCTGCTCAGCAAAATATAGGTAAAAAGAAACAAAATAAAACTTGACATATTACAGACCAGACCAAAAGTCTCAATATTTTCTAAGAATATTTTTAAGATATAATTTCAAAATTACGTTATGCACCATTTTGTAGTTTGGGTTGTATTTTGAGGATATCAACACTGTATGGCATGAGGTAAAAAATCAATTGAGAAATATCCTCCTATTCTCTCTCCTCTTTCTCCCTTTCCTTCCCTCAATGCTTCCTATTTAGCTATCTATGAATGGTCATATTTAGCTAGATTCATGAATGTTCTTATGACTCTTATCCAACAACCACCCATAATCTAGTTAAATTCTGTCAAAATTCTAGCTTTTTTTTTTTGGCTGTATAAATATTACACTAATAAATATATCACAAATCTGCATGTGTTATAGAAATATTTTCTAAACCACAAAGGAGAACATCCTTGAATGCTCCATGAGAAAATAAAAAAAAGGCAATTTCCAACAAATACAATAATTCTTCACATTACCACAGGAAACACAATTAGTAATTGCTTAAAAATGAACAGAAAAATGATATACAAACTGCTCCTAGAATGCTCTCAGCAGCATTAATATTTCTGAATTCTATACCATTTATGAATTCAAAGAATCATTTGATTACACGGCTGAGAGTGAACTCAGTTAGTTACCTAGTCAACTGGAACCCCTAGAGTGAAAAATTAAAACAAAATCCACATGAAAGGAAGAGGCGAATAAGTAGAGAAAGGGAGGGGAGTGAAAAGTTCAAAACTAAACATTTCTCAGCTGCAAATCTTAAAAGCTTGCTAATGCAAGAGGTCCAGCAACTAAACTTTTGCTTTTTTACTAAAGAAATATTATTAGAGTGAAGAGAGGAATGTTCCAAAAACAACTTTTATCAACAATATTTCCTATCACATTGTCATTTTTTAAAATTTTATTCTAACCAGTTAGTAACCTATGAGGTGAATCAGGTGATTAGATTAATTTAAATGATTATTAGTGTAATAAAGATAAGAAAGCAGCAGCAAAGTTAGATTGTCAGAAAGTAAGAAGTTTCAAAAACTTTACTCACACAGGAAAACTGGAACTCAGCCAAATTCTGAAGAACCTCTGCTTTTGTCTCACCACCTTCAATCTCATAGGAGTCCAGCTCCCCAAGTTTTCCCCCAGATTCAGCCTCTCTTTCCACAATCTACATGAAAATTGTATCACTTTACAGCAAATTTACAAAAAGCAAAAGGCATAACAACAAAGCCTAAACTTGCAAAATAAAAAAGTCCATGAGGCCTTTCTACATAAAAAGCAAGGCCAAACCTAGAACCTGGCCCACACTTGATGTTAGGACTCAATGGACAAAACTTGGATATCTTAGAGCATATACTGTTGTTTAATAGATGGAAGTACCTCAGGAGATAATACAGTTGACACTGTTGGCAGGAATGAGACAACTGAATGGAATTTGTTGAAAACAATCCTCAAGGCATCATACTCCACATTCTTTAGAATGTCGTCTGCCAAGACAGAAACCTGAAAATACAACAATTAGAATGAAACAAGAGGGAAAGAATCAATGCGAGTGTGTGTAAATCAATCATATTTAAAAGGTATCTGTCCTAAATAATTTTTATTTGAAATAATCAAAATCCTCATGAAGCTTCAATCTTCAACAACAACAACCAAGCCTTACCCCACATGGTGAGGTCAGCTACATGGATCAAACAACGCCATGGGGCTCTATCAAAAACTAAAATTTCAGTAAAACCATTCAGTGCAAGGTTAGAAAATTTTAATCTTCCTTTGAACTAATAATGTTTTAAGGACCACCTGAGGACTTAATTCCATGAAAAAGTAAATATGATTTCAAGATTCAGAAGTACAATACAAGTTTACATTTACATGATATTTCTGCTACTGTTATCCATCATAACCTCCTTATTTCTCATCGCTTAATTCCTTTTTGCCTACTAATTACTGCCAACAAAAATATCAAAATATCAATTCATTATTCTCTTGGCTCTTCTACGGGTAGCACTATGGACTAATCAATTCAAAGAAAATAAAGTCCAACAAGTAGATTAGAACAAAAGCAGACTCTTGGAAAAGACATGTACAGGCACAAATGTAATTATGTAAGAAACCATCTATCATTGGGTGGCAGAAGGACACAACAAACTAACCTGAGTATAATTCAAGGGATTTTTCTGCAACTCAGTTAGGATGATCTCAATGTTTTTCTTTGAGTCACGTACTAATTGAACCTTAGCCTTCTCTCCCAATATGACATACTTTGTCTCTTTATCAGGCCCTGAAGCAGTCAAATGTAAAATTAGAACCAAGCAAAATCACTTTGGACCTAGGACCAGCAGAAAATGCATGAAACCCTGACAGTAACGAAAGACTGCAATATTTAAAACAATTAAGTATACAGGTAAAAATTATAAATCTTTCTATCAAATTATAATTATAATTATTCATAATAAAAAATATTACTGTGCCACTAATTGTCTGGGTACCTTACAACCATTTTTGTTGGTTAATTATTTTTTTTTTTAACATTCATTCAAATTTCCCTCATACTTTGACTTGATACTGATTTTATTACTTGTTCTAATGTTTTTAGTCAAATGCATGTGCCACATTCAAATGTGCCACTATATAAGTAGTATAAATATATCATGCTAATGTAATGTCAACAATCTAGGTAAAATAAAAGTTTGTACTGCATACATAATAAGGACCATAAAAGGAGAGCAAAGAGCAAAAGGATAAACACCAAGAAAGAAAGGAATCAAATCATAAAAAGCAAATAAAATGCAAAGACTTTTCTTCCCTGCTGCCTTCAGAATAAAGTTGTCTGCATCAGCCCTTGGGATCATCCACATCTACTATTGTAACTCCAATATTCCACATAATTTGACTCTTAACCTTTTGAGTTTCAACTGTTGACTTGCTGCAAACTTGCTGCTCTCATGCAAGAAGCTTCATAGGGTATAATACTTAATCCTTGCTGTCTCAGACACTCATTTGTGTATAACTCAGCAAAAGATTAACACAAATCCATCATATGGGTAAAACGAGCCTAAACGTCCAGTGTTTTCTGAATCATTAAAGTTGAAACTCAAATTGCAAAATGATGTTGCTTCGTCGGATCACAAAATTTCTCTGATCCTACAGTGTCTGACTTATGGAATCATAATCATTCAGAGATTTTAGCTTATAAAATTATTCTGTATTACAAATTTACATTTTTGTACATTTCATTTCAAAATTTAGAACACATTTTAGACAATACATATATAGAATTTAACCTTGCAAACATAACTAATTCACTATATATATATATATATACACATATATATAGGATGCAATATATATATAAAGGATGCAATTTGTTGCAGAAATTACCAGAATTCAATTTGAACAAAGCCCTGCTTATCTTGACGGCTGTGGAATTGATTCCACCACACAGACCTTTGTCTGAAGAAACGGTAACAATGACATTCTTCTTGACATCAACGCCTAAGCATAGAGACAGAAAGGGAAGGTACAAGATCAGGTCATCGGGAGAATAACATTCACATATGATTTTATATGCATGTACCATGTAGCTAATTCATAGAAACCTAGCAAAACAGTGGCATGTGTGTGCTACTGCCATGTCATGCAAATATCAAAGGAACTAGAAGAATGAGTACTATTATGAACCCAAGATAAGGCAAAAGCATAAAAATCACAGAACAAGTAACAACATACTAGGAGTGTCACCCAGAAGGGCAGTAAATGGCTGCCATAGGCCACGTGAATTTTCAGCTCTAACTTGAATAGCTCGTAGCTTTGAAGCTGCAACCATTTTCATTGCCTTTGTAATTTTCTGGATATTCTTCACACTCTTCATCCGATTTCTGACTGCATCATTACATAAATAAACATAAAATCAATATCTATTCAGCAGGTAGCCATAAAATTAACAGAATGAAGAAAGAAAATCTAGAACAAAATAAATAAATGGAAAATAGAGGTTGAAATTGATCCTACCCACTTGAGTTGAAATAGAGCGCACTCCCTGCGGGACTTGCTCCCTGTCAACCACATGAAATTAGTTTGTTCAGTGAAGAAAAGACAAGGTAAACATGACATATACTATGAAACATTTAAAAAAAGAGTCTAGTATTTCTGCATGTCTAATGTAAAATGTTTGTGAACTTCCTAAAAAATTGAAGTCCTCAGTCCAAGTTTCCAGGCATTACAAAAACTATGATATTGATATAAAATTCTTATACTTCTGTCAAGTATTTTTTAAATAAAAGTAATAATAATAATAAAAGCTTGCTCTGAATTCCACCAGTTGGGCCAAACTTCTTCAATATCCTAACTTCAAATAATAACAATATCAGATGATATTGTGTAGTTGAGAGTTCAATAAGTTCTGATCCCTACTCCCACTAAGAAGGAGAGGAAAAAAAATATTTACTAAAGATATTTATACTTCTTCCTTCACATATAAGTCTCAATCAGTGGCAAGGATCTGTAAACAACTAGGGAAAAAATACCTTATTATCTCAAACTTCATATGTATTCAGTACTCCAATGTCAAGTTTGAATATATGAATATAACAGATATTCAGATCAAAACTTCCGTTTGTTTCCTAAGATTTTCAGAGTGAACAAACAGAAGGCCTATGGGTTTCTGGTTCATTATTAGACAAACCTAGCCCAGATGATCTATCTGTTCACCAGGTCAACAATGCCAGAGATAAGAAACTAAACTTGTGAGCTTGTTATTTCCCAACATGCTGAACAGCACCAAACACATCATCAATAATTTCGTCCTTAGTTTTCTTTTTTAATTTTTTAAACAACCAAGCATTTCTTTCAAACATAAATTCTTGCAATCCTGAATTCAAAACTGTTTAATAGAATGAGCTTCACCGATTAACCATTAAAAACAGAATTACAAAACCACGAAGATGGAACGGGAAATTTTAAATAAATAAATAAATAATCAGCTCAACATACAAACCGGGAAATAAAAAAGTGAAAGAAACACCCATAATTCAGCTCAATATACAAACGGTAAAAAAAATTGAAAATGTTCATAATTTGTTATAAACAGCTCAAAAGACGCAAACTTTCACCGATCAGAACCACCTTGAGCCCAGGATCAATCAATCCAGAGCACAAAAAGAATGCACCCATAGTTGCATTTGGCTCCCCAAAATTATTGGGAAATAAAGCTAAAACAGAAGTGTAGATTTGAGAGAAAGGAGGGGAGAAGGTACTGAGAGATAAGAGTGGATCGAAGGGCGTGAATTGGTTGGGGAGAGATGAGAGGGGCGAAACGCCTCCCTTCCCGTTTGAGAGCAGCCATCGCCATTGTGATCGGTCTTAGTCTTCTGAAACCCTAGCGCAGATCAACAGGAAATTTTATTCAGTAGGCACCGGTGTTCAACAATAGTACTCTCCGCACCTTCGTTAGTAACATTAGCCGAGTGGCGCTGTTCAAAAAAGAAATGGTTGAAATTTTGAGGATCTACGCTAGTCATTTTTTATTTAATATTAATTTTTTTATTTAATATTAATCTAATGTGAATATAAAAGTTATATTTTATTAGAAATTTAATTTTAGAAATAATTAATTAAAAAGTTATATTTTTTTAATGATGTACTAATTTTAAACAGTAAATTAAAATTAAATTACTTTGTTTACTTTCAAAATATTTATTAAAAAAATTAATAATTACCAAGTTATAAACAATATTTAAAATAAAAATTACATAAATATCATACCGACACTTTAAGTACATATTTGAATTAATATATTTTGTAATTAAAATAGTTTATAATTAAAATTTTATTAAAAAAAATTTTAAAAAAATAATTTTTCATAAAAAATAAATTTTTTTAAATATGTACTAAATATATTAATTAACACAAAAACATGACATAAATTTTAACATACGTGAAGTTTGAAGTATTTTATTAGATTTAAAATATGGACGCGGATAGCCATCTAAAATTAATTGCCCAAATTTGATTCGACAAAATGAAATGACAAATCAGTTAGGCAAAGTATTGTGTATAATTAATATTTTTAAAACAAATTAAAAAAATTGAAGAGGAGATTCAATAATTTACAACAGCAACAAGGAAGCCTTTTTTTTTTCTATGCGGTCAAGGATCCAACAAGAAAAAGAAAACTACAGGGAAACTAAATAATCAAAAGGGACAGCAACCATGTTTGCCAGCAGAGGGAAAATGAGTCAAGGAGGAAGTTGCTCGAAGGTGGCAATTTTTGAGTGAATCTGATGACCATGTTTGGCCAAGGTATCTGAACAAAAATTTGCTTCTCTATACGTATGAAATCACTTGACAGACAAGTTTGGAAGATTGAGAAGACTCTTAATTTCACTACAAGGTGAAAGAGTCCATTTCCAAGATGAAGTTTACAGCAATTTTACATGAGTAACAGACACAGGCAAGGGTGGAGCATCTTATAGGTAGAGTGTTTATAGTAAGTTTTATTAAAATTTCATTATTTCTATATAAATTTTATAAAATAAATATTTTTCTTAAATCTCCGATAATAAAAATTTTACTTTTGGACCCCAACTAAATTAGTCTAACTTCGCTATAAACACCTAAATTGATAGAAAAAGAAACATAAAAGCCTCAATAAATCACGGATAATAATACTACAAGAGGCCATTCTAGAATTGCTAAGAACAGAGTCATCAATGTTTAATTTTTACTAATTCATAGCCGAAGGATGCCAATGCACTCTCATAAAACCTTTTGTTTCGAATAGCTAGGTTATTATTATTTTCAAGCTCAAAAGTTAGAATACAATGGAGAACACAAAGTCCAAATTCTGCTAATAATATCCTTGTGATTTAAGGGTAATCTCAGCCCAAATTTCTAGTTAAGTTGTGCTTAAGCATTAGTCTTGATAAAAATCCAGCCTTAGAAAGACCCCAAGCTGGAACATCAAATGTGTTATGAGACCAAGAAGGCTTAATTCCCATAATTTGGTTACATACATCTCAGGGAGGGAAATCATAGAGCTTGTGCAAATCCTAATCATCATTAGAAGTACAAAAAGTCAAAACTGTTACCCTTAGATCATTATGATCTAGCTATTCAATAACCAACAACTATAAAGAAAGAATACCAAGCACCACTGATAAATCCAAAATTTAGTGGAAGTGTCATTTCCCAATTTCCAAATGACATTCTTGTGAACATCCTTCCAAGTAGAGCATACACCCCTCCAAAGATTAGAATCGGAATTGTGCCTAGCAGCAACGAGAATAATGTCACTACCACATTTATATTAGACCTCATCACTTTGAATCATAAATCATCAGGCTTCTAAATTAGGCCTCACTAAATCTTTATCATGTAAGCTTAGTTAAAAAGTCTCAATTGTCTCAAACCCAAACCTTCATTTAATATATAAAAAGTAACTTTTTGTTTAGGGGTAAGCTAATCCTTTCAAAGTAAAATAATGTGACCCTTTAGAAAATTATTACTTAACCTCTTATTTATTTTTTTCCTTTTTTTCTCTCTCCCTTCTATATTGATCTCGAAATTTGTGGACTCACTGTTTGATGAATAAAAATTTATTTTAAAATATAATTTTATTTTAATTTATTTTCTTAAAAATTATTTGTTATCACTTAATTTCTTAAAGTTTACTTTTACATAAAAATTTTGTTTTTCAATAAAATCAAATATGACAAGCATTAAAGTTGAAATAAAAATATATGTTAAATTACCAAAGGAGTTAAGTAATAAAAATTTAAACTTGAAGAAGGTTAAGTAATAAAAATTGAAACTTAATAGGGGTTACGTAATGCAAATTTAAATTTTAAAAAAAATTAAGTGATAAAAATTATTTTTAAGTTGTGATAAGATTTTTTTTTTCAAAGAGGTAAAATTACTCCAAAAACAAATCAAAATTTCTGAACCTTCAAAACTCTAAACACAAAAAAAAAAAAAAAAACAAAAGCAAAAACAAAAAGACGTCTAGCCGGTATCTTTAGAAATCTAAGCGCGGCCTTTGAAAGAAACCCTAGGACAAAAGGGTTTTTCATTGACTCTGCTACTTCAATGGCGGTTGAGAGCTCAACTTCACAAGCCTCAAAGAATGTTCTCCATGGTCATTTCTTCGGTAAGCTGTTGATTGAAGTAGCTCTTGTTTCCCGTCTATGGGACCTACAATCGGATGCATGTTACTCGCTACAAAGTTTCATTTTACTAATAACAAGTTGCTTTAAAGGAGGGAATGATATCAACTATTTCTTGATTCGCAGTATTTGAAACTTTGGAACAGGGGTTAAACAAATTAAGCTCCATTCCATTAGGATAATGCAACCATTTTAGTTGGAATATTTGGATGGTTGCTAGGTTTAACCTCGACGTAACACCATGGATATTATAATTTTTCCCTATTCCGTGATAAATGCCTTATTTGAAATTGAATTATCTCTTCTTACCTAAGAACATGAGAGTGTCTTGTTACCAAAGAGATAGACATCAATTTTATATTTGAGGAACTCACCATGATTTGTTATGGGGTTTACTAATTTTATTCAAAACCACTTTGTCTTTCTCCCCTCTCCTTTTCTTCGAAAATAGGAGAAAATCCAAATCCTTGTATTTGAGCCTTTTCTTAGCTGCTAAATTATAATGCTTGTTTGAGAGAACATGTAGGAACTGAAGTGATAAGCTAAATAGATGTTCTGTTTTGTGCAACTTATGTTAGTAGAAAATTGCAATTAAGATCAGGTGATGTGATATATGAACCCAAAGTGTATGAATATGCTAATATGAACCCAAATTAAACTTGCAATTAAGAAGTCTAATAGACACATTTAAATATGGTTGTATAGCATTAGCATAAAGTTTATGTCATGTTGCGTTTACCTCTTTAAATTATTGACCGGAAAAGGTGCTTTTAAGAGGTCCAATATTATAGCACACAATCCCTAGAGCCTTCGTTTAAATGGTTTGTGGATTGGATTGGGTAGGCCAAGCAGTTTTTACAAACAAATAAATGCATATATATTTGAGCTGAATTGTGTTAGTCAAATACTATATGCGGAGACTGTGCTGAATTGTGTTATATATTTGGGCTTTGACTTGGAGAGGTACAACCCCACAAGAGGGCTTTTTTTTGGGACATGCATCTTATCCCTTTGCATTTTACACTTTCTATCCTCTAATCTCCTTTTCATTTCTCACTCTTCTTTCCCAAACAAAGCCTTAATGTCACTCGAAGACAAATTGAGTATGTCATTGTGTTTCCCTTCTCTAAATTTATGATAAGAATGAGTTTTCTGTCTTATATTTTGCTGTTGTTGAAGTATGGAGAGAATTTGTTTGGGGAGCCATTGCTGGGGCTTTTGGGGAAGGAATGATGCATCCGGTGGATACCATTAAAACAAGAATACAAAGTCAAGCAATTCTAGATGGAATTCAGGTATAATAGCATCCTATAGATAAACTAGACAGTATATTTGTTGATAGTTGTTGATATCATGATGTACATATATGTAGGCTCTGGTGAACTTCATAGCAAAAGCTACTTTGTACATACAAGTTGCTGTTCGTATATATTTCTATCTAAAGTTTTTCTCTTTGTTTGGGAACTTCATTCCTGTCTGTTAGAACCAGAAGACCATATTGCATATGGTACGATCTGTCTGGCAGGCTGATGGATTAAGAGGTACATCATTTTAATTATTTAATTGTTTTTTCTTACTATGGATGATTTTTTTTATAGGTTTTAATTATGAAGTTTCCTCATGTTAAACGACATTTCAATAGATGATTGATGACATAATTTTACACTTATTTTTTTTCTATATTTAAACTAATTCACGAATCTCATAATGTACTTTGGACTTCAAATTATAAACCTTTCCCATGATTTATATGAATTGTGTAGGCTTTTACAGGGGTGTAACACCTGGTATTACTGGGTCTCTTGCAACTGGTGCAACATATTTTGGTGTCATAGAGTCTACTAAAAAGTGGATTGAGGACGCACATCCTAGCCTTGGGGGCCACTGGGCACATTTCATTGCTGGAGCTGTTGGTAAGCTAATCCGGAGCTTCTAATACCTTGGTATTTTCTGAGTTCCAGAAGTTATACATTTTTCCAGACTCAATTAGGGGCATGTGTAGGAAGGCGGTTGTAATCTGTCTGATTATGCCAAAATTTTGTATTAATGTGTTATTATGTTTACCATATTCCCTTCTGATGCACTACCCAGTCTATTTTTCTATATATGTTTAATTATTTCCTCAGTATGTTACAATATGTTGTCTGAGTACTCCTTCTTTGGACATCAATGCTTATCATTGCAACATGTTTATGTAGTTGACTGCCCTGCTCTGTGATATATTTTTGTTCCTGCTAAATTTAAAGGCATTTTCAGGCATGACATCTGTAAGCATTTGATGTTCCTCAAAGGGCTGACATTCTGCCTTATTTTTCTCTATACTTTCAGGAGATACACTTGGATCTTTTGTGTATGTTCCATGCGAAGTGATGAAGCAACGCATGCAGGTTCAAGGCACAATTACATCTTGGAGTTCTGTTGCCATGAACGATGGCATTTCAATAAAGCCTGGCACACAAATATATGGTTATTATACAGGGATGTTCCATGCTGGCTGCTCGATATGGAAAACACAGGGCTTAAAGGGTTTATATGCAGGGTATAAACTAGAACCGGCCTCTTAATTTCCTTTGATGGTGTCATCTTGTGTTATTTAATTTAGTAACATTAGAGGCCAGCTTTCTCATTAATTGAGTCT
Organism: Castanospermum australe; assembly: GCA_019955255.1. NCBI lineage: Eukaryota > Viridiplantae > Streptophyta > Magnoliopsida > Fabales > Fabaceae > Castanospermum > Castanospermum australe. Next base: position 353,622 of record NSJW01000376.1, on the reverse strand, counting down.
TTGGAAGCAGTGCACTAGACAATATAGTATCCTAGGCTCCAATAAGCCATCCCTTTCATGATTTATCTCTCGTCTTGTATATGACAATAAGTTTCATAAGAAGCTTTGAGTTTGCATCAACAGCAAGTGAACTGTAAAATGAGTGTAATCCTGTAGGAATTTCATTCTGATGCACCATGAACATTTTAAGAAAAATTTGACCAGCAAGCAAGTATAATGTGAGAAGGGTAATTTGAACTGCTGTGTGCATACTCCAACCTCCCAAGACCCACAACAGTTTACTATTAAGATTTTGGACGTTCTTCATGTAGGTATAGAGGCATCTATTTGTAACTCTCTCCCACACACACATGCACGATGTATCCATTCAAATTGAGTCAATTATTAAATTCTAAATTGTGTGTGTGCGCGTGCGTGTGCGTGTATAAACGCACACATGCATCACATATGCATTCATTTTGAGTCAATTATTGAATTCTAAATTCTGTGTTTTGTCCCATAATTTCATGCATGATTCTAGTTCCTTATTTTTATTGGTTCTGGCAGATATTGGTCTACACTGGCAAGGGATGTTCCATTTGCTGGACTAATGGTATTATATATAACCTGTGGAGTTTCACTAGATTCACTCTTCTATCTGTTATATTCATTTTCTTTTGGGTTGTTTATATCAAGTAATTTTGAATAGTTTCTTCTTTGGTCTTTTTCTTTTTGATTAAAACTCCATTGTCTGATGTGACTAAGGTATCTGCTGATTTGTTATTGGCTCAGTAGGTGTCCTCACTTAGCACTAAACTTTAAAATGGGCCAGGACTATCAGAAATTTTAATTAAGAAATATCATTAGCATTGGACGTAGCAATAGAGAGTATGAACACATTTTTGTATATTCTACAGTTCTAGGATGGTCTTCATAGAGCCAATCTGGGAAGCTTGTCTTCCGAGCTTATCCATATTGGAACCTTCTTTTATGCCTATTCTCTTTATATCTTTTACTGGGTCTCTCTTTCAGAACTAAATAATCATGTTGATTTTAAAACTAAGGAAGATGATGCTAAAAAAGAAAAATGAAAACCAAGGAGATAAAATATCTTTGCACTTTCATTTAAAAATGACTTCTTTGATACTTATTAATAGCATTTGTTCTGGGACTATATAAACGTGTTTTTCATCCTGTTTATTTGGAATTTCTAAAATTAAAGAATTCATTTATTCTTGCATGAAATTTGTATGTAATGATATTATTTTAAGATTTCAATTCATTTACAAATCTTATTGTGTGTCATAATTCATGTTTTGTAAATCCGACTACTTGTGATAGGATCTGTGAGTCATTTAATTTCAAATGAATTCCGTTCAATTCTAAGGTGAAAGTGTTCCCAACACTGCATTCATGTTATATGTAATGTAATTGAATCTTGTGTAATCATGGAAATGATACGATATGTGGAAAAAAATGTTTCTAGAAGTATGCAAATTATTTGAGCATTTCGAACAGAAAGCTCCAAAGGAGAAACAATGTTGATATCATTTACCCTGCCTTTTTTCTTTCATGCAACTAAAAAAGGTGGATAATTTGCTTGAGGAATTTTACTGCCAGCACAGGCTAGATATGTTTCTGTATACACTGTTAAGCAATTAGGAAAGATGTAAATATTTATAGTTCCTGCTTTGTATTATTGTGACACCTTTTTTTACATTTTTTCTGTTTAGGCTTTTTTCTTTTTTTCCCTCTCAGGGAAAGGGATAAAAGATATTGTTCCATTTTTACTGTCAGTTGATCTCAATCAACACACTTTAATATAGAAGACGGTGTTAGTGATCACCTTGGTCCTGACTCCAGAAAATTAGTGCCACAAACATTATTATTTACCTTTTTGTGCTTTTGAATACTGTTATATGCAATTGCTGTTTCTTCTCTATAGGTCATGTTTTATGAAGCGTTGAAAGATGTTACAGAATATGGGAAGCAAAGATGGATATCAAGGCCAAAATGGCAGGTTAATAATTCTTCGGAGGGACTTGTGTTAGGAGGATTAGCTGGTGGTATGTCCCGTGCTTTGCCTTCAATCCTAAGTGCTGCAGTTTTCATTGTCTATGATAAAACTCAGTAAATTGTTCAAGATTAATAATTTGTGGTTCACAATAATTAAACAGGCCTTAGTGCTTATCTCACCACTCCCTTGGATGTCGTCAAAACTAGACTGCAAGTACAGGGTTCAACGTTAAGGTATCAATTCCATTCTGTAACTATTATAACAGTTATTGCATGATGTGTACTTGCTGCCAAGATGCTACTTGTCATTCTTCTGTATTGATTGTTGCTTGGAATTCATCTGCTTGGGCACATATCCAGAGTTTGATTTTCTAGTATAGAATAGGCATCTACAGAATAATAACTTGTGATTTACCTTGTCTCGCAATTTTTTCTTATCATAATCATGAACAGGGCTATTTTGTGCCAGGGGGAGTGGGGAGGGAGTGATTGTGTTTCTGATGGAGTAAGCTAAATTGATGGTAATTTGTTTTCTTACATTGTCTTAGGTACAATGGCTGGTTGGATGCAATTTGTGACATATGGGCTAGGGAAGGCATGAAGGGGATGTTTAGGGGTAGCATCCCCAGGATTACATGGTACATCCCAGCGTCAGCGCTTACATTCATGGCTGTGGAATTTCTCAGAGATCATTTTAATGAAAGAGTGCCCAATGATAATATGCATGAAGTTACCAGATTATCAGTAGACAAGAAGAAATCTTCTGTACAGGAGGTTGCCTAAAAGTTCTCGTTGAATCACATTAGTTCCCATCCAGATTTTTACAAATATGGGAGGCTGTATCATATCAAAATTCGTAGACATGGTCAGAGTATATAAGATCCCATTGTAGTGAACGGAATATTACATGGATACAAATTTGTCTTGATCGTTTCCTGATAATTAAATTTGGTTCATGTTTCAGACTAGTGACAGAAAATTTGGAAATTTTCCTCGAGGGAACAACACAAGAATAAGATGAGCGGGGGAAAACTACCAGCTTCCAACTATCTTATTTCGCTAAGAAGTCTAAATTTTCAGGTTCAGGAAGGCACTGGAAGTCCATTTTGGGGATATCATCACCGGATGAAATATGGTTTCGTACTTGGAGTGACTTTGAACGTAAGCTGTTAAGATTTTGTAAGTTGAGGCGTATTTGAAACTTAAGGATGCAGCCATTGGAAGAACCCTATTGTAGTAATTGAGTTTTGGAAAATACTATTTCTTCCGAAACCTATTTCGTGAAACGACATTAATAAGAGTGATGCTATTTGTTTGAATAATTTCTGTTTTTGATTTGTATAATGCTTTTTCTCTAATGCATTATATGACAAAAAAAAAGGGGAAGTGAACGTTCGTGAATATTTTAATAAAACTATTGATATCAATATCAAATAGCATCACTGATTTTTCAGAAAAAGTGTTACACCTTTGAGCAAAACTATATATAAAATTCATTTATAAAAATTTATTCTTCATTTTTATTCTCATACTAAATTAATCTTTAGATTTTATATACAAAATTTATTTATAAAATTTTATCTTTTACTTTTACTCGTAGGAGACCGTGATTACTTTTGTCTCCTCCGCTTGCCAAAATCATCAAATTAACCAGGAGACCAATAACACCCTGCTGTTCTTGATTCCCAAAGTTATTACAAGTGGAACATGATAATGGGAATTGACTGCTTTATCTGGTATACTTAGATGATCAGGTGTTCAAGGAGTTATGTGTACCAGGGTCTGAAGTAATCCTTGACATATGGGAAAGGAAAACCGAGAAAAAACCACTTCGGAACGGGAGAAAATAAGCATATGCACATTCTATTCACGGGCCATGAGCAAATTCCCATGAAGGCTGCAAATATTCGAGTTCAAAAACTGTACAAAGTGTAAACTGTACAAAGTATAAACAAGCTAAGTATAATTCCCGTGGATAATAGAGCACCAATACCTGATGAGATTTTAACACAAGTCGCTAAAGTCACTTAAATTTCAAAGGTTGCGAATTCCCACGTCTTGAAACTCCCCCGGGGCACCCCCCAAAACCTGTTCTTTTGCATGGGGGACACTGATCTTCTACCCTTCACAGCAAGTATTCCCTCGTTAACTGCAGTTTTTGAAAATTTGTTCACACGTGCTTCGAAGCCTGGTGGAACATCCAGTTTGTCCAGAGTATTAGAATACTCCTTGACAGTGTTCCAAAAGGATGGGTCAGATGAAGACTCAGTTCTGATTTTATTTCTAAGCTCTGTAGACGAAGGTAATTTATCCAAAACACTGAAATTCAAATGGCTTGAAGTGATTGAGTTCTTCTCTTCTACCTTCTTAGAGGTGCTTTGAAAAGGAGTTCCTTCGCAAGGGCTATCTTTTCGAACAATATCAATTCTCCCCAATACATCCACTCCTCCTATCATATCAACATCCATATCAACAGGCTCCATGCCAGCAGGTAATGTTTCGGTGTCGTTCTCAATTTTCTTATGGCGAAAGACTCCCCACAGGAAATATCCTGCATTTACTGTTGCAATAGTACCTATTAAAACAAATTTTGAAGAAACAGAAAATGCAATAGCAAATGCACGTCGAGCCATGCAGGCAAAAGGACAAACAAATTCTAAAAACACACTTCCAAAGCCAAAAGAATCAAGCAGGTTGAATCTAATTTGTGAACCTACTCTCTCCAATCTGAATTTGAATATATTCAGTATCCACAAGTTTCACCACAGCACATGCATATGGGACAGTAGACCAGTGTTTTAAGAATGAGGAAGAGCTAATGCATGAAAACCAAGTAACGTACCCCTTGAGTCCACATTAAGCTGTTTAGAGGTAAACACAAACAATTCCACTCCATCAATAAAACTTCTCAACATTGAGTTTTCAGAATTCATAAACTCAAATACCCTCTTCAAGTTCCTTCTGGACCTACAGTCAATTGAGAATAGGCAGTATAAGTAGCTTAAACAACAAATCATGGCCTGGCACAAAAAAAAAAAAAAAATCCTGAAAATAAGAAGCAAAAGTTGACCTCGCAATATTATCTGAAGGAAAAAAGTACAATGCAATATCTTGAAGACCAGGACAATCATTTTGGAATACATCTGTCAAAAGATTGGACGTCGGAAGTGATTCCAGTTGAAGGACTGAGGGCATTCTACTTGAAAATTTGTATGCTTTACTATTAACAATGCATGGAGGTTGGGCCTCAAACCCATCATAAAATTCGCCAGATGCAGCAGCTCGAAGAAATTGGAATCCACCCCTGGAAAATGGTCAACAGCATATTTAATTTTAGACTTAACAAAACTGTATTCATGCAATACAATTACATGCCAGAACGTCTGCAAGTGTCATATAATATTTGCAATAAATTCCTTAAGAGATTGACACTGGCATGTCATAAAATCCTGATTTAAGGTATTGCTCAGAAAACACATAGATTGGATCCAAGAGACGAAAAATCAATTATAATTGCTTTTATTTTGAAAAGAAACAAAAGATCTAGCCTAGGGTATCTTCTCAGAAGCTGTTCTCGGGCAACTAGAAAGTTTAAATTCAAATATTCAATAACAAATAACAAATTCAACTTGAAAAAAGAGAAAAACGTAATGCAAATTTTCAATAAGAGAAACGGTAAATATACATGTATGCATGCATGCAAGCATACATAGTTACATGTCATCCTATACAGTAAGATAAAACTGAAAAGGAAATCTGAAAGTTCATTCTCACTACAAATTGGGATTTGCAGTGCATTTGCCTCCAAGGGCAATTAAGGAAAGAATAAGTTATACATGACAAGAGAAGAGAGGCAACACACCTCCAGGTGGCATGCGAAGAGGGTAAAAAAGAGCGATAAAGCTTGAATTTTGCCTGAATACTCTGCAGGTCTCTTTTTCCAACATTAGATCTATTACATTCAGCGTCAGCACAAAGTATTCCGCCTAAAGATAAAAACAGAGAGGAAAAGGAAAAAGGATGAAATAAGAGATGATAGGTTCAAAACCCACACGGAGTGACTAATGCCATGATACATATGAAGATACATGTCTACATATGCATATTGAGATGTGAGTATTTTAAATAAATGCAACAAACTATAGAAGAAGGTAACAACCGTAATACAAAGAAGCAATTTGAGTATAAGAAAAGTATCCTACCTGAATCAACAATAGGTGAAGATTGTCTTGCTGAAAAAGATTCACAAGGTACCCCTTCTGCATGCTTTTTTATCTGCAGATCAATGGTTTGAACTTCTTTATCTGGCATTAGTTCACCCATTAGTTGCTGATTTTCCCAAATATGCTTCTTTTAATTGACATTCTATCTTGGGAGGTTTTTTCTACATTAAATATTTAGGAAAATGGTGTACTGGTAGGTTATTTACAACATGCAAGTTACAAACCTTTGATGTTTTCGCAAATAATAATTGTAACTTTTCTATGAAAATTATGTAACCTTTTTCCTTTTTCATGAAAAAGCAAGCCTACAAATACACCATAGTAACACCCATCTTGATAATAATACCAGCAATAAGAGAATCATATTTTGCTCTGCCATAAACATCGCAACTTAGACAACCACCTTCAATTGAATAGTCAGGGAAGAAACATTACTTTATGCATATAAACTAAAGCACAAAATAATAACATGTGAGAGAGCTTTTCTTACCAGCAGTTGTAAGACGTACAAAGACTGCTTCCGATGAACAGGATGCTTTATCGTTAGCCTCATCGATAATTGCTTTAGAAGTTTCTGCTTTGTTAACAGGTCTAATGGAATCTAGAGACTCCTCTCTGCAATTATATTTCTCCACAATTGTAACTGGAGCCTTCTGTTCTGAGGCAGACACCACTAAAGGCACAAGCAACATGTTGGAATTATAGGATTTTGGTAGAGAAGGGAGAAAAGAGACAAAGGAGGCTATCAATAATACCATGAATATATCATATACGATTTATGTTATTCTAAACACTAACCTAATAATCTTATTTATATTAATTAATTAGGTCAACTACTAGTGTAATTCTACTAGTACTAGTCCAACCTAATAAGAATAATAACCTAACGAGACTCCTTACATAATAAGGATCCAAATATTCTAATAATCCCCCTTAAGCAGAAGGTTACTAAGCTTTAAGCTTGTTACAATAAAACACAAAGCAAATAAATAAACATTCTGAAAGAAAATAAACTAAAAATATAATATGGATTCCATAAACCATTGTTGGAAAGTCAACTCAGGGATGCTAGAGAAGTTGGAGAGACAATATGCAATTTGGGAACTGCTAGACAGATAACTCAGCTAGAAGATGACTGGAATGATGCACAGCTTGAAGAGCTAGTTGGAATGTTGCATGTTCAAGGAGGAAGATACATTGCTGGAATTACGTGCAGCAGTAGTTTCCAGGCAAGCAATCATTAAAGCAAGGCCCAAACTTCTCCAAATTCATCAAGAACAGCATCTGGAAGCTTCAAATACCAAGAACATTGAGGATACCCAAAAATTTGGAAATAGAGAGACTAGGGTGGTGTGAATCTCAGGCAACAGAGAGAACCACCAGTTTGGTTGAAAAGGGAATTTATTTTAAGCATGTTTGTTTTACCTGCCACGGGCATTGTAAACAGTTGTTTAATAGAAGTAGAAACTTTTCCCTTTCACAAAAAGTGCCTTGAATGCCATGCTGCATTCACTGAAATCCAATCCAAAAAGGCTATTTAAAGTAGGGAAAGAGCAAGCTGATTGTACTACTCAAGACAGTTTTACTGCTTGCTGAGAATTTGACTCTGAGTACGAGGACCACTGGGGCCTAAACCTTCAGTTATATGAAGGCAACTGTTATCCATTCAACCAACGATAATCATCCATAATTGGATTCCTGGTAATTCGATCTGAAACAGTGTGTAACAAGACTGAAACCAAGAGGAGGGATTCAAGGTGCCTAGCAGGTCGACTGACTGGAGCTTTTCTCAAACCAGCTTGCAAGGCTGATGATGTCTATTTTGGAGCTTTAGAGAGACCATAAAACAAACCAGTAGTACCAGTACTGACAGATTGTTGAATAGGATTTGCAAGTACAATATGTACCAACAACTTCCTGCAGGTCAGGAGTTGAATGGTGCAGTAGCGCAGAGATTGGCTAGAGAGGATTGTCTCAGACACTGGGAAGGTGAAGTCAAGGCCGAACAGAGGGCCCAGGGAGCTAGATGGAGCCAAACACCCAATGTGGGTGTGCAAATCGAGTGGTTAGTTGTTGGGCTTGGCTGAAAACACCTCTTCAAAGAGAAGACAGCCCGTTGTGCGTGGTGGCCAGTGACTAGGTTTTTTAAATGAGGCTTTGGATCCTAACAGATCAGCACCTAATTCCAATGGTGGAGTTAGTTTGCTGATTAGAAATCAAGAAGGTGAAGAACTAGAGATGGGCAGCCTCCAAGGAGAGAGAACATGTGCAAAGGAGAAAGTAGCCAAACACACTTAAAAAGAGGGAGAAACAAGCTCAAGAGCCGTGGATCTGATGAAAAGTTAGGGTTTTAGTGGCCGGGATCCGTGCACGTCCAACGGGAAGAAGAGAGTCACAGGACAAAGAAACCGAGGGAAAGGAGTTCCATATTTTATTTAATTATATAATTGCATGAAGATTTTTTTTATTTTTTGTTAGGGAACTCCTTTCCACGTACGGCACCTGGGATTGAAACCCAGAATTTACATAAACACACTCCCCATAACAGCCCAAAAACTACAGAAAACACACTCCCAGAACAACCCAGAAATTACAGGAAACACAGGAAATAACTGACAGAAAATTACAAGAACACACACTGGAAAACTGAAGGAAAATTTCAGAGAATGGCAAAGGTTCCAAGCTTTCGAGAGGCTTCGTCTCTCCCTCACAATCCTGACTCCAGAATTCTCTCCCCCTTTCTCCCACGAAACTGCCAGCCTTTTACCTCTTCTGCATCCCCCCAGAACCGTAACTGCCCCACTCTTCATAACAGCCAGCCATCACTCATTCATAACTGCCCCACATTGGCCTGTCCCACTTCTTCTGCAACTTCTTCTGCACTGCCTTTCTGCTGGCCTTCCGTAACTGCCTCCACTCCCCCATGTAATGGCCCCTTGGCTTCTGTAACTGCCTCCACTCCCTCATGTAATGCCCCCTTTTTCCCTCTAACTCTGCTCTCTCCGGTACACCTTCCTACTGGGGGGTCTAACAATACTCCCCCCCAAAAGTTTCACCTTATCCTCAAGGTGGAATTCAGGGAAACTATCCTGAATGGTAAGGAAGGGTTCCCATGTGCTCTCAAAATCTGGCAAGTCCTCCCATTTAATTAACACTTCCAGCTCCCCATTTTGATGCGGTCCTGACATTGAGCACTGCTGCCAGGTACACTTTCAGTTCCCATTCTTCTGTTAAACTTTTGGGTAAGGGTTGCTGGTTCACCACCTCCGCTGCTGCCTTTTTCAGTAGGGATACATGAAAAACCGGATGTATCCGTATGTCGTCAGGAAGATGTAGCTTATAGGCGACTTGCCCCACTTTTTCTATCACCTTGTAAGGACTGTAAAATCTTGGACTTAACTTCTCATTTGTTTTCCTTGCGAGAGACTTAAAGCGGTTAGGACGTATCTTTAAGTAAACATAGTCTCCCGGTTGGTAGTTGACATCTCTCCTCTTCTTATCTGCTTGTGACTTCATCTTGTTCTGCGCCATAGCTAGGTTGTCTTTCAGCTCATCCAAGATCATGTTTCTATCTGTCATGAGTTGATTAACCCCTTCCACCACAGATAAATCTTCCGGTTGCCTTAGCAAGACGGGTGGGTCCCTTCCATACAATGCCTTAAAAGGAGACATTTTAGGAGAACTATTGTAATTGCTGTTGAACCAGAATTCCGCCCAATTTAGCCACTTAGGCCACTGCTTAGGCTTATTCCCCACAAAACACCTGAGATAAGTTTCAAGACACCTATTCACCACCTCTGTTTGACCATCCGACTGCAGATGATAGGCTGAACTGAGCTTGAGGGTCGTTCCTGATAGCTTGAACAGATCTGCCCAAAACTGACTAATAAACACTCGGTCTCTATCCGAAACTATTGAAGTGGGGAACCCGTGTAACTTCACTATCTCCTTCACAAATACTTCAGCCACATCCTTGGCTGAAAATGGATGACACAAGGGAATGAAGTGGGCGTACTTCGTGAGTCTATCCACAACCACCATGATAGTGTCTACGCCGTGTGCCTTTGGCAATCCCCCTACAAAGTCAATGGAAATATCACTCCACACTTGAGTTGGGATCGGTAATGGTTGCAGCAAGCTGGCCGGAGATAGTGCCTGATATTTGTTTCGTTGACAGATGTCACAAGCTGCCACAAAGCTCCTAATGTCTCCCTTCATACCTTCCCAATACAGCAGTCCAGAAATCTTCTTATATGTTCTAAAGGAACCAGAATGTCCTCCAAAAGGGGTAGCATGGAATTCATGTAATATTGAAGGTATCCTCGTCGAATTTCTTGACAAAACCAATCGCCCCTTATAGTACAAACAGTTCCCCTTCGCCATATACCCCGGATGAGCTTCCTTATCTGTCAACAAATCTTGTAGGATGGTTTTCAACTTGCTGTCGTTTTGCACCTCTTCCGCCCAATGCTCGGATTCTGTCATATGAAAAGTGGAGATGGCACAAAATTCTTCTCTTCTAGACAGAGCATCTGCTGCCTTATTCTCCCCTCCAGGCTTGTACTGCACTTCAAAGTCAAACCCCATCAGCTTTGAGGTCCATTTCTGCTATTCCTCACCCAATAGCCTCTGCTCAGTCAAGTACTTCAGGCTTTTCTGATCTGTTCAGATCACAAAATGCCTCCCATCAAGTAATGTCTCCACTTCTTGACTGCTAATACTACCGCCATCAATTCTCTTTCATATACTGATTTCTGCTGTGCTCTGCATGACAAACCTTGGCTTAGATATGCAATCGGTTTCCCTTCTTGCATCAGAACCGCCCCCAACCCTTTGCCAGGCGCATCTGTCTCCACCACGAATGGCTTTGAAAAATTTGGTACTGCTAACACGGGGAGAGTTACCATGGCTGACTTCAACATTTCAAAAGCCAGTTGTGCTTCATCATTCCACTCGAACCCGTCCTTCTTGAGCAGCTGAGTTAACGACCGGGCTATCTTGCCATAATCTTTTACAAATCTTCTGTAATACCCTGTCAACCCCAAGAACTCACGGAGTCCTTTAACATCCTTAGGTTTCTGCCAACGGGTTATGCCTTCAATCTTTGCAGGGTCAGCTTGGACCCCCTCAGCTGAGATGATGTGACCCAGATACTCCAGTTTTAAGTGCCCAAAACTGCATTTCTTTTTGTTTAATAGCAGCTGATTCTCCCTTAGTTGTTGCAAGACCCTCTCCAAATGTTGCAAATGCTCTTTTCAGCTACTACTGTATATGAGTATGTCATCAAAAAACACTAACACGAATTTCCTCAAAAATGGGCGGAATACCTCATTCATTAATGCTTGAAACGTGGAGGGTGCGTTGGTCAACCCGAAAGGGCATAACCAAAAACTCGTAGTGCCTTTCATGAGTGCGAAATGCTGTCTTGAAGACATCCTCTTCTCTCGTCCTGATTTGATGATACCCTGACTTTAAGTCCAGTTTGGAAAAAATCACTGCTCCTCCCAACTCATCTAGCAGCTCATCTATAGCGGGGATGGGAAACTTGTCCGGTACCACCACTTTGTTCAAGACTCGGTAGTCCACACAAAATCGCCATCCTCCATCCTTCTTTTTAACCAATACAATAGGGCTGGAAAATGGACTCGTACTAGGCCTTATAATTCCAGCTGCTAGCATTTCAGCTACTACCTTCTCAATCTCATTTTTCTGATAATGCGGGTACCTATAAGGTCTGATGTTGGGTATTGAGGATCCCTCCTTCAGCCTTATGGCATGATCCTGACTTCTAGAAGGGGGTAACCCGTGGGGTTCCTTGAAAAGATCCTGAAATCCCTCCAGAACCTGTTGCAATCTCCTCCCACTCTTCAATTTCTGTTTGCTGCTTGACTTCCTGTGCCTTCAATTCCACATAAAATCCTTCTCCCTCATTGTATAGAGCCTTTACCATAGATTTTAAAGAGGCTACAGATCTAGACAGAGAGGAATCCCCTGTAACGTGACTAGCCTCCCTTTTGATAAGAATCTCATTGTGAGCTCTTTGAAATTGGCTTTGATCTCACCCAACCCCTCCAACCAGTCCAGCCCGAGTACAACATCTGCTCCTCCCAATTCAAACCGAAAATAGTCAGTTGTGATGTTGAATCCTTGTACCTGCATATTTACCTCTTTACACACCCCTTGGCACCGAATTTGATGCCCATCACCTACTTCCACGATTTACTCAGCTGTTTCTGTCAAGGGTAGATTAAGCTCTTCCACTATCTTCCTATCTATAAAATTACTCGAAGCTCCACAATCCACAAGGACAACCACCTTCTTTCCTTGTATCTCACCCCATAGTTTTGAGTGATTTTTTTGAAGTTAACCCCATTATGCTATTCATTGACAGCTGTAAGGCCGGTCCTCCCTACTATCATCCTTTCTTCTTCAGTTTTTTCTTCAGGTTCTTCCTCCTGACATTCCACTTCCTCCTCATTGCCCAACAGCAGCACGTTAAGCTATTTAAATTTACACACGTGCTCGGGTCCAAATTTCTCATCACATTTGAAACATAATCCTTTTCTCCTTTTCTCCTGTACTTCTGCTTCCGAGAGTCTCCTGTATCCCGCAGTCTTCTTTGGATAGCTACTCCCCTCCCCGGAACGCCGCCTCTACTGATTTCTGCCCCAAAAATCCAGTTTTGGAAGCAATTGTCGTGTAGGAGTTCCCTCTGGAGGTGGAATCGTAATTTGGGTATGTTTTTAGCCCCCACTTCGACAGTAGCAGTTCTCCTAACAGAATAAGGTCGACTGCTCGCTTTTGAGCTCAATCCTCCTTTTTCTCTTCCCACCACAGAATTCCTTTCCTCCACCAGCAGAGCCAAATCCATCAATTCTGCTAAGGTTTCCACTCTGTGCAGCTTCATTTTTGCTCTCACTTCTTCCTTCAGGCCATTGAGGAATATACCCTTCAGCATGCTCTCATCAGCTATTGCTAAAGGTACTGTGAGAAGCTCAAACTGCTCCCTATACTCCATGACCGAGCTTGACTGTCGGAGTCCAAGCAACAACTCATATGGATTTTGAGCTAAAGAAGGCTGGAACCTTCTCACCACGGCTGTTTTAAACTCTTCCCAACTTGCCTGGGAATTTCGGGTTTCCCACCAGGAAAACCAGTTCAATGCCTTCCCTTCCATAGCCACCATCACTGCATCTAGCTTCTCGTGGTCTCCCAATGAATTCACCTGGAAGTACCTCTCAATTTTGTTCACCCAACCAAAAAGCATCATCTCCAGAAAATACGGGCACCTCCAACTTCCTTCCTCTTTCTTCCAAGGATGAGCCTCGAGTGGGTCTTGTGATAGTCCCACTAGAGCCTACCTTGCCCTGCAAGCACTTCCTCTCCGTCTTCCTCTGTCACTGCACCTGCCGGTCCTTCTGGGTAGCATCGGGTCTTTCCCTTTCATCCACTGTAACATCTGCTGATGCATCTGCTCTATAAGGTTTATTTGGGCTCCCTTTTCCTCTCTGTCCTACCTTGCTTCCATTCTCTCCTGCTGAGTCTCCATTCTCAGCCTGTCAATGTCGCCTCTCAACTGCTCCATTCCCTTCTCCAACGCCTCCACCCGACTTTCCATCTTAGGCTTCACCATCCACAGGCCCCAGGATCGGGAGCTCTGATACCAAATTGTTAGGGAACTCCTTTCCACGTACGGCGCCTGGGATTGAAACCCAGAATTTACAGAAACACACTCCACAGAACAGCCCAAAAACTACAGAAAACACACTCCCAGAATAACCCAGAAATTACAGGAAACACAGGAAACACAGGAAATAACTGACAGAAAATTACAAGAACACACACTGGAAAACTGAAGGAAAATTTCAGAGAATGACAAAGGTTCCAAGCTTTCGAGAGGCTTCGTCTCTCCCTCACAATCCTGACTCCAGAATTCTCTCCCCCTTTCTCCCACGAAACTGCCAGCCTTTTACCTCTTCTGCATTCCCCCAGAACCGTAACTGCCCCACTCTTCATAACTGCCAGCCATCACTCATTCATAACTGCCCCACATTGGCCTGTCCCACTTCTTCTGCAACTTCATCTGCACTGCCTTTCTGCTGGCCTTCCGTAACTGCCTCCACTCCCCCATGTAATGGCCCCTTGGCTTCCGTAACTGCCTCCACTCCCTCATGTAATGCCCCCTTTTTCCCTCTAACTCTGCTTCTCCGGTACACCTTCCTAATGGGGGTTCTAACATTTTTAAATCTAAAATGAATTAAAACTGACTTAAAAACTGCAACATGTAAAAAAAAATAAAAAGTTTCTCAAAGTAAGAAGTGTGTTCAAGAGGTGGGCCTTTATGGTTTATTTGAAATGACATGCTTCCCTCTCTTAAATTATAGTAGAGACAAAATATTGGGCATTGAAAAAAAAAAAAAAAAGTAAAGGGGTCTCCTTTCTCTAACAATAGAGATGATATAACTTTTATATCAATTTACATGGAATATAGTTGGATTTAGAAACCGAATGGAGCATGCTTATCATTAAGAGTTTTAATTTGATCCATCATCATGTGTATAAGTTTTTACACTATCATTATATAGGAAAGTGCCACATTTGTGGTAATTAAGGTAACTTGCAAAGTAAAGGCTTTCAATAGTTTTTTAAACAAGTCTCACCATATGGTTCAGTGTCACTGATAGAATATGTACTATATAGAGGTCTTTTGGAGCTGTGGTCCTGACCTTGATTAAAGCCCGCATCCCAGCAACTAGGCCCAACACGAACCAACTTCAGACCTAGTTACATATGGACTCTCATTAGAGGATAACTCTCACCAGAATCCAACTAGAAATCAACTCTTATCAGGATTGAGTCTTAAATCCTACTCCTAGAAGACAACTGTCTACAAGAGGAAGTGAATGAATACAATTTGGAAGCTCTCCCTGCCCCATAAATAGGGGCTTAGCTCCCCCCAGCCCCCTTCCCAAAATATGATCATTCAACTCATCCTACTCTAGGTTAGCCCCATATATTCTATGGTCACTGTCTTGACCGTCAAAGTCTCCCTTCTCTCTTTTGTAGGTCTCATCTCTAGGGAGATTCTAGCAACCAACACTCCTACTTCCCACAAATGCCTTACCCCCAATATGTGACAACACACCCGTTTTCTGAGTTCATAATGAACATTCCCTTAATCAGTATATTTCTCCTACCAACAAATCTCAACTCATATGACGAATCCACCTACCCACAAGAGCACATCAAAGCCTTTGGATCGACAATGCTCCTCTTCGAAGCCTCAAATCCCACGTGCCCTAACATTCCCCAGAACTCTTAAGAAGGCTGGACTCCAATGGTTCTCCTTGCTCCTCCAAAGATCAGTCTTCGACTTCCAAGAACTCACCAAATGGTTCATCTCCAAACTCTCCATAAACAAAACACACCAAAAAACATTAGCAAGTTTGATCAACTTCAGGTAGGAAAAAAAAATCCCTGAGAGATTTCATGGGAAGATTCACATAGGAAGCCCTCAAGATTCATGACCTCAGCAAGGAGGTCTCCATGCATGCAATCATGACAAGACCCTAAGCTTGACCTTTTGCCAACTCACTCACCAAAAAGCCACCGCTTGACATGGACGAGCTGAGACAAATATCTGCCAAATACATCAACATGGAATAAATCTCTTGAGCAACACAACTTGCTGATAGATTCCCCGCGAGAGACGTTATTCTCCCCCATGAACAAAATCCTAGAAGAGGTATCTACAACACCGAACTCATCAAATTCCCAAAAGTAAGGAAATCTTAGAAGATAAACCCTTACAAATCCACCAAGGCTATGGCCATACCACCAAAGATTGCACTGACTTGAAAAACGTTATCAAGACTCTTGTACATGGAGAAAGCTCAGAAAGTAAGTCAACTACCCAACAATAGACGAACATTTTTATCAAAGGGAGAGAACTGAGTTCAAGTGGACAAGCTCATCTCCTAAAAGCAGTGTTGTCAATGGTGAATTGCAGCAAGCCAAAATTCTGGCATAGCTGTATGGCTGATGGAGTTGCAGCCAATGGTAGAAGCATTGTAGCCATGTTCAAAAAATGTAAAATATACTAAAAGACCTGCATGATATATTAAAAAAAAAAAAAAGCTAACAACTTATATCAATAACTATAAACATAATAGAAACTTTTTTTAACAAATAAAACTCACCAAAAGTATTACGAACTCAAATATAAATGCATTATAGAGGGCAAAACACACAAAGACAAACCATAAAACAATCAAATAAAGTTCTGAAATAGATAATGTTATAATGTCACTACAGACTAACAAGTAACAACAATTCCTAAAAATTAAGACAATGACAATCTAAGTGGCTAAACCTCTTCTCATTCCTCAATCATCCTCCTCCATTTAATCATCATTATCTTGTCATTGCCTTCATCACTATCATCAATCAAAACATATCCCTCTTCCTCTTCTTTTGATTCTTAAAAATTAGTGTCTTCCAATTCCTCTTCTGCTTATTAATGTCTACCAATTCCTCTTCTCCCAAAATACCCTCTAAAATTTGATGCCCATTGGTTGGAGGCAAGGGCAGATGAGAATTTCTCATTTGCCTCCCCCATTTCACTGATGGCAGCCGCCATAGCAAACCTGCAAGGCCACAAGATTTTCATGGCAGTTTTCTAAAAAACCGGCCATCGCCATACACCATGGTTGCCACTTGAAAACACCGCATAAAAGAGCTTTCCTCAAGCAACAACCAAAGAGACAAGACCCATATCCCAGCAACTTAGCCCAACTTTAGACCTAGTCAGATACGGACTCTCATAGGATAACTCCAATTGAAACTCAACTCTTATCAGGATTAAGTCCTACTCCCAAAAGACCATTGTCCACAAGAGGGGAAGATTGAATACAATCACTGACTTAATCGTCAGTGTTCCCCTCCTCTCTTTTGCATGTCTCATCTCTAGGGAGATTCCATTCCACCTAGTAAAGGGTTAGCCCATGACGGAATAGTATGAAACTCCTTACATTGTTAGTGGATCACAATCAAATCTAATTATTGAATGTATAACTTTTTTAAAACAATCTAGTCAAGTTATTAAACTTAAAGCCTTTTGCTGTTAAACAATATCATACAAATGAACATGCTCCCAAATAGAGACAATTAACAAACTTTGACATAACTAGTATTAGAAATCACAAAATTCTAATTCCACCAAATCAGCTTCAAACCCAGGCCTCCACTTAAAAATGTTGTGCCTTTGAGCACAAGTATTATGAATGTTAGGAGGACCTTGTGTCTGTTTGGGTGTATACATGTTTGCTGTTTGAAGGGGGCAAAAACAAGGGATTGCAGCAATGATGGAGAGAAATTCTCACCTTTTGATAATAAGTGAGAAGCCTTTGGATCAATCATTGAATTCTTGCATGTTACATCATTTCTAGGATGCTTCCCAAGTACCTTAGGTACTATGCTAGGATTTGATTTCAGTGTCAGTGAGGAAATCTTTGAAATGACACTTTTGGATCCAACAGAAGCCTTCCGGGTCATCAGCATATTAGAATATGCTGGAATAGGTTTCAGGGGAAAATTACGAGAAGAAAGTTTAATGACTTCGTCCTCAGGAATGAATTTCACTTTCCCTGTTGCAACAGGTCTTTGCCTTTTAGAAGCCTGCCAGCCTGAATCCTGATTCGCTTTACATGGACTGATTGTATGTGCAATATCATGGTGTGTAATGTCAGATGCATCTGATCCAAAACCTCTTGAGAACTTCTTGTTTCCACCACATTTTGGTGAAGTTGTACTATTTTTGATTTGGCAAGATTCACAGAGCCAGTTTTCAGGAACTTCTCTGACAAAAACCCGCATGCAATAACTGAAATGAGACAGAAATTGCATTGATTCAGAACAAGCTCCTATGCAGCACTAATACTGCAAAGGCATGTAGCAAAACCGTAGGTCAAGAGTCAAAACCAATAATTTGTCTGGTAATAAAAAATTTAGAAAACTATGTGCACAAATTAAATCGTAAATTTGCACTTTTTTTGTAACCTTTCTTTGCTCTCACTAATCATATTTCTTCTTTTATCCTAAAAAAATTCTCGGACATTTGATGGAAGAACCAACCAATATAGACAAGCAAGCACATATATCACTTCAAGGTGATAAACTGAAAAAGGAGTTCTACATATGTCAGAAATATCAAAGGCACAAAAATAAGGAAGCAGAGAAGAGAAAAGAATATGAGAGATTATTACACATGTTCACGAGCAATGTTGCATTTAGAGCAAGTAGCAATTACTTCAGGAAAACCAACGTCACCACATATATCACAAGGTTCAACCTGCATGGAATGATGAACACATAAATATCGACCAGAGAGAAGAGCTAAATTTTCTGGATGAAATTTTGATACAATATCTTCAACACCACCCCCTCTGCATGGGATAAGTAAAGTTTATTGCAAACGACTTAAACTATATACTTTGCCACCATGTGCTGAAATGACAAACCATTCACGGCTACAAACATCAGCAATATGAAGTCACAACTTACATGGTTTTAAGTGAAATTAAGTTACAAAGGTAACACCACTGATATGACTTATAAACTTTCGAGATAAATGCTAGAAGAATCTAAATGATATCATCTATTCTATCACAATTCTACTGTAAGATATCAATGTTGGTGTGACAATATGACACACTAATAAGGTGACCAGATAAATGTTGGAAAGATCTGAAACAAAATAACCTGTTCTACCATAATTCTTCCATAAAGGTAATCTTGGAGAAAGGGAAAGGAGCCATAAAAGGTAAAGCTCCTTCCTCACGAGCAAACCTAGAAAACAAACTCTACTTCAGGTTTATTAAGATAGCAGTTAATTTTTAACCACAATCAATGTAATGAGTTTTACACCGTCAATGAACCTATAATGACACCAACTTTAAAAAAATGTTAAAAACTTTAACTGCATGTAAAGTACCTAAATTACTCCAATATTGGGAGGACTTTCTTGTTTAGAGATAGTGATAATGTGCAGAAAATATTTAAACAATGGGTCAAACTTAAACTCGACAAGAATAAAAATGTTTATAAAAAAAACACTAACCTTATTGCTCAACAATAATAAAGACAACAAACTTAAACGACTAATGGCCATTTCTTGGACAGTTTTTGAGACAAAGCAGAAGAGACAGGACTTGTAATTAACAAACCAAAATGGCAATAGTACATCAGATATTTACGTGTATGGCAGTGAGAGTAGGATAAAAAATATTGGGAGGGTGATAAAATAATAGGGTTGAAAAAGCAACAGGAACTTCATTGCTATGTTGGTAAATCACATGGTCATGGATCAATCACTAATTATCATGAGATTGGAGACAGCAATCTGGAACACACCAATTCAGTCACAGATGGCATTCTATTACAGATATATAGATGCTATGTTGGTAAATTTCATTTATTATTACGTCAATGGTGATGATAATGATACACAGTATATAGATTTTAGTAAACAATAGCAAGGTAGTGTGCCTCTATGCTAGATGCTATAAATGAAATTAAAGATATAACACGGGTAATTCATAAGTCTAGTATAACATGTCAATATTTGTTTTCACGCACAAGCAATTGGAGAAAATGTAAGTTTCTTGGTCTTTCTTTTCCCATCATTTTGGTCATCTAATACAGATTAGATGTCCAACAAAAACAAAACCGAATAGCAGAAATGAAACCCAAGGGGGTGATGTAATCCCCAGGAACCATGTCTTCTTCAGTAATGTGTTTTCCAAAAATTGGGCAGAAAGCCAAGGGAAGAAAAGGTTTTAATAAAATTATCTAACATTGACTAAAATTTCCAGCCCAAACAATAAAATAAATGGAAAGTAAAGGTATCCATAAATATAAATCAATTTTCTTTCCCTTTCCTTGTGTTACCTCTCCCAAACAATGATAAATTAGTTTCCTTTCATTTCTTTCACTAAAATAATCAAACAAAGGAAAGAAGGCTATTATCCATTCTGTTCTGTTCTCTTCCATTCATTTTTCTTCTATATATTCCTTTCTATTATGTTCTATTCCTTTCATCCTAACAAACTGTAGGAGTAGTCAGAATTTCCCAAGAGAAAAACAGAAAAGCAATTGTTTAAATCAACATTCTAGGACTAAGGAGTCCACATTTATAGGCATTGATTGGTCAATGAAGTAACTACAAAGAGGAACTATCATAAACAAGCATTAAATTCTAAGGCTTGTTAAAAGCATTTTTCCGTAAAACCATTCCAAGCATAAAGACCACTTCCACTTGTGCAACAAGGAGGTGCAAAATAACCATTAATGAAGACTAAAATTGCTGGGGAACACTTGTATATGATAATAATTTTTCACAATGGCAAGAAATAATAAAACTAAAAAGTGCATGTAATAATAAATGGCATATTCCTATGGATATCATCATATCATTAAAGAGAGACACAATTTTTATTGACAACCAAACCAACCATGAAAAAATGAAAATTATCAACAACCATTTCTTTGCTTCTTTTTTTATTTTTTGGTGATGCATTCATTCTAATGAAAATACTTGATTTCAGCTTAGCAATGCTTCATATCTCTAAGCAAACAAACAAAACCCTTATTCACATCTGTAGCCGAAACCAATGTCAAAGTAAACAAATAATAATAATAATAATAATAATAATAAAAATAAAGCATACCCCTCCCGCATATCACCAAAAAGACAAAAATTGCAACTTTCTTCAAGAGAGTACATCACAGCTAAAAATTTATTTTATGCAACAGAAACCCATCCAAACAGATACCACACACCCAAATAAAAAAAGGAAAATAATAATATAAAAAAACAGCTTCAAGAAGAACATCTCCCAGTAACTTTTTCAGCAGCCACACTAAATAAATAAACAAAAGTGCAACTATAAGTTTTCCCAAGTAGTGCACAGAGTCTAAACAATGAATGACAATAGCGCACATGGTGACAAAGAAAGGAACCCCGAGAAGAGTGAAAGGGAACAAATTTATGAAAGCGGTGCCCAACAGTGGATCCATGAAAGGAAAACAACACAGAGGGAGAGAGAAAGAGAAATAGGGGAATGGGGGATTAGGGTATAATTTGGGGCGGGGGGGGGGGGGGTTTACCGTGAGAGTGTGGACTGGTGGCTGCATTGCTGTGGTGCTTTCTTGTTCTGGGGAAGAGGAAAAGCGCAAGGTGGTGGTGGTGGTGGTGGTGGTGTGCACACACTGGAGTGGCCAGGTGAAAACTGAAAATGACGAGGGAGTACGACGGTCTGAATTCTGAAATGGAATGCAGCGCGTAGAAACATTAATGGTTACTTTTAGACCCTAAGAAGTGGGTCTCAACATTTTGCTTACACAGTCTATCTGAAACGTAATTGAGTTCCTTCCCTGGGGATCCTACGTGTATAATCATCAACACATGCACGTACCAACAAGTGTTCTACTTTTTGGAGAACTAGTCATATATAGTCACATGCGATGTGGGCACATTTAAGATCTCAAAAGAAATTAAAACTTGTATTATTTTGTGTAGAGATATTTTGAAAAATGAAGCCGTGTGGATAGAATTTGTTTGAGGTAAGTCTAATTATCTAATGTAGCATCAAAAGTAAAAGTATCAATTTTGAGAAAAAATCAACTTCGTGGTTGAAGAAGTTACTCTCGGTATAAAGAAAACGAAAAGTTATAAAAGTGGAAAGGAATAAAAGAAGTATGTAGAACAGATTAAGTGGTAATTATTAAATAGATATATGTGACTTCAATGAGTTTATCAATTGTGTAACGTCAATAAAATCATATTCAACTAGTAATATACTTGCACATTGACACCCAAGATCTCAAAAAGGTTGAGATTGATACTATTTCATGTAGAGATATTTTTAAAAAAACTAAATAATGTGTGTGTGGGAGCATGTTGAAGAAACCAACATGTCAATAAAATCATATTCAACTAGTAATATACTTGCACATTGACGCCCAAGATCTCAAAAAGGTTAAGATTGATACTATTTCATGTAGAGATATTTTTAAAAAAACTAAATAATGTGTGTGTGGGAGCATGTTGAAGAAAACCAACATGTCAATAAAATCATATTCAACTAGTAATATACTTGCACATTGACGCCCAAGATCTCAAAAAGGTTGAGATTGATACTATTTCATGTAGAGATATTTTTAAAAAAACTAAATAATGTGTGTGTGGGAGCATGTTGAAGAAACCAACATCGTAATTGTAGAAGCCACTCTCACACTCACATAAGGTAAACAATGAGTCACATGAGTAGAAGGTAATAAAAGAGTTAGGCAAGAGAGATTAAGAAGTAACTATAATAAAAAATATGAAAAAAGATCAAAGGTGTGTTTGGTGCTTCGTATAAGAAAGACCTGATAGTATAAATAAATATTATCGGGTCTTATCAAGCGTTTGGTATAACTATTTGATAATATAGTCAAATTTGGTCAAATAAAAAATATTTTACTTCCTCTTTTACCCTCACTTTTTTTCTTGCCTGTTCGTTCTCTCATACCTAATTCTAGAGAGACCCATTGTGCGCGAAATTGCTGCTATTCTCCATTTGTGCCGTAGCCCTTCGCCAGATATCATCCTCTCCGGGTAAGCTGTGCTCTCTCCTCTATCTCTCTCAATCACTTTCAAACCTATCGTGGGATACTAAATATTTATCGTGAGTCGGTAAGGTGTGGCCGGTTTTGATTTGCTGAAGGTGGCCGACATGCCATGGCTTTCAATCCTCTATCTCGTCATCTCTCTTGGTTTAATTAATTTTGAGTTTAAGTTTTTGTGGGTTTTTAATTCCAGAACATTTATCATTCTTCTTTTCTCATCCAACCTTGCAAAAAAAAAAAAAAAAAAAGAACCTGCTATATCAAGATTTGTGCATTCCATAATGCCATATATATTAGATATTACGTATAATATAGCATTTACGTTGAATTGAAAAATAATATTATTTTATTTTATAATGCTATTATTTATTTACTTACCTAAGGTATTATATAAATAAATAATTTATATTAAAAGATAACATTTTTATCATTTAAATATTAGACAAAATTTTTATATAATGTAAAACTTATTTTAAGAATATTAATATAAAAAATAAAAATAGAAGAGTATTTTTGTCCAACCAATTTTTTTTATACTATCAAGTTATATCCAATTTGACAACAAATAACTAATAAGATTATATTATACTGTCATATTGCTAATACAACTGTGCACCAAACAACTAATAGTATAAGAGCTTATCAGCTTCCTTATACTATTAAGTCTTATCCTACTATTTTATACTATCAAGAATTATATTATCAAGTACACCAAATATAGCTTGAAGGAAAAGCTCAAGATAGTGAAAATATGATAATGTCACAGAAAATGAGAGTTGGCATGTCCACTTCAAATTATGCACTTTAGAATTTTATATTTTATAAATAAATTTATGTGTGTGATTCCTTATTTATATAAAGGTGTCCGTTAGAATATATTTAAAATATTTTTAAGATATTTATAACATTTTAGAATATCTTTAAAATATATTGTGAAATCAATTAGTAGTCTAATTGACGAAGTAATTTCAGGAGTCATTTTCTAATTTTATTATATTTCTTAATTTATTTCCTTATTTGATTAAGGTTAGTAGAATATAAATAGGAGTTAGTGTTTTATCTTTTGTATCATATCAAATACAATTATTACTTCTTTCTTATATCAATTTAATATTATTATTTGATCTTTATTTTCTTTTCTTTTTTCTTGATACTATTTACTTTGAGTGTGTCTATACTTTTCACTACGTCGAATTTTATGAAATCTATTACTTTGAGAATTTTAAGATTCGTACCAGTGACTAAATTTAAGCGAGCCTGATTCATTTAAGATGGCCCACTTCATATAAGACTGCGTTAGGTTAGAATAAATTTAGAAAAGTATTTAATTAGTCCAACCTATTACTATGTGATTCTCGAATTGATCGTGAAAACAACTTGGCTCGAATACTTTTTTCTTTTGTGATGGATTCTATTTCTTTTACAGCACTTTAAAAAATGGTTAAAACTAATTCGGTAACTTTTTTTACGCACTTCTCAACAAAATCTATTTCTTTTTATGAGATAATCAATTCTATTACTAATGTATCGATAGGCACGCCATATTTGTATGTTTTATTTTTGTTTATTTATGTATACTTTATACAACAAATGCTGTGTTAACAAATTAAAGGTATTTTAATGATTTAGAGTTTTATCTTTCATATATAGATGTACATCAAAATTCAAAAGCAAGTAATTTCATCTTGCTTCCTGAATATATTTTTTGTCTTTCTCATTGGAAACATATTACGAGGACTGTATCATTAAAAAATTTATCTGTTATGCGAAGTCACTGTAACCATGAAAAGATAGGCTTAACATGAAATAGTCTTCTAAATACTATATAAGATAAATAACCTTTTTCTTTTATCACATGATAAGTTTGTTTACACTATTTTAAAATATATAAGTCATTTTTTAAGTATTTCAGTCAAACATTGAGAGTTCATATCATAAAAGTCATCATTATTGGCTTATAAAGACGCTGTCATCCAGACATATACATCAAATGTTCAATACATGCTGCATTTATATTCAACTCTTTAAAAAATAAAAATTTTAACTCAATATAGCAACAATGTTAGTGGAGTTAAACCATTTTCAATTTACCTTCTCTAGTAATAGCATTAAGGGTCTCAAGCTTCTTGATGTGCCTGCCATGTTACATTATGCAAATCTACCCTCCCCCCAAAATATACAATTAATTAGTTTGTCATTGGACGGTGAGCCTTGGCACAACTTTAGGATGTGACTTTGTGGTAAGGTGGTCACACGTTCTAGTTGAGGAAGCCATGTGTAAATATATTTCTAATCACTTTGTAAATATCATATGAATAAAGTGTCAGTTAGAATATATTTATAATTTTTTTATAATATTTATAATATCTTTAGAATTTGAAATCCCATTTTTAGAGAAAGAAGTTTATTCAGAATTGGAATAGACAGCAGTCATGAGGGGATGAAAGTGCTGAGAAATTTTTTTTAACAATTTAGCAGTTATGAGAGTAGGAAAGAATAAATTGTTTTCGAATAGAAAATTGTTTTCGATTAGAGTGGTAGCATGTGGGTTGGATACAATGTTTACAATTTTGTCCTTTATTTAAAATATGTTTAAATAAATTTTAATGGTAAAATGGGAAAACTAATTTTGAAAACCAAAAGAAGGCATTCCCTGTATATAATATACTAACAAATTTGTGAAGTACTAAAGTACCTCTCAATTTGTATTTTTTATTTGATAGTTTAAATAAATTTATTATATAATAATTTTATATATTTGAATTCTATAAATAATTATAACTGTTTTATAATTTTATTATTTTTAAAATATGTTTAAATATAATCTATACTATTATAAAAGAAATTCATTTTTTGGTTTCAAAATGCCTTGAAACCTTTCAAGGTGATTTAAGGTTTTTTTTTAGAATAAATTCATGGTGGTTTCAAGTAATGATATTTTTGAAATAATTAAAATTAGAGACCAACTCTCCAATCCCCATCATATAATTATATGATAGATTATTTTTAAAATATGTTTAAATATAAAGATAGTTAAAATTATTTTACAATTTTAATTTTTAAAAATATAATCTATACTATTATAACAGGATTTTTTTTTTGTTTCAAAATGCCTTGTTTCAAGTAATAACATTTTAAGAATAATAAAAATTAGAAACCAAACTCTTCAATCCCCATTATATAAAATTAGCGTTTTGATAGGTACTATTGTGCCTCTTGATCTGCATTATGTTTTAAATTTTTGTTTATATAATTATTTAATAAATCAGTTAATTATAATTTTATTATAATTAAAATTAGTTAAATAAATATAATTTTATAAAAAGATAAAATATATTTAAAGTGATAAAATAAAAATAATCAGTTAAATGAATTATAATAGTGTACGTAAAAAAAGATAACTCTTTGTATTTAAAAATAATTGTAATTGTAAAATATAGTTATAAAAAATGTTTATATTTACAATTTTATCTTTTTTTCTTTATATTCAATTAATTATTAACAATTTTTTAGAAAAGTAAAAATTCAAGACCAAATAGAGGAATTCCCTTTATATATAATATAGATTATATTAGATAGTATAAATTATATAACATAGATGTTTTAATTATCAAATAACATAAAATCATAAAATAATAATTAACAGTTATCAGCATCGTAAAATAAACATCATAATCATATATTCAAGTTTATAAATAGTTATATTATCATTAAATTAGAGTATTAGTTGGCACCTAAAATCATCACCTTCATGGAACCAAAAAAATAAAACGTCACCTTCATGCTGTTGGGTTGGCCAGCCCATTTCGGATCCCTCTAAAATTAGGCCAGGCAGAAATCATACAATATATGTATGTAAATTCAAAATTCTATGATAATACAAAAAGGCTGGTTTCACTACAATCTATTTGAGTAGAACTTCAATTTCATTATATGTTTTTGCGAATCATAAAATTAATACCATTGAATTTAAGTTTCAAAATAATATTATTGTCTATTTGAATCATATTTTGCAAATTTAATTTTGATTAAAAGTGAATTTGAGTGAAGTTATTTATTGTTTGGGACTTTTATATGAAAAAGTAATTTTAACTCAATGAATGTTGTTTGAATAATATTGCTAAAAAAATTATAAGATGTGTAATTACAAAAAAGAGTATGAATTATTTTTTTGAACTAGATTAAAAATAAATTGGTGTTAAAAAGTTTATTATAAATAAATTGATGATAACTTTTTTAAAAAGAAATTCAATTTTTTCTGAATATTATAAAATAGAATCACTTTTGGAGACTACCAACTTCAATTTATTTTAAATATCTTTCTAATTCAACTTCTTAATAATTTTTCTAATTTTTAAATAAAGAAATAATTAATTAAGATAATAAATATTTTTACTTTTTTATTTAATATTTTTTTATTAAGTATTAAGAAAATTATTAAGATGATGAATTAAGAATATATAACATTACTCGTTTATCAAATAAGTTTTAGTGTCATAATTGGGGTTCAAAATAAGAAACTTTTGTAACTTCGTAATTATATTCTCATTTTTTTTTTGGAAAATCATGAGGTGTCTCTATACTCTTTAGGTGTGAGATTAATATTTGCTCAAGCGTTGGCTTGATAGAACTAATCCTTAATCAGATTGGCTTAGCCTTGACTTTTTTTTTTGTCAACAGCTTGGCTTTGACTAGAAAGTGCTTCCAGTGAAATTTGAATTCATACACTGCAGGTAAAGTCTGCTCACATTGAACTCAATTTATCAACTAAGTCACACTTCATGGTTAATTAGATTGTCCTTATGTATATATGACTCGTAAATCTTAGTAAGTTACATAACATGATTATTTATAATTTGTAATGGTAATATGAATTAATATAGGGCTATAAGAATTACTATTAAGAGTTATAAAATGTTACTAAATAATATTAACTATATAAATTTTAAATTATATCTATACTGAGAAAAAGAAATATATATCTGCCGTTAAAAGTGTGTTGGTTTAACTTTTAAGTCAGAACTCAAAAATCATAATTTAGGTAAAATTATAAGAGTCAGTTTTTGCTCAAATCATGATTCAGATGATTTAATATTAGACTCGGGTTTCTTCTCCCTCTTCTTTGATAGACGATTTAATTCTTGGAGGTTGTATCCTTAGGCCTATTAATTATAATGCTTTGAGAAACAGCTTGTGATTTCATACAAATAGAGAAATTCTTATATAGAGTAGCACACCAATTTAATAAAATCATATCACAGGACACATGAAACCAATTTATTAAGTATTTTTCATGCAAATGTTCCTTTTTTTTCTTTGTTTTTTTTAAAAATTCTTTCCGCAAATGATTAGAGCTCAACATTTCAGGATCAAGGACCTTATACTATTTGATTTGATTTCAGCTAATGAGATTCGGTGAATTCAGCCTGGAAATCTGCTCTTCTTCGTAGTTGTCCACAAGTACTAACCATGTCTTTTTATTCATTCTCATTTTCAAAGCCAGAACTTCACCTCAAGGGCAGAAGTTTCAGGGTTTTAAACACTTGGGGCTTGCAACTGGTTAAGCACTAAATATACTTTTTCTTGTGTCCTGGGAGCTATTAATACAATAAGATTGCCATCATACTTTTTGGTCATTACCATGATTGCCTTATGCTATGTTTGGATGGGCTAGGGAGAAAAAATAAGCAAAAGAGAGATTTATTACAAACTTCTCCCTTATTTGGGAGTTTTATAAAAGAGGAAAGAAAATAAATATTTTTAAATAATCATCTAAAATAGTAAAATCTTTTTTTATTAATTTTTATGAATATTTTAAAGTTCCTTAATTTGAAGATTTTGAAAGATTTAAAGTATCTCAATAATAAAAGAAAAATTTATTAATTAGCAATAGCCCTTCATTTTTTTTATTTTTTTATTTCTTTTTATTTTCTTTAAACCCCTTCTTTTTTATTCTCTCCAAACTCCCAAACATATCCTCAGTTGAAAACACCACACACAAATTTTCATTTTAGAGATAGTTTTCTCTTAGAAGCCTCCCAAAATCTAAATTACCTTGAAAGATCCAGATGCAACAGGCGTTTAAATGACAAATGGACCGATGAGTGACAACAGTAAGTTTGTATGTAGTTCTCCATACGTTGACCAAAAAAGTAGTTCTTCATACTAACTAGCTTGGAGCCTAGGAACAAGGGGAGCCACATTCTTATCAAATTAAAAACTAACCCTCTTAGATTCAGGTGTACAGATAGAGAATGGAAAAATAGAGAAGGGGTGAGGGACAATCCCATGGCAACATCACAGCACTACTTGGAAACAATCAAAAGCCCTTCTTTTTACCCAAGTAGAGGAGGGAGTGGGAGGAGAAAAACAATAACAAAAAAAGAGACCAAAAACTGACGTCTCTGGTTCAACACCTAGGAAATGACACCATAACAGACTCATCACATGCATATCCACTTCTGCACAGTAAAATACAGCATCACCTTTGTCCACCAGAACCTGGCCACACTCACAGCCACTTATTTTCTCAACCCCACCACAGCATCATCGTCACCAAGCCTGAAAATAGGAGGATTGAAAATGGAGACAAGAAACTACTGTCCACAAGTCTAAGCCCACCATGGCTATCATCTGTGTTGATGCCAGCTCCAGAAGGGCCCAAACCAGTGCCAATCCCTCCTAATACTGCAGGCGTTGCACTATATGGAGTGGTGGTGCCTGTTGTTGAGGTGGTGGTGCCAGTGGATGGTGTGGTTGTCACGGGAGTTGTACTAGTCCCTGCAGTGCTGTTTGGGAAAAGAAACCAACAATCAAAATATTAACCTCACACGAAACCCGAAAGCATGCACAAAATTAAAACAGGACATCACAAGGGCACGGTGATCACAAGCTCAGAATGTTTTAATGCAAAAGACAAGAACACTGTGTATGGTTGGAATAGCTCTGAGACATATTTGCAATTTTACATTTATTATGGAAAAAGTATGGGGTTGTACTCAACAAAGTAAAAATCAGCAATTTTCTATCAAAAATTGCATAGTCACTTAAGATATATTCTCATGAAGCATGGGAAGAGCCCCAAGCTTGAATTGCAGATAAAGATGAGCTGAAAGAAACTGCAATTTTATGCAGCACAAACCGGCATATTAACTATTTTGAAACCAAGAAGTTTTCCCACTACACAAGAAAGTTTTGGACTTCTAATTTGATGAACTAAATGAAAGCAGTACTAAATTGCTTGGATTTCACTTACTTGGGGGAAAAATAAAAATGGGAAATTACCCAAAAAAAAAACCTCCTAACAAACTATTTTCCTGTAAGAAAAAATAACCACATTTTTGCTTAGAATCACTACATTTTGTTACTTGCACCGTTTGGATCTAACCTCCAAGTTTCACCGTTTTGAATAAATTTGGTCATTTAGGCGTAGGCATGTTCATTCCCACAAGAACATTGTAACTTGTATTTTTTTTAAAAAAACTCAGCAGTAATTGTTATTTATTATTTCAGTCATACTGAATATCACTAATAAGAGAAATCAAGGGAGACATAACAACTAAAGGCCACTTAGAAGTTTTCATGCACAGAAAATCATTATGGGTTGCAGAGCATGAACATTTTTTATCCAAAAGATGTAAAGCAATAAAATATCCCAAAGACAGCAGAAACTTTCCCAAATAAGATTATATTATGGAAACTCCAGTAAGCATGATATTAGACGAGAAACCAATTAATGATTTTTCATTTGGTACACTATATAAGCGATAGATAGTATAGTATAATTAATACTATATTTATTTTTATACAATGTTTGAGTAAGATACTAGATAATATAATATTCAGTTAAAATAATTTTAATTAGCCTTGACCCTATAATAGATAAAGATTAAATTATTTTATCTTATACAGTTTTATATAATTAAGGCTGGATAAAATTATTTTAACCGGATAAATTACTATCTACTATTTGTCTAAATATAGCTAATATTAATTATATTATACTATCCATCCTTTATACAGTGTACCAAACGGAAACATATATGTTGTTAAACTCTTCTTTGTGTGTTTCTGTATAGAAAATAAATGTAATCTTTGAATTTTAAATCATGGAAAAAGCAACAATTTTTATCATTGACTTCGAAAATAATGCCATAAATTTGGTGTTAAACATTATTAGATGTAAACAATGATGACTTTTCTTTGAATTTTTCTTTTTAAATAGGAAGCCACACCTTGATCTCACAAAAGTGCAATACGAAGGAAGGAAAGTTGGGGGATATTTAAAAGAAAATATGAGCCTCGACCCTAACTACGCCCTGCCACCCACTAAGAATTGTTCTTGTAAATTTTAACCAATAATTTCCACTTTCAAAATGGGTCACCTAAATTTGCCAATTTTAATGCATCTATAAAGTTTAAGCAAATTGAATCTAATTTATATCTACTCATAATGTGTTAATATAGTAAAAGTAAATTACGTCTCTATATAAGTGATCTTAACTACTTTTAAACTGATAATAACTTCAAAACGATCGAATAATTTGGATAAGTCAGCACACAATCATGCCATGAATGATTATTAACACATTATTCATCCTTACCCCACACCACAGCAGAAAAGCATCTATAACATTTGTTTGTTGAAAAAAAATGTTTTTCTCTTTAGCTTTAATTGAAGGGCAATGATGACTAGCTAGGATTGAAAAAACTACAATGAAGGGCATTAAAAAACAAAGACAAACAAAAAAAGGAAATGAAAATTAATTGCCTAGTAAAAGTGTAAAACTTCTTGGAATTTTTGCCAGAATTATTTTTGATAAAATAATTTGGCATGTTTTTTGACTTTTGAATTAGTGAGTAATCTCTACTACTTAATTTCATCCAAAACCCTCATTAATATGCATGAATTTTGTCAAAAATTGTAGTTATTTTTTCTGATTATATAACATTACTCAAACTTCTTCTAAAGCAAATGTGTTGAGGTACATTATATCCAAAAATAAATATATAAATGTGTAAACTCTCAATTTGATCCTTTAAAAATTGAGTCCACATTATTTTGATTCTCCAAAGAATGTTAACATTAATTTAATCCTTGAATTATGAAAGATGACATTAAAATCATCCTTCTGCATATGGATAGGGACTAAATTGATATAATTTATATGATTAAAAGACTAAATTAATGTCAATTTTGTATAATTGAGGGACTAAATTGATGATATTTTTCAATCATTGAGAAATTAAATTGATGTAAATTTTTTTAAAGGATCAAAATAATGTCACTTTTCACAATTCAATGACTAAATTGATGTTGATATTTTTTAGAGGATTAAAGTAATGTCAATTTAATTTTTCGAGAGTCAAATTAAGAGTTTACTCTAAATAAATAAAGTGTTAGTACAATACAAAGGACTAGACTAGAGACAATTTAATTTTTCGAGAGTCAAATTAAGAGTTTACTCTAAATAAATAAAGTGTTAGTACAATACAAAGGACTAGACTAGAGACTGGGGAGTGCTCCCATAGCTACAGGGGATGGGTGGCATAGTATGATTGATCATACAAAATCTGGACATTTCAAAAGTTGTTGGGTCACATCTCAAAGCAGCGTCCATGCTTTTTATTACATTTTCTTATCATCAAAGATCAAATTCAAAATTACTGTGAATGAATCATCATATAACGATTAGGCTTGGCAATATTCTGATCCACTCTTAAGCAGTGGATGTGGAGATCTGATTCAGATCCAACCTAACCCAATATAGATAGATTGGGTCGGATATGGGTTAACCCAATATATATATATATAGACACACACACACACACACCAAGAAGGGGGTCGGAAGAGGTGGAAAGGAAGATAGGAAAAGAAGATGATAAAGGAGAGTAGGAAAGCAGATGTACTGCCTACATAAAATAAACTATATGCAAAAAAGCTAAAATAAAGAAAAGAAAGAAACTGGAGCGGCAATAGTCCGCATTGGACCTGTGAGGGAGAAGAGAGATGAGAAATGAAGTGTTTATTAAAAGATTTGATAAAGAAAGCTTACAAGAGATTTCAGATACTGGACTCTCTCTCTAGACTCTCTTTCTAAAGTGGATATCTGAAAGGGTGCCTTACAACATGGATTGGCTGCCCTTTATAAAGACTTAAGAATTTACTATTACAACAGTATAGGTAACATGACCGGAACTATTACAACAGTAAACATGTCACAAGGCTCCCATAGCTGTTACAGAAATTCTGCTATAGTAACTTGCCAAAAGTTGTTTGTCTGATTGTGGTCATCAGTCTTTTCCTAGGTTGATGTCATAACAGTCATCTTCATTTGGGTAGAATCCTGTTGATGATTCTGCTGATGATGAAGAAGAAGGAAGTTCTTGTTTTGCTGAAGATTCTGCCTCTTCTTCTTGGATGAGTTTGAGAATGTTTTGCAGGTTTTGTGCAAAACTTTCTTTAGTTGCTGACACTGCTAGGGCCACTATGATGTGAGCCCTTTGGTTGAGAAACTTGCAAGTTTTTGGATCTACTGCTATAAGCATCTTTGGGTTCTTCTTGAACCACTGTTCGACACTGTTTGAACTGGGACGGGATGCATCAAATTCTGCCCACCACTTGACAAATGCTTTGCCTTCGGTGGGCTGGCAAAAAGTTTGTATTATCATGTTTTTCAAATTTGTACTGCCAAGAAAATATCCATGCTAGGGAGAGTTTTGAGAAAAATGAAGATCAACTGGGAAGGGGTCCTGAACCAAGTTGATCTTTTTTGTAAAAGTTGTAAATCCTTCTTGTACTATGAGGGGAAGGATGTTAGTGATTGGTCCAAATAAATCCCACCATTGAATAAACCATTGAGGGAAATTGTAGTGGACATTTTGTTTGAAATAGATTAACCATGAACGGCAGTTATTCTTATTTTGATGCCAAAAGACATTGGTCCAGGCTTACATGTAATCCCAGTAGTTGTAACCAATCGGTTTGAGATTCTGGGAGAACTTTGTCATTTTGTTTGGGCTATTACCATATTCTGAAGGTGTTATAACCTTAAGAATCTGGATGGTTGAATGGGTAATATTGGTTTGGTCTTTTAAGTCACGATAGTGTTTTATCGAGACTGAGTCTGAATCCACTAGAATGAACTCATAGAATTGTTATGTTTTATTTGGAGTAATTGGTTGAAAATGGAAACTTTTTGGAAAAAATTTTGAAGGAATATTATTTGGATTTTTACCCCAAAATTCTGGTTCCATTTAGATTACTTTTTTGAATTTATTTTTTGAAATATATTGTGTTTGGGAGGTTGATTTTTTGACAAAACTCGAGGTTGGTTTTACAGTTAATTCATTTTTCGAGGAACTAACTTTTAGAGGTTTGTTTTTTAGGTTTTGAATTAGGAGTGTCAGGGACTGATCTTCATCTTCTTCCGAGGCAATGCCTGCCCAAGATTTTCTGGGTAAATGAGATAGGCCTTGGTTTGAAAGGGTTTGAAGTGTTTGGATCGGGATAGCATAATCTGCTTTAATCTGTTTGGATGTGCCTGTTGGGAAGTCAAAGTTTCTTGTTTTGGGTTTTGGATAGATGACCCAGATTGCTTGATTAGCCTTGCCAGAATTAGTTTACCTTTACCTATTCCTCTTCCCTTAGAAGAAGTTGATTTTACCGATTTTGCATATTTGCTGATTAATTTTCCCTATAAGAATTCACGAGTAAGAAAGTCAGGTAGAGAGTTTGTCATACCTTTGAGACACTTTATGTCAAAATAAAAAATACTTAAAATCGCTTGCCATCTGGTAAAAATCTATTTTGATGCTAAATTTTTAACATCTTTTTGTAAGATATTTTTTGCAAATTTACAATCAACTTTTACTAAAAAATTTTGGTTTATTAAATCTGATTAAAATTTTGAAATGCAAAGCACAATTGCCAAAACTTCTTTTTTGACAGTAGAATACTTTTGCTGTGCATGATTCCAGTGTTTTGAAGTAAATACAATAATATGCTCTTTGTTTGCTATTTTCTACTTGAGAATGCCACCATGGCCTATGTCAGAGGTGTCTGTCTCAATAATTTTGAAAGCTTGAGAGTTTGGAAGATAAAGGCATGGAAGATCATTTACCTGCAACTTGATTTGTTTGACAATGTTTGTATGAACATCTGTCCAAGGAGGAGGGTTCTTTTTTAGACGATCATGTAACAGTTTGATTAAATTACTAAGTTGACGAAAGAAATCAGCTACATAATTTAAACAACCTAAAAATCTCTGTAACTGGGTTTTGTCAATGATTTGCTTCGAAAATCTGTCCGTGAACTCAATGGCTCTATGGATTGGAATGATTGTTCCTTGGTGGATATTATACCCAAGAAACCTAATTTTGGTTTGAAAAAGGTTAACCTTTGATTTGGAAATAGCTAGACCATTTCTCTTGATAATTCGTATGCAAATATTAAGATGTTTGAGATGTTGATCTATTGATTGAGAAAATATTAAAATATCATCAATGTAGACAATGGTAAAATTAGAGTAGGGATTGAATATTTCGTTCATAATTCTCTGAAATTCTGAAGGAGCATTTTTTTGAGTCCGAAGGGCATTACGTTCCATTTGTATTGCCCAAATGGGACAGTGAAAGCTGTTCTAGAACGATCACTTTCTTTGATTTGAATTTGCCAGTATGCTAACTTCATATCAAATTTTGAAAATATCCTGGCTGAGTGGAACCTATTGAGAAGGTCTTTTTTTTGTTTGGAATAGGATACCTAATCCATTGTAAAGCTTGGTTGAGGGATTTGTAATTGATTACTAGATGAGGAGTTTCCCTTTCAATTTCTGCTTGTTTATTAATATAAAAAGCAGAACATGACCATAGGCTTTCGCTCTTGCGGATTAAACCTTTAGCTAAGAGATCAGTAACCTCTTGCTGGTAATAAGCTAAAAGTTGGTTAATCATTTGGATTGATCTAGCTTTGGTAGGAATTTGTCATTCATTGAAATCTATTTAATAAGGAAGATCAACTATGTGTTTCTTCCTTTCTCAAAAAGCATTTGGAAGGTTTGAACAGATTGATGGCTCAATTTGTTTGAACAAAGATTGGATTTTGTTTTGGACATTTGGCTGTCTAAGTTGAAAATCAATATTCTTTAAAGAAAATTTCTTCTTTAAGAAAATTGATTTGATTTTGTTTATATTAGATTGGATTAAGATTCCTAATTATTGGTTTCCTAAGGAATCTAAAAAAAATTGGTTTGCCTAGATGTTGAGTAGTAATACCTTCATCTGAGATTGTTAAGGGGAAAAGTGTTTTAATGAATGGTATTCCCAAAATCAGCTCATTTTTTTTTATGTTTTTTACTAAGAGAAAAGGTGTTTTAATCTCAAAACCTTGGTTTTCTACAATTACTTCAGAAAGTTTAAAACTAATTTTTAATTTAGAACCATTAGCAGTACTGAGTTGTTCTGATGTTTTCTCAAAATATTTGGTTGGAATTAATCCTTCTTGAATACAGTTTGAATCTGCACTTGTGTCGAAGAGTGCTACTGTTTCAAGAATAAATTCTCCAACTATAATTTTGATTTTAATATAGAATTTCTGGATTTTTAATTGATTTATTAATCCTATAAATTCGTCTTCTTGTTGATTAGTTTGTTGATCAAGATCTTCACCTTTTGGCTGGATAGTCTCAGCTTCTGAGTTTGTTTGTAGTCGAGCAAGAATACTTTGGTGTATTTCCTGCTGATCTTTGATATTTTTGACTTCCATCTTAAGTAGATGAATTTCATGTTGGAGGTCTTGGATTGTTACAGGTTTAGTATATGTCTTTTCTAGTTTTTTAAGTGTATCTTTTAAGTTGAATTTATTTGTTATTAACAAATCTTTTGATTTAGAAGAATTTGCTTCCAAGGTTGATTTTAGTTTTGCTAAGTAATTCTTTCTATCTTGTGAATCCGAAATATAATTAATTACTTCAAATAAAAGATCTTGTTCTTTTGTTAAGACATTAATCTCATTAGAAGAATGCGATTCTTCTTCTGAGATTAAGTCATCATTTTAGACTTGATTTTAAATCTTCAGAAGATTTTTTATCAGCTTCCTTAGATGTTTCGCCTAAAAGATTATTAATTTGATCTTCTATAGATTGTTATAGATTTAAAAATTTTATCTTTCTTTTCAACCTGCAATATTTACTAATATGTCTTAGTTTACCACGGTTGTAACAGATTATAGGCTTCTTTGGTATTTTCATGCCTATTGGGGGGTTTTGATTTTATTTCTTGTTTAAGCTTCCTCTGAGGAGCTTCTGATATATATTTGTAATATTTAGTTTTATGGTTAGTTTTCTTAATTTCTTTGTTCTTGGATTTTGCTTTGTTCTTTTTAGTGCAAGGTAAACCAAACTGCTCACAGAAAGTTCTTAGGTCTTTTCTAGTTTGGGCCTTTTCTTTGGCAAACTGATGTTAGATTTTATCATCTTGACAAAATTTTAAGGCTACTTTTTGGATATAGGCAACTAATTGTCCATAGCTTAACTGCTCATACAGAATTTCTCCATTTGTTGTTTGACTTCTGATCTTATCTCTGACCTTATCACCTCAGGACTTTGGAAGACCAGCTCGAAATTTTTCTTTCGAGAATGGTTGTTGGCAATCTTCTCTAGTGTAGACTCATGTTAGGAAGGTATCTTTATACCAACTAAAGTCAGCTAAGGTTCTACACTTAAGGTTTGAGAGGAGTTTTACAGATCTATCTTTCCACAAAGATGGGTCTCCTACAAAATGTTAGGCTATTGTAAAGATTAATGTGTTAACAATATCTGGGATTGACATTCCATTATTAGTGATTGGAGTTTCATCTGGTTTGGTTTTGATTGCAGAGAGGAATCTAGTCTTTTCTTCTTCAGTGATATAATTATCCCACCATCCTTTGAGTTGACCAGAAAATCCTGCCACTAATATATTAACAATGGTTTCTTCAAAGCAATCATAGCTAGTTTGATAGGTTGTTACCACCATTGTCATATATGGAAGAGTATTAAGAATGTTATTCTCGGTTTGACCATCTATGATCTATTAATAGATATTGTTAGCACTAGTTTTGTTATATCATCCTAAAGTTTTTTTTGCTAATAATCATTTTATACTTAATAAATTAAATATTAAATGAAAAAGTAAAGGATAACATTTAATATACTGAAAACATAAAAAGTATTTAATATTTACTTAATTTAGCAATTCAGAGAATTATTAAGAGGAAGTGTTAGGAGAATATAAAATTATCCTTATAATTATAAATGAAAACATATCAATCAAAAATAAAAACAAAAAACAAATCAAATATTTTCTTAATTACTCATAAATTCATGCTTTCTACGCATGCCTTTATCTCAATTCAGCTTCAAATTAAGTGTATATTTATATTAACTTATTTTGTGGTCAAAATAACTTATAATTAAAATCTTTTTTAGAGAACTTTTGAAAAAAAAGTAATTTTTCTTTAAAAAAAGTTTTTCCAAACATGTTGTAACTTATTTAATAACAAGTTGCTTTGCTAAATGGTTAGTAAGAAAATCATGAAAGTTGAAAGAGTTTTACCATATTTTTCTAATAATCCTTTTAATACTTAATAAAGTAAGTATTAAATGAAAAAAATAAAGTATTTAATATCTTAAAAATATTAAAAAATATTCAAATACTTACTTCATTTAATAATTAAAAGAATTATTAGGATGATACATTTTTAAAATTGGTATCTCGCTCTTCAATCAGTAGATCTGGTGCCATGACTTTTTGATAATAGAATTTGGCCTGATTTTTTTTATTAAGAGTTTGGCTAATTACTAGATTAACTTTAATTACTTGATTAGTTTCAGATTCCGATTCTGAACAATCTTTTAAAGAGTTTGTTTTGTTCAAGGTGTTGATTGTTAATCCTTTAGAGGATTGTCTAGTTTTTAGTTTTTCTTAGGATTGTTGTGGTGTTTCTAGAACATTTGTAGCTAATAATGCTAGTTGTTCATTTATTTTGTTGAGAAGTTCATTTTGGGGTGAAGTTAATTGTACTTCTTTTTTGCCTTTGGACCTAGTACTAAGTCTTTCCAAATCTTGCTTGAGTTCTTTTTTCATTTTGAATGGTTTGAATAGAGGCTTTTCTAATCTTATTTTAGTTTTAGCACAAAATGATGATGGTTCTTCTCTTGCTTTTTTGGTTATTTTTTCTCCTAAGGTTTGGAGGTATTTATTGGCATAATTGTTTCATCAGATTTTTAATGTCTTGGATGTTATTGGTTCTTCTTCATCTTTTGCCTTAAAAGGAGAAGCCATAACTGGGTTATGATGTTTTTTGTCTCTTATATTTGGAAGTTGAAACTGACTGGTTAGAGGTAGTTCAGACTTAACTAACTCACGATCTTTTATATGCCTGACAATTATTACATTTGTTGATCTGTTCCTTATGAATTCATTTTGGAAGGGATAATCGATGTTATTTTTTACTGTATATTCATGAAACCAGTCAAAAAATGGTATGTTCATTTTTACTTTGCTAAGGAATTTATAAAATTCCTCTTAGATATTTTTTTTTGTTTGTTCCCTGATAATTCTTAAAGAACCACTCTCGATGAGAAATTCATTCCTAAAAGTTGAATTCTTTTCTAAGGGATTCTTTATCTATAATGAATTCAGATAACATCATAAGGTTCATTCATAGAGGAGTAGGTTGGAGATTGGATTGATTTTTGGTCATCTTCTTCCTCCCTTTGGTATAATGGTCTTGGAAGATTTGATGAAGTATCTAGTCCTTGAAGATGGATAGAAGATTGAACTGATGATTGCGTAGAAAAAGATCTTCTAAAGGCTATAGATTTAAAATCTTCAGACCTGTAATCATCTATTCTTTCAAATCTGGGTGTAGATCTAAAAGAGCTAAAATATTTTCTTCTGTCAAAGATCAGTTCTACTTTTCCTGAATCAAATTGTTTGATTTCCTGAAATTCAGATGTTGTTCTAGGTAAGGTTGGTGTTGCTTTTTCAAGAGTCCATTTCTCTTGTATGACTACATCACTCCAGAAGATTGTCTTAGGCACAGTTACATTAGCCTTGGCTATATCAGTGAGAAATATAGTTCTTTATCCTGATTTCTCTGTTTTGAGAACCCTAGAGTAGGAAGAATTCATAACTTTGTATTGAATTCTATAAAGGAAGGCTGCAAGGATTGATCCAGGCTTCATATCTAAGCCGCTAAATTTGATATTTAGAAGCAACACACCTAAAATGTTTTTATCCATGAGACTGATTATACTGTTTGGGTAACAGTTAAAATAGATTGGGCCACTGCTTAAACTAGTTTCTACAGTTCCTAAATTGGAATCATGAAACTACTTATGTCTAGTATCTCTTAAACAAAGAAGAATGAAGCGTTTCATCCTTCTCTAATAAGAGGTTTGATTGCTACTTGCACACATCCGATATGCGATAATGAAGATGGTTGAGAAGATTGGAAAAAAAAAGACGAGAGGAAAGAGAACGTAACATTATAAACAATAAAATATAAATTTCCTTTTCCCTATGGTATCATTACCATCCTTTGGTTATGTAGATATACCTAGCAGATCTAAATTAAATTATTTCTACTGAACTGGATATTAAGATTCTAATTCTGATTTATTTTTGCCTCATCTTAACCACCACCTTTGTCTTCCATCTTAACCTTAGCCTTTGATTTGCATTCGATTTTCCATACCTTATGAAAGCATCGTCGAATTAGACTTACTGCCTCAATCAGGACTTACTGCTACAGCTTCATAAGATATATTAAATCTCTAGCCCTTCGTACTGTCTAGTTAAGATAGGATCTAATTTTAAGTGTATACCAGATCAGGCATGATAACAGTATTAAAATATTAACATATAGTTCAAACATATATCAAATAATTTAAATCCAACCATATATTGATGCACAATACAAGTTCACAACTTTGGAGGTGTTTGATGCACGTACATTTAGATGTTAAGGTGTTGTGGGGTGAGGGTTTTATTTTATAAACAATAGAGTCAGATGCCTATATACAGAGAAATCAAGAAGCTATACCTAGAATAGAAATCAAGCATTCAGCTTTCATATGAATAGTAACAGAGAGTCAAAGAGAAGATAATTACCCAGACCCTAACAAAAAAGGAAAATCAAAAATCTAAATTGCGAATCCAAATATCATATCAAAAAAGCCCTTTTATTACATTCATCTGTCAAAATC
Source organism: Castanospermum australe (assembly GCA_019955255.1). Lineage (NCBI taxonomy): Eukaryota > Viridiplantae > Streptophyta > Magnoliopsida > Fabales > Fabaceae > Castanospermum > Castanospermum australe. The sequence continues at coordinate 312,485 of NSJW01000376.1, read as the reverse complement.
ATTTAATTTGATACAAAATACCATAAACAAAAGCTCCAAAAATCTAAAATAAAAATTGATATTGGTTTTTGGAACTTTTGTTTATGGTATTTTGCATCAATTTAAATGATTGTGGCAGATGAATATAATTAAAGGGCTTTCTTGATATGGTGTTTGGATTCACAAGTTAGATTTTTTATTTTTCTTTTTGTTTGGGTTTGGGTATTGATCTTGATCTTCTCTCTGACTCTCTGTTATTATTCATATGAAAGCTGAGTTCTTGATTTCTATTCTAGTTATAGTTTCTTGATTTCACTGTATATGGGAATCTGACTCAATTATTTATAAAATAGAACTCTCACTCCACAACACCTTAACATGTAAAAAATGTACGTGCATCAAACGTCTCCAAAGTTGTATACTTATACCCTGCATCAAATATATATATACATATATACATACATACATACATACATCAATATATATATATATTTATTATCCTTTTTGTTGGGGTTTGGGTATTGATCTTGATCTTCTCTCTGACTCTCTGTTATTATTCATATGAAAGCTGAGTTCTTGATTTCTATTCTAGTTATAGTTTCTTGATTTCACTATATATGGGCATCTGACTCAATTATTTATAAAATAGAACTCTCACTCCACAACACCTTAACATGTAAAAAATGTACGTGCATCAAACGTCTCCAAAGTTGTATATATATATATATATATATACTTTGGAGACGTTTGATGCACGTATATATCATAATATAAAAGATAGAAGATTATAGAGATAAAAGATATTATAAAGTACAATAATATTGATAAAAGATCCAAAACTTGTAGAGATATTGAAGAAAGATTTGCAAAGATTAGCAGAGAAGATGGATAGAGAAAACACTTGAAGATTACAGAGAAAACTTAAGAAAAGAGAAGAGAAATTTTTTTTGGATGCCTTCTTAACTGAAAAAGGTACCCTTTTATAGATAAGGTTACATTATTAAAGAGTATCTTGAAATAGTACAAAGTAATATCGTGACTGACAGAATTATGAACTTCCTTTAGACTTTGAAGGCTTCCTTTATTAAAAAAAGATTGATGATATCTTCGCCAGTAGTTTCGCATGAATGAACAAATGAAGAACAGTGACTCCATATCTGGTAGCATATCTTGAAATATCTTGTTGGCTGCAGAAAATGATAACAACTTTTGACATTTGACCGTCAAAAGATATTACCTTTAATTATATTGAGCCAAATTATTGAGATCTATGCCATAACAATCATCTTCGTTCAGAGGAGTGTGACTCTGACTTGACTCTACGTCATCCTTATCTTGATCTTGGGAAGAGGTTTGAGAAAATGCTTCTTTAAGCTTTTGTGAAAACTTTTCTTTTGAGAGAGAAGAGGCAAGTTCAACCATAATCTTTGACCTTTCAGCTAAAATACAACATCTTTAGTATTGACATTCGATAATTTTTTAAGATATTTAGGATTTTTCTGGAACCATTATTGTAACTGCTGATCAGAGATAAGTTCAGGATTAAATTTAGTCCACCATTTAATGCGAATACTTTGAACTAACCATTTGATATAAACTTCATGATCATATTGAGCAATAGTATAATCCCATGACATTATCCAATTAATGCTCACAGAGACATAAAAGGATAATAATCTGTATCCTGGATAAAAAGATGTTTGATATTTGAACCTAAAATATGAGGGTAAAGCATAGTTTGGAAGAATTTGAACAGTGGGTCCAAAGTCATGAAACAACTTGATAAACCCTTTGGAAAATCTAAAGAGATTCTTTGAAACCAGATAAACCAAGAATAGGAGTAAGGTTGGTAATAAAACATATTGTACCAAGCATTGATATAGTCTTGGTAAGTATAATATTGTGGAGTAAATTGTTTAGAAAAGGAACGAACAGTAAATATTTGTGTAGGCCAGCAGATAGGGAATACACTTTGAGAATTTTTACTTTGGAAAATAGAATTTTTAAAGGATCATCTTTTTCTAATGTGTGAGTGAGTTTTATTGAATCAGTATCTACAAGAATAAATTCATGAAATATTCGATTTTTATGAGGGTCAAGAGGAGCATATTGCTAAGAAGACGGGAAAATTGTTTGAGCTATTTGACTGGAAGCAGGATTGTTTTGTATCTACTTTGGTTCAATAATGATGATGGATAACCAGTCAAGTTTTTCTTGATACAACTAGGGCTCAATAGGTTTTGAAGGTGTAGGAGTGGATATTGGTTTAGTTGAGGATGAAGAAGATAAATGGGTGAATTTATTTATGATAAGTAAAGGATTAGACTGAGGCTTGATTGAAATGGGTTATTGTTGAATAGTCTCAGAGAAACTCTTTAAGGAAGTTTTAAGTAATGAATTGACTCCCGAAGGCGGTCCATATTGATCTTTAGATACTTATTTTCCTTTCTTGGTCATGGAATCCCAGTGGGGGATTCAGTTTTTCCCTGCAAAAATTTTCTCGTAAGGAAATCAGGAAGATAATTTTTTGTTCTCCTTTAATATGAACAATGTTAAAATCAAAACAAGATAGTAAGCCTTGCCATCTGACAAAAATTTGTTTTGAAACCAGATTTTCAACATCTTTTTGTAAAACAATAGGGGCCGCTTTGCAATCAATTTTAAGTAAAAACTTTTTGTTAAATAAATCATCTTGAGATTTCATGATACATAAAACTATAGATAAAATCTCTTTTTTAACAGTACTATATTTAATTTGAGCTTGTTGCCAAGTTCCAGAATGATATCATACAACTTATTCTTAATTGGACCCTGGAATGATCTGCTTAAGAATTCCTCCATATCCTAACTCTGAGGCATCTGTTTCTACAATTAACTCTACATCAGGATCTGGAATCCCAAAACAATGAAGTTTTTTGACAAGTTTTTTTATAGTAATGATGGCTTCTGTCATGGATAAATCCCAAGGAGGAGGATTTTTCTTAGGTCTATTGAATAGTGGATTACAAATAATCCAAATGTTTGGTATAAAGTCTGGGACGTAATTGACAAATCCTAAAAATCTTTGTAATTATTTTTTGTCTTTGATCTCATTGGGGAATTTATTAGCAAATTGTATTAATCTACTAATGGGAGTTATTGTTCCTTGATATATTCCGAATCGTAAAAATCAAACTTTTGGTTGAAAAAGCTTTTTTTTTTTTTTTGCTAAAATGACTAAACCATTTTCTTTAATGATGTGAAAAAATTATTCTAAATGGCTAATATGTTGAATAACTGATTTTGAAAACACTAAGACATCATCTAAATGGACTAAAGTAAATTTTGTGTAGGGATTAAATATGTTGTTCATAATATTTTAAAATTCACTTAGGGCATTTTTAAGGCCTTGGAGCATAACATTCCACTCATAGTATCCAAAAGCCACTATAAAGGTAGTTTTTTATCGATCTTTTTCTTCACTTGAATTTGATAATATCTAGATTTCATATCAAATTTTGAAAATATTAAAGCGTTATAAACTCTTTGAATTAAATCCTTCTTATTAGGAATAGGATATCTGATCCATTTTAAGGCTTTATTGAGGGGTTTATAGTTAATTATTAACCTAGGGGTTTCTCTTTCTAATTATGAGGAATTAATGACATAAAACCCTTCATAGATCCAAGGTGACTTGCTTGGTCTAATTAATTTTTCTCTAGATATTCTTGAATTTCTTTTTTACAATATTCTAGATAGTCTTGACTCATTTCAATTGGCTTAACTTTTGTTGGAATATTCTTTTCATTAAAACTATCTTCATATGGTAATGATATTATATACCTTTTTTTTTTCCAAAAAGCATTTGGGTGATCGATGCAAATTTCTTATTCAAACTTATCTTGCATTATTTTTATTGTTTCTTTAATCTTTGGATTTTTTAATTGTTCGTCTATTCTTTTATATTGATTTTTTTTATTTAGCATACTTATTTGTGTCTGTTTTCTTTGAATCATATTTACTTTTGAGATTAATGATTCTTGAATCATGTTTAATTCTTTTATCCGAGGTGACTTTATGAATTCAAAGCAGACTTTTGTTTCTAAGGCATTTGAGACTAATCCATTATTAACCAAAAAAGGGATCAAGTAATGCTAAAAAAGGTTTTCCTAATATAACTTGTTCTGAAATATTTTTTTACCATTAAAAAGGGGGTTTTATAACAAATCTTGTTTTTACAAATCTTAGCTTTGGGTAACTTAGACGGGATAATAAGTTTTGATGCATTAGCATTACTTAATGATTCTTTGATTTTTTCATAATATTTAGTGAGATTTAAACCTTTTTGAATACAATTCATGTCTGATCCTGAATCGATAAAAGCTACTAGTTGGAATCTTTCATTTTGAACTACTATTTCTATTTGGCACCACCATTTATGAATTATCATTTGATTTAACAAATTCATATAAGAATCTTTTTTGAAGAGGAAACCTCTATTTGTTTAGAAGTTTCTTCTTGTTGTGATATTATTTGATTACCTTGCAGGGTTAAGAATGTTAATTCTAATTCAGTATCTTTTTGTTTTAATTGATAAATTTCTTGTTTTAAGGTTTTTACTTCATGTTGTAAATCATACAGAGTAATGACCTATTTTTCAGGAGTTTTGTACCTAACTAATATATTTTTCATTTCAACTCTTTCTACTTGATCTTTGCTCTGTTCTTCATTATCTAATAAATTTTTTAATTGTTTTAGGAATTCCTCTTTTATTTTTGAATATTGCATTTTGTCTATTATAAAAATTAGAGTTGACGCTTGGTCTTTGGTTATAACATTAATTGTTTTATTATTGATACATTTTGAATAATCACATGGTTCTGATCCCAAACATTATTCTTCTTCCAAAGAATCTGACTCATTTTCAAATCCTTCTTAGGTTTGATAAAGTATTTTTACTTCTTCATTAGAGCTTTCCTCTCTTTCTGAAGAGTAGTGTTCATTAATAAGAATATCAATTAATCCATTTTCAAGGGTTTATCCTAAATTTGAACTCTTAATTTTTTGCTTCGTTTTGTAATTTTTTGAATAATGTTCAAACTGTCCACACTTGTAACATACTACATTATCTTTTGATCTTTTTGATTTTTTTATTAGTTTTTGGTTTTGTGAATGAATGTCGTTCTTTCTTCTAGAGGGAAGTATTTTTCTTTTTCTTTATAAAGGCTTTTAGAGATTTTAGAGTTTTTGCTTTTGATCTTTTACTAAAAGCTTTAATTCCTTCTATTCTAAACTGTTGACAAAATGTTTATAATTCTTTTCTAGTTTCTCTTGATTCATTTCTAAGCTTATTTTGTATCTTAAAGTAGGTACAGATTTGAAGTTCAATTTCAATAACAAAACTAAATAGTTGCCTAAAAGTTAATAAGTTATATAGTATTGTTCCATTAAATTGTTGGGTTATATGGGTCTTGACCTTTTCTGTGAATAATTTGGGAAGTCCAGCTAGAAACATTTCTTTCCAGTAATCCACGACACTATATGTTCTTAAGCAGAGTTTTGATAAAAAAAATGATCTTTATACTATCTATAGTCAGATATAGATGGGCAATAAAGATTTACTAATTGATCTCCTACTCTAAGTTAGAGTTTTCAAGGTTCTCGTGCAAAATGTTTGGTTATGGTGTATAGTAATGTGGTTACTGCATCTTGCTCTATTTGGTCATTGGCTTCTTGTTTTTGTACATTTAATATTGCATCCCTTTCATTGGGAAGAGGAATATCATCCCACCATCCTTTTAATTGTCCAGTAAATCTTATAACAATTAAGGTTGCAGTTTTCTTATATGAATTTTCTCTAGTTTTGAAGGCAGTAACTGCTATAGTCATTTGTTGAACTATATCTAAAATTTGTTAATCACTTGCTCCGTCTATATTCCATTCTACAATGGATTCGCCAGAATAAGAACTATTTACAAAATTTACTCTTTCTTCATATTGAACATCTAGGAAAATAGGTCTTGAATAATACTTTCTGGTTGTTGGTAATGGGGCTCTATTAAATCTTATTTTATTTACAATTGAACCTTGATCTTCTAAAAATTCATCTTCAAGCTAATCAATTTTTGTTAGGGTATTTATTTTGGAGCAACGTCCTAAGGATAACTGTTTTAATTTTTTCTTAATTTCCTCTATAGTGTTTTCAATCTTACTTCTTAATGTAACTGAATCTAATTCTTTTTCAAGAACATTGATTATTCTATATATTGGCCTAGTAGGATCTAACTTATTGTTTAGATTTTGAGGATTACTTTTTTCTCGTAAGTTTTGAGTTTCTATTCTCTGCAAGTGTTCAAACATTGTATTTAGCATTTGATTAGAATAGTTAAGTTGTTAATGTATCTTTTGAAAATGTATTTTTTCTATGGGTTTATTTATTGAGTTATGAGGAATTGCCTTAAAGGGAGTTGCTTCTACTTCTATTCCTTCTTTAGTATGAATTTTTATTAATTCTAATAGAGGATAGGTTGAATCTATAATTTCATTCCTAGTAATTTTTCATGATGTTGAAGTCTTTGTTATAACTGCTATACTAAGTTCTTCTACATACAGATTAGATATTTATTTATTGACATAGTACATTTCAAACCATGTAAAGAAGCACATATTAAGCTTCCTTTCCCTCAGAAAAGAATAAAATTTTTACAGATGAAAAGAAATTTGTTCTTTACTAAATGTTGAAAAGTATCAATCACGTTTTGGAAGATTATGAGGAGCTTCAAAATCTTCTTGAATCCATGGTTTATTAATTTCAAATGGTTCTTCTTTTCTAATCATATTAATTACTTAATACCTAGTTGGATAATAATGAGGAGAGGCTGATTGTTAAGTTTCTTGATAGAAGGATTGTGGAACATTTGGTTTGAAATTTACTTCGGTTAAATCTATATTGATAGTTGAGCCTTCTACTGAATTTCTTGAGAGTTGTTTAATAGAGTTTGTGGTTGAAGATTCTTCTTGTCTAGTAGATATTGATCTTAGCATTCTAATTCTAAGATTTTTTTCCCTCTCAGACTATTGATCAAATTTTGGTATTTTGAATTTTGGAACAATCATCACTTCTTCCAATAGCCAGTTTTCAGGTATTCTAGAAATTACTTCTCGATGACTCAGTCTTTTGGGAGTAGTTATTCAGGATTTTCTTAGGTGGCTTCCATTATAATGATTTCATTTTTTAATAATGATCTTAAGGCTTTGAAATTATAATTAGTGGTAATAATTTTATAATGAATTCTATAAATAATTGAAATATTTTCTATTACTCCGTCAAATATTCTTTCGAGAATTTTGACATTTAAACTTAGGATTTTGGGGTAAAGGAATTTATTAATACCATTGAGAAATTTGGATAACAATTGAAAATATTGGTCCATCATGTAGGTTATATTCTAATATACTAATTATTGAATTATTAGGCCTTAATAGTCTTATATCTCTTAATAAAATCATTATAGGAATATTGACTCCTAATCTGTTATGAGTTTTTGTAACTACTTGAATTAAACTAATATGAATATATTTAAATCCATCTTTTACATGTTGATCTAATAAATCTTTATTTAATAAATGTATTATTTCACATAATTTTTTTATATTATGAGAACATTCTATGGTTTGGATAACATCTCTTGATTTAAAATTAAAGATACTATGTTTATAAATTTCTTTATGTTTAACTTTAGGTATTGACTAATTATAAAACTTATTTTCTATATCTGCTATTACTAACTCTTGATTTTGACATTGATCTTGATCAATAGATTGACATTTAGAAGAAGAAGAAGAAGAAGAGGAGGAAGATAACACTATCTTATTATTTCTTCATATATTGAGCTCACTAAGCATTCTAAGGAGTCTAGCCACAACAATCTTGATTATTACCAATATTAGTCTTATCGAGACCACCGACTTAAGAATGAGACCACCCCTATGACCACTTTGGTCTTATCACGGGCTGACCAACACACTTCTCACATGTCTGACCAACGTTAAGTCTAATATTAATTTTAATCTTAATTATTAAAAACTAGACAGAGCATCTGACGAGGCCCTACTGTTCAAATTCTTTCAGACTATGCTTTATCCTGATATATACATATTATTATCCTTTTGTGCTTTTATGAGCATTAATTGGATAATGTCATGGGATTATACTACCGCTCAATATGATCAAGAAGTTGACACTAAATGATTAGTTCAAAATATTCGCATTGAATGATAGACTAAATTTCATCCTTGAACTTTTCTCTGATTTGCGGTTACAAGAATGGTTCTAAAAAAATCTTAAATATCTTAAAAAATCTGTATCGAATATCAATACTAAAGAAGCTATATTTTTAGCTAAAAAGTCCAAGATTATGGCTGAAGTGACCTATTCTCTCTCAAAAGGAGAGTTTTCATGAAAGCTTAAAGAAGTATTTTCTCAAACTTCTTCCCAAGATCAAGATAATGATGATGTAAAATCAAGTCAGAGTCACACTCTTCTAAACGAAGACGACTGTTATAGCATAGATTTCAATAATTTGGCTCAATATGATTAAAGGTAATACCTTTCGATACTCAAATATCAAAAGGTGTTTTCATTTTCTGCAGGCAATAAGATATTTCAAGATATGCTACCAGATGTGGAGCTACTGTTCTTCACTGTTCATTCACGCGAAACTACTGTTGAATATATCATCAATCTTCTTTTAATAAAGGAAACCTTCAAAGTTTAAAGGAAAATCATAATTCTGTCGGTCACGAGAATACTTTGTACTATTTCAAGTTGCTCTTTAATAATGTAACCTTGTTTATAAAAGGGTACCTTCTTAAGTTAGGAAGGCATTCGAAAAATTTCTCTTTTCTTTTCTTAAGCTTTCTCTGTAATCTTCAAGTGTTTTCTTTATCTATCTCCTTTGCTGATCTTTGTAAATTTTTCTTTAATATTTTTGTAAGTTTCAGATCTTTTATCAATATTATTGCACTTTATAGTATCTTTTATCTCTATAATCTTTTATCTTTTATATATATGTATATATATATATACATGTATATATGTATACATATATAGATACACTATTTAATACTAACAATTGATTTTGAATAAAAGTACGAGAACGGTAAAAATTGTTTTAATTGAATAAATTAACATTTTATCTCTTTATTTTAATTTAATTATATTATTTCCCTATAAAATTACTCCTATGCTATCTGAAGACGTGAGCAGTTACTAACGAATGTAAATTCTCAGTATCCCTCTCCCTCTCTCTAGTCTCCAAACTAGCACCGAAGGAATATGAACCGGTGGCAAGAACCCAATTTTCATTGACAGAGGGCAAGTTTTTGCCTTGTATTTCCTCCAGGACAAGAAGCTCGTCCTTTCATCACCATCTGAAAGTGTGAAAATCTCCTTGGAGCCATTTAATTTCGAGTTCATAAATGTCTCACCCGTGACTATCTTGCCTGGCAAGTCCCTGCAGTTTGCTCCTATTGGCTTGGTGAATATGCTAAACACTGGTGGAGCAATTCAATCCCTAGCTTTTGATGAGGCTCAGAATTCGATTGAAGTTGAAGTAAGAGGCACTAGAAAGATGAGGGTCTTGACCTCAGAGAGACCAAGAGCTTGTAGAATTGATGGGAAAGAACTTGATTTTGAATATGAAGGGTGCATGGTCGTAATTCGAATACCATGGCCTAATTCTTCAAAATTGTCCTTGGTTCAGTGTATATTATGAGCTTGGGAATGACTATGGTTTTTTTTTTTTAAAATTTATTGTCTATAGAGAATGATTCTAAAAGGCTTTGTATCCTTTACTTTTGTGTTTGATTACTTGCTTTCTAGTTTTACCCTCCAAGCAGAGGGAAGTAACTGAGTGATATAAGTATTGTTTGTAATTAGAGCAAATTTTGTTTTTGTCACGGGTCATATTCCTTTGTGCTAGTTTGGAGACTGGAAAGGGAAAGAGGGATACTGAGAGTTTAAATTCATTAATAATCATTCACTGCTGCCTTCAGAAAATAAAGAAATAATTTTGTAAGAAAATAATATAATTAAATTAAAATAAAAGGATAGAATGTTAACTTATTTAATTGAAACAATCTTTACCGTCCATGTATTGTTACTCAAAATCAATGGATAATATTTAATAGTGTATCATACACTATAAATTTATAATGTATAGTAGAGATGGCCATATATATATATATATATATATATATATATATATATATATTGTAAATGCTTCTTATTGTCCTGCAATAGGAATTGGCGCAACAGCAAAAAAAAAATAAAAGTCGATCTAAATCCCACACAATCCATCTATATCAGATTAGGTTAGACCTAGATCGGATCTCTACATCCACTGCTTGAGAGCAGATCAAGTTGACCAATTGCCAAGCTTAATAAAGATGATGGGTACATCATTCCCGCACCCCACTCCCAGACGCTGCTGTCCACAATTTTTGACTTAAAATACTATACATCTCCTGACTCTTGGATTGGTTTGTTTCTTTATGCCAAAAGGTAAAGGAAAAGACATGTTATAATAAGAGTTCAATTGGTGTAAAATTTGTCTTCTTGTATTAGATTTGTATACTTTCTTGTCACATAATTATTAAGTTTTCACTTATTTAAACTTTGTTTATATTTTTAAAATTGTTGTATATTAATTACTAGGACTAATTACTTTTAAGTATTTATTATTTCATTTATAACAAGATTATAAGATTCAACCTTAACGCTTTGCTTCGTTGAGCAGAAAAGAGAAAAGAAAGAAAGAGGGGGTGGAGAAAATAAGATAGTGACAAAAAAAAATTTTGTTCGGTAAGAGAAAAAAATAAGAAAGATAGGAAATTTTTAGATGGAACCCACAAAAAAAGTTTCTTGAAGAAAACTACCGAATGGGAGACAAAATGGGGTGTGGGACCCATTGATGGTCAGTTTTTATTTTATATTTAAAATATTTGTATAACTTTAAGAATATATTTATCATGAATATATTTGTTTTCTTTTTACTTTTTTATATAATCAAAGAAAATTTTCTCTTATTTTTTTTTCTCTCCATTTAAGTAATAAAAAAATATTTTTTATCTATTTTTTTTATTTTTTTTATATTTTCTCTCCTACATTCAAGCATAATGTTACTAAGTCATCGAATCTCAATTATTGCCCTGCAGCATCTTACGTAAGTTTTATAAAGAATAAAATATAATTTATATGTTTAAAATTTATTTTGATATTAAATTATTTTTTTAAAATTTTTTAGTTTATTAAATTCTCTTAAACTTTGATCTAATTTTAAAACGTTAGTTTTTCTGTTAAATTAAATAGAAGTTAATATATAATTTTAAGTTATACCAAATTTTAAAAGATTTAGTGAGGCAAAAAAATTTTAAGAGATTATTTTAATACAAGAATAAACTTTAAGAGTATAAATTATATTTTATCCTATAAAATTTTTTAATTAAATTATTACGTGGTGTGTACTTAAATCATATAATGTACATGTGAAGATGATATTCATTTTATTTAATTATAAAATTAAAATTTTTAAATTAAATTAAAGTTTAAAAAATTTAGTAAAATAAAAAAATATAAAAAAATAATTTAATATCAAAATAAATTTTTAAACATATAAATTATATTTTATCATATAAAAATTTAAACTCACTGGCTACTACACTGACATGGCTATTATTATCAATATCGCTTCTGCCGGAGTCTGGCCCACATTGCAACAGCAAAATAAATAAAACAAATTTAAGCTCAGATGTGACACTAAATTCTTTTAAAAATGTTTAATTTTTAAAATTAAGTTTCGTTTAATCATTTTGTCTACACTTCAATTAGCTATTATCTTCTTTCCTCTTCTTTTCAGGTCTTTAAGCCTAATTACTAAATAAATATTAAAATAATAATAATGATAAAATAAAAAAATAATAATAACAAGAGTGGTAGATTTTGCCTTCCCTAACAAAAGTAGATGAGTGCCAAGGAAGACAATCAAAGAAGAAAGAATAGAAAATTTCTTTCCCTCAATTATAAAAGGGTCGACACCCTTCTTAAAATATTATATGAATAATTAAAAAGTAATACTATATATATTTGTGCAAAAAAATTTACACAATTTTAATATATTTTTTATGTGTTTATCATATTTATTATCTTCATTTATTTTAAATATTATTTTAACAAAAATATTTCAAATAAGGAATTTAAAACAAGTAAAGCAAAACAATTCTTTTGAATTGAGTATTCACGCTGACCAATGAAAAGTTAAATTTTTTTTTCAAATAAACCTTCATTTAGATTCTTTAAAAATATAAGTATCGTCACTTTTTTAAAAGATTTTTGTTATTAATTTAATTTTTTAATCTAAAAAGTGTCACCATTTCAATTTTTCAAAAAATTAATTTCAATTTAGTCCTTTAATGATAAAAAAATTATTATTAATTTAGTTCTTCAATTATATAAAAATTGTCATTAATTTAATTCCTCAATCATTAAAATTTTGTCAACTTAGTCTCTATCCGTATATAGAAAGACAATTTTAATAACACTTTTTAGATTAAGAGACTAAATTAATGATAAAAATCTTTAGAAGACTAAAGTGATCATATTTATATCTTTAAAGGATTAAAATACAAATTTATTCTATTTTTTTCCCTTTTATTTCTAACCACATCTCAAAGAAGGTCATTACTTTTGCTTTTATTCTTTCCCCAAATAGGAAGAATGACATTAGGTAATTTTTTACCCTCCTATATGAATATGATTTTTTTTTATGACCACTATGTCAAGAAGAATTTCAGAATCAGATCTTTATGTAAAAAATTAACCACATTTTCAATCCGAACTTAAAATATTTTTAGGTAAATTTTATCCACTGATTTGCTATTTATTCTCATAATTTATTTACTGGCAAATCTAGACTTCCCATTAAAGCTGCTATAAAAAATTAAAAAAAATATAAATTATTGTATCAGCTTTTTTAACTACTACAATTTTAACCTCTTAATAATATAATTTTATCTAGTATTAATTTTAACAACATTGTAATAAAAGGGATAAATTTTTATAAAGGTAAATGACATCAATCAAAAGAATGCTCATGAAGTTGAATTAAACATTTTAAGCTGAGTATACTTAAATATAATGTTTTTAATTCTAATGGATTTTTATTTTTATTAATTGTCCGTCTAGTGATTTCATTCAAAGCATAACACCTCTTGTTTTGGCACACATAACACAACACACACACACCCCTGCAACCGCACAAAACTATCCACGGGAGCAACAGTGTCATGTGAATGCTTCAGAATGCTCACAAAAAAAACAAAATATTCATAATGCTATTAAATTACACGCTTATCACGCTGCGAATATGCCAGGAAATGATGTCCTCTCCAAAAAAAAAGTATAAAGTAATATCGGCATATTACATTTAGTATTTGAAATTTAATTTAAATTTTATTATATAATATTTTATAGAGTAATATGTTACATAATTAAAAAAATAATTAAAATTTTTTACAAAATTCAAGTAAAATAAAAGAGAATTATTGAATAAAATTAAGTAGTGAGAACTACCTACCAATCTAAGAATAAAAAATATGTCAAATTATTCTGATAAAATTTTTTTGGATATATAATATTTTTTATTTTATATTTAATTTAATTATCTAAATAATTATTATTCAGTTATTACAATTTTAACTAACTGCCTGTAGTATTCTTAGTAGAGTTCTAAAAATCGAATCAGACTGGCTAGTTGGACCGGATATAAACCGCCCAAATCGGCCACGATTTGATTGTCCATCGATTTAGTAATTAACTTCAAATTGAACAAAAATCTCTCCAGCTAGATTCGAACCTGGGTAGTGGGCGCGTGAGGCAAGCTACTCTGTCACTAAACTAAGTGAACTCTCGTTACATTAGGTGTCTTATTATATATTTAATATGAAATAGAGACATGATTATAACTTTCAACAAAAGATTTTTCGTTCGAACTTGAGATAAAAGGCTAAATAAAAAAAATATTGTCACTACTCTAGTATAACGTTTATAACATATACTATATTACTATATTTAAAATATATATATAATTTTAAATTAATATAAGTATTATATTTAAAAATATAAATATATATTTAATTATATACTAATTTAATCATGGTTCGACCATAATAAAACTATTAAATTATAAATTAATTCCTTCGTCAATTTAATAACCGGATTCAATTTTCGTATCCTTGATTCTTATAGTAAATTCTCCTCTTCTCCCCCACTCTACCCTAAATAGAAACCCCCTTTTGTGGATGTTTAATCTATGCAGTGCTCCAAGTCCCCATTATGAGAAAAAGTAAAGAATTGACCACTACTGTCTACATGCTTGAAAAGGGTTAGAATTAGACATTTAAACTAGACCAGATGGATACCCATGTCAAACTTTAAGCAAAATTAAAAAAAATTAAATAAGGAAAAACAGGCAAAATTGAAAGGGTAGAAGAACCCGTACATTTCAAGCTGAAACGGCAGCAGAAGATGAAGAACAAGAGGGGATCAAATGCATACCTGGCGCTTGAAGGGTAGACACAACCTGCAGTGCCTGATCATCAAGAACAAGGAGGAGAGACAAAAAAGCAGCGTCAGCTATCTGTTTTCATTTTATTTTTTTTTAATTTTTTGGTTCCTTGGTTATTTTTTTGGCTATTATTTTTGAAGAAATGTACGCAAAAACAGAGGGAAAAGAGATGGGTCGAGGATTATACTGGGATCAGATGCAGTAACTGTGGCCATCCCTGCGAACTCACAGGTCCCTGGCGCTTGACCCTTCCTTTGGAAATAGCTATTAACGGCATAGTTGCAGTGAGCCCTAACCGTGTTGGGTTGAAAACAAGGGCCATTTTGATGGAGAGGGTTACAGTCAGCACCAGCTCCGCAAGCATAGTCCAAAGTCTTCTGCAGGATTGCGTCGCTTCCATCCTTGCAAACGCACCAAGAAGCACCTTCAACATTCCACCAAAGATTAAGTTAGAAAAGCAACAAAAAAAAAAATGAAAGGAGAATGGTTACGACTAGGGAGAGAAAAAGCTTGTCTGGAGAAAATGGGGGAGAGAAAGAGGGAGGCAAATAGAAGGAGACAAGTGAGAGAGTAAGCTTAGTACTAATGGTTTGCAAATGGGAAAAAAATGGTAAATATGGTAAAACTCTTGTGAAGAACCTGAAAAAGTAGCAGAGGCTAGACAAAAAAAGAAAATCAAATAAATCTGCACTGCACTGCACTGGCAGGGCCAGAGACGTTGCTGAATCAAATTTTCACGAACTCCACAAACAAAGAAATGTGGAATGACATGCGTTCTGCATATGATTAGTACATAATACATATATATATATATATATATATATGTATATATCCCAGGCGGTGATGAAAGTCTCATCTTTGAACATTTTGGGGTGCAGAAGGAATGGCAGATAGATCGAGCATAGAAAAAGGAAAATCTCGACCCATGTTTAAACAGAACAAAAAAAAGGATACTTTGCAGCTTCAGTAGGGAGAAGGGAGAAGAAAAGAAGAAAAAAATGTAATGCTGCAGAATTAATGCATACTTGAAGAGCCAGTGAAGGCCAAAAGAAGCACTGCAAGAGCAAAAGCAGCCATGTTCATTAGAGGCTGAAGGGCGATGGGTTAGAAGAGAGGCAGCAATGGTTCCCAATCCCAGGTACAAAACGTGGTACAGCTCAAATAGATTGAGAGAGAGAGAGAGAGAGAGAGAGAGAGAGAGAGAGGTGGAGAAATCAGAATGGGGAGTGCGTGACAGTGTGAGATCAGATGAGAGTGGCAAATGATATGAGGACAAAATACAACAGAGGAGATCGATGTAAAAGTTGTGAACGGTGGTATGATAGATGGCCCCGTTTTGGTGTCCACTTGTGAATGCTGTTTTCATTTTCATTTTTTTTTTTTGGGTGTTTTTTGGGAAGCTGCATGTGAATGCTTTTTGGTACACTCTTGGGGCCTCTCTTGCATTATAGGCTTCTATTTCTATCAATGACTGCTAGTTAATCAATGCTTCTTATCACGCACCGCTTGTTTGCCTTATTTCAAGGAAGGAAATAGTCTCATAGGGACTCGCAAAAGCATAACAGAGTGTGGCCTGAGCAAGGAACTATCCTCGCAGTGTGTTTGTCATGGCATGCCTTTAATAAATGGTATCCGAAGTTTAAGGGAGGTAAAAAAAAGGGAGGGGGTGTTAACGTCTTTTAACATTTTCCTGGCTGTTTGCGATGGCCTAATGGAGGGTAAAAAAAATGGGAGGAAATTATGGTTATCAGAACTAATTAAATTGATGGAAAATTTAGGTGATTTGCAAGGACACAAGAAGACAAAAAATAGCGTCACTATATTAAAATGATGAAAGTTGCATAAGAAATTCACAACCTGCAATTTTGGGAAGCCACGGAAAATAGAGAGATAAATTAGAGAAATTTTCTCAGTTCAAGTTTAATATTACCATGTATTTTTCACTAGGTTAGTTAAGTAGTAATATTTAGTACATATTTATATTTATATAATTTTTTATATTTATTTTTATATTTTAAATTACGCACATATTGTTATATATATTTATTGTGAGAAGTAGGAGGGGAGTGAATTAGTTTTCAATAACAAAAACATATTTTGAAACGTAAAACTTAAAATAATAAACACATACAATAATACTCAATATTCAAGTAGAATGGCAAAATGGGTCTAACTTGATAGGTCAACCCATTTAACCTGAAAAAAATGACAAATTGCAGCCTATTTTTTTGAGTCAGGTTATTTAACCTGCCCTGTATAACCCACGAGTTGTGGTGAGATGAGGCGGGTTGGCCTATCAAATCAAATTTATTTTTTTAAATTTTTTTGTTGTCGGATGGTGGTTTAATGGATCAATTCACCTAACCCGTCATGTTTTTCTATTTTTTCTTCAATTTTATATAAGTTGACTCGTTAACCCATTTTTTTTTTGAAAAATTAGATTGACCTCCCTTAAGTTTAGCGCTTATTACACTTGGCACTCTTTTTGTTTAAGGAATTATATCTGTCTTTCTTACTTTGTTATTTACAAGAAGAATTAGTACAGGAATCATATATAAAGTAAAGGAGGTAAATGTAATTTATTAAAAAAAGAAGGGTGTCAAGTGTAAGAATAGTATATAAAGTAAGTAATAGATCCATAATTTTTCAAACAAGAGGGATATTAAGTGTAATAAATGCTAACTTTAAAGGAGATCAATATAAATTGCCCCTTTTTTTTAAAAAAAAAAAATAGGTGGGTTAACCTACTAACTTACCATAAATAGGGTGGATTGATTTTTATAACCCAGCCCAACCATATTTTCGCTTGACCCATGGCAAGTCAGGGTAAGTTGGGATGAGTTTGGCCCGTTTTGCCATCTTCATATGGAGCAAAGTCAAGACAAACACATGTAAAGAGTTCAGAATGAATGAGACAAATAAAGGAGATAGGAAAGAAGAACTTGCTCAATGAGTTTATCCTAATTCAGCCGTAACTCGTGACTGTCCAGTTCCAAGCAATCGCTTGAGATTTTCTTCACTACTATAACATTTTTGCTTATAATGACATCACAAGAACCTTCCTCTACTTTTATTCTAAAATAGAGTAACAATGATGCTCTACCATTAAGAACACCACAACAAACCTTTCAACTAAAAAAAGAGTAATCTAACCTCAAGAAAGCTTCTAGAATGCTAATCCATACTTTTTTTCTTGATTCAGAACAAGATATAACTCTTTTTTTAATTGCTCTTATAATTGAGTTACAATGAATATCAAAAGACTTTCTCTAGAATAGATAAGCAAGTATAAAGAAAAAGGTTGTTGATAAAAGAGGACTTGAGATGGGAGATTGAATCAAGTTTAGCCTAATTGGAAGTTTATGAAAAATAACTTAGCTAGAACACAAAATTGGTGCATAGATGATAGTTGATGGCAATAATAAGCTAACTCATCGTAGTTCAAAATAAAAACTAGAAAAATAGAGCATCACAAGCAAGCAACAAAATCAAACACACAATGAAAATAATTATGCAATCAGTGGCAGTAAATCATGCAATGGATAAATAACATACAATCAAGTAAGATAGTTTAAAAGATAACGGTTAAAAGAAGCTTTTTAAAGGGGATTATGCTAGTTCAGCTCCTTAACAATGGAACCTACATATCTAATCTCCAACCAAGCTGAGATTTTCACTATTTTTTAGTGTTCTTTGTTCAACCATAACCTCTCTGAGCTAAGATCAAGTAGTATTTGATCTACCCTAACCTCTCCAAGCTAAAACCAAGCAATTTTCTTTAATCCTAATCTCTCCAAGTTAGAAATCTTACAACCTCAAAGGCTTTACAAGAAAATATGATAAAAACTCTCTCTTAAACTAGATTGAATATTTCCAATATAACTCATAGCACATTTTTCAATGATTCTACAGTGAAAGCTGAACAAACCCTTGATATTCTCTTGTGCAAGTATGTGGAAAAAATGGGTATATGTAGAAGAAGGAGATTTTGACCATTGCAAAAGTTGTGTTTATGTTTTGGAAGAGTTCTTTGTCTTTTTGTGGAATGTAAAGTATTTTCTTTGAAAATATAAAGCTACCTATTGCTTTTGAGATGGTGTCCTAATTTCTTTGACCCTTCCAAAAGATCTTTTTAACCGTTAACAAAGATTTGGGTAGCATTACTTAATTACCCCACTTTTATTAGTGCACCTGTGGAACTTTCTTCTTAGATTTCTTTTAGACCAAGAGGTCCTAGATGTTACTTGTTCTCAACATAGACAATACCGATACCTTTACTTTAACTAGATCCCGAGCTAGACGAGCGAATTAATTAAGAAGTCAGAACTGTTGAGAAAATGAAAAAATAGGGCATAAAAACTGAAAGCATGATACTTGTTCTTGCTCTAGTCAAATGGGGTGGTCTTATGGTGGTCCAGTACACCAAAGAACTCCAAAGCTTTGTGGTGCGCCACTGGGGGTGGGTACCTGCAAGGTCCTCCAACGTCCAAGTTAGATATCAAGAATATGCATATAAGGAGAAAAATGGTTAGAGAAAGAATGTATCTAAATATTTCTCACCTGCCTATTTATATGAGGGTAGTCGTTAGCCCCTAAATTTTCTTCTGCGTGGGTGTACACACAATCTTGTATTGGAATGTTGCTGGAGTGAATTTTGTTATTTGGCTAGCCATTCTTTTTGGCTCCAGTTGTCCCCAGCGTATCATGCAAAATCTTGAGAGTGTTCAAAGCTTGGTTGGCTGCTTGAACTAATCGGGTCTTTGTTGAGTCACCCAATGCTTCCTCTATTGTGGAGCCTATTAGGCTGGTTAACTGGGTTGGTTGGGGTTGTAAGCTGAGGTTGCATCACCCATACAATCTACAAGCCCATTGCTCGAAGCCCATATGGTCTAGTACTACAACTCTTACAGTGATTGTTGTGGGTCACTCAATACTTATAGTGGGTTACGTGTCACAAGTTTCAAAACTAACTATACTTTTTTATTATATGTGAAAGCATCTTTTAACTAACTTTTACGTTAATTGAAATTAAAATTCACAGGATCATTTATACATATAGTAAAATTGATTTGAGTATAATAAATGTTATTAGATAATATACATTGAACTAGTGTTTTACAAACCATATCAAACTGGTTGATCTAATTAGTTGGGTCATGAATCGGCTATATCATAGGTTTCGTTAACCTTTGAAACTGTCAAAGTGTTAAATCAATATATAACTGTTCAACCGCTAAAAATTCGATTGAACTAGAAAATCCAAACAATTTTAAAAAGTTCAACTTTTGATGCTTGCTAAGAAACATGACTATGGTGTCGTTTTCCAGTTTAGCCTCTTCTACTTGTTTAGTGTAATTGTCGAATTTGATATCAGTCAATATATATTATTTAGTTTTATATCATACCATATGTTATTAAATTTATTAATATAGAATATTTAGTTATTCTATCGAATGTTATTAGATTTATTAATATATTATTTAGTTATTACATTATTTAGTTTAATTAATTAAATCAATTAAACATTGACTCAAAAAGTTTGTCAATTTAGTTTTTAAAACATTACATTGGATATTCTAATAAATATTATTATATAAGATATATTAAGCACTACTAATTTAATTAAAATAAAATTACTTTTAACATATTATATTTCATAAATTTTTTTTTAATATTTTAAAATAAATTTTCTTTCACTTTATTTTTTTAAAATAGATACATTGAACATTAGTATAATATAAATAGAATTATTTATAATAAAAAATTAAATCTTCTAAATAATTTAAAATATATATCGGAAAGATATTAGAAATGGAACTTTGCTTGATAAATATGAAAATTGGCTTAACAAAATGTCAAATGACTAAATTGATCCTGAAAAGATTTCTTCAACTTTTCTTTAGTTAATCTTATTGTATTTTTTAATAAATCATTTCGTCGTTATATTAACGTAAATTCGGTGAAATTTTTCTGAATTAATTTGGTGGTTTAGTTCGAACAAAATATCGTGATGCACAAGGAAACCGAGCTATTCTTTTTCAGTCATCGTGCACCAAACAGCAATTTTCCCATACTTTGCAGTCTGCATCCATCATCATCGTCTTCGTCTTCTCTTCTGGAGGGACTGCTAGGGTTTAAGGAGCTTTTTCAACAAGCCATCGATAATGTTGATTCAGATTCCTCGGCTCACAAACTCTCTCAGAGACCCCTTCGATGTTGACCAGGCGTATCTTCATCGCAAAACTATTCTACAAAACCGAAGGCCTCGCAAGTAATCCATCGCACTCGACAATGTTCTCGATCGTCTTTTCCTTTACGTTCTGTTTGGTTGCCGAGAAAATAATCGGCGGGAAAGAATAATGAAGAGAATTAAGAATTTCCATTGCGAAGCTTGTCAATCCCGGTGAATTTTAAATTTTACGAGTTTCTTAGCAACCAGACGCGGACGTTGAGATGTTACTGGTTTTAGTTTCGTTACTCTAGTGTTCTGTGATTTGCATCCTTCGTGTCTCTTTGTGCTATTTATTGATAATAAAATTTGGATTTTTTTCACTGTGGCGTTTAGTTCTGCAAGCTCGCTTGATGAATCAGTGCTCGCACGGAAGATCGTTTATGGGTGGGAAGAAGGTATTGTGCAGTTGTAACCAATGTACTAATATTTTCAATTGGTATACCAAAAGTATTCAGTAAGCGAAAACATGTTTGCCTGTGATGAATTTGTGAAGCAGCTTCGTCAGAGGTGCGGCAGGCCTACAAGCAGTTTATAGGAGCAGTAGTGGACTTGATTGATGGAGAAACGCCCTCTGAGGAGTTCCATGAGGTGGCACTGACTGTCTACCATCTTTTCAGCAGGCCAATAGAGGAGGAAGATTATATTGACAGAATTATTTCTGATAAAAAGTAAGTTTCGGCTTTTGAAGTTTTGACAGAAGTTGCTAATATGAAGAAGTGCTTGAATACTTATTTTTGGTGATTGCCTCGGCGCTCCATCACCTATTTGAAGGGTTTCCAAATAGAGACAATAATTTATGCATTTGTTGAAGATAGTGACCAAAAGTTTTTGTAGGCCATCATTTACTTATTGGGAACTAATTCCAGTGTTGTTCAAAATTGCAAGTTTGCACTTTAAATGTGTTTGGCTTTCTGATTTAAAAATTTTAATGAGCCTTACTAATATCATTTAGAGGACTTGAATACACTGTTATGAAAATTCTCCAAATTGTTACTGCCAGTTGCATATTACAAAATGCAGAGGCCATAATATGGCTTGCATATTTAATTGATTATTATGTTTATGTGAGTCTTGAATGTGGAGTGGAGGGAGCATTTGTTCAAGAACTTTAAACTTTCAGTTTGTGACATTGGTATGCAGGTTAGAATTGCAAAAACTTATTGGTCATCCTGTTGCTGATGCCAACTTAAGGCAAGTTGCATCTCTTGCACAGAGACTTTTAAATTTGCAGCCTAGCAATAAAAACTCTGCCTTTTCTTCAGAGGAAAATCTCGATGCTAGTGAAGATTTAGAATTTGGAGCTGATTTTGTTTTTCAAGCACCAGCTCGTTTCTTGGTTGATGTGTCCTTGGATGATGGAGATATGATGGATTTCAAAAGCACTGTTCCTTTAGCATTTCATGAAGGGCCGTATGGTCATACTGACTCAACAGATCATTCTGTTGTTGATGGGGAAAAGTTCAACTTGACTTGGTTAAGAGATGCCTGTGATAAAATAGTTAGTAATTGTACCTCCCAGCTATCCCGAGATGAATTGGCAATGGCCATTTGTAGGGTTCTTAATTCAGAAAAGCCTGGCGAAGAGGTATTGCTTGACTTCAATCTTCTTTAACTGGTATATATAACTAAAGTTTGCTGCAATTTTAGAACTTACTCTTTTTCCTCTCTCTCTGAAGATAGCAGGAGATCTGTTGGATCTTGCTGGTGATAGTGCATTTGAAACTGTGCAAAATCTTATATTGGTAAAGATACACTAGTCCCCCCCCCCACCCCCTTTCATTTCTTAAAAAAGTTATTAATAACTCTTTGTGGACTTCACACTCCTCCACTCATTTCCAAGTATTGATTGCTTCATATGCTGTGAGATTTGTAAGTTACTAAGTTAAGACATATTGTTGTCACGTTTTGCTTTTGAAATTCATACATGCTGTTTTTCCTTGTCTGAAATAACACCTTCTGTTGGTTGATGACCTTCTCTTTAGACTGAAGGAATACTTGTCTAAACATACTGAAGTTTATGTGGATTTGTTTGAATCATAGTTGACATTTCCCTGGCCAATTTGCAGCATCGAAAGGAGATTGTTGATTCTATTCACCATGGCTTATTAATATTGAAGTCTGATAAAAATGCTTCAAATGCTCAGTCTCGTATGCCTAGTTATGGGACTCAGGTATTAATTTTGTTCTTTATAGTTAATCTATACTTATTCACTTGTATTTGTATATAGTCACATCACATATGCTGTCTATATTTAAAATATTGCCTTCCATAAGGAACTACTTTTTTTTTTTTTTTAAGGTGACTGTTCAAACAGAGTCAGAAAAGCAAATTGACAAACTTCGACGCAAGGAGGAAAAGCGAAACAGACGCGGAACAGAATATGCTGGTGATGGTGACTTGTCTGCACAAGACTTCTCATCTTTACTTCAAGCAAGTGAGAGGAAAACTTTATTCGATGAGATGATTGGTTCTGGAGATAGGACCCAGTCAATAGCTGTTACTGCTCTTCCTCAAGGAACTGTTAGGAAGCATTTTAAGGGGTATGAGGAAGTTATTATTCCCGCAAAACCAACAGCACCAATGAAACCAGGAGAAAGGCTGGTATGTCTCTTTTATGGTGACTTGTGAGATACTGTCAGCTGTTTTCTGAGAGATTAAAAATCTTATTTGGGGTCTGTAAGATGCCATCATTGATACTTTAATACTTTATCAACATATAAAATGAGAGAATGGGTTTGATGAAATGAATGGATTTCTATTGTGTTGGGATCTTTAGTTATTGGAAGATGCTACTATGCCACATTTAAATCCTACATTTTGTGTACTTTCTGCCTACTCTGACTTATATTAGCAAATTGCATGATACTGGTTCCCCATATCCCCTAAATAGGTCTTCTAAGTAATGGTTTGTTGATAAAGTGGCATTACTAATGCATGTCTGCTACAATTATGCGTTTTCAGATTGACATCAGGGAGTTAGATGACTTTGCTCAAGCTGCTTTCCGTGGTTACAAATCGCTAAACCGCATTCAGAGCAGGATATTTCAAACTGTTTATGGCACTAATGAGAATATACTAGTGAGTGATCTATAGTCTAGTTGCCAAACATTATTAATAATGAATACAGCAAAAAAGAAAAAAGTGTTACTTCTATTATGTATACTGATTTTCATGTGCTTGCAGGTGTGTGCTCCCACAGGAGCTGGCAAAACTAACATAGCTATGATTTCAATTCTACATGAGGTGAATAATTGCTTGCTTTATATTAACTCTTTTCCTAAAAGTAATGATTTATTTCTGTCATCTGAAAATCAACCTTTTACATTGATTCCTCCCCCTATATTGATCTCATGGGACAAAGAATGATGCGGATGTACTAGCTGCTTACTTTCGTCCTTGATCCTAAACCTGTCTATGTGGTTATAGACTTATAGTTCAATTTTTAATTCATTATCAGCTTCTGTTTGTCATCAATTTGTTGCAGTGTATGGTACAAACTGAACTAATCCTCCTTAAAACAATATTGCTTTCTTGGATGTGATAGTATTGACTGCTTATGTGTCACAATCTTGCAGGTGAATAAGAAATGCTGTTAAAGGGCTAGTTCTTCCTTCTTTCTATCGACTTTAACTTTAGTTTTCACTTGCAATTTATTATATTTTGTATATCTGCCTAATTTGAAAGATTATGGGATTGAAGTCAGGAGTTCTGACAAGAAATCTAGGTTGTAGGATTGATAAAGGCATCAGGAAATCTGGATTTATTCTTCAATAAATTACTGAACCTCATGGCACAGTTTGCAGGGTTTATTTGGGATCTGCAAAAATTGTAGTTTCAGAGCATGCTGAGGGTTATTTGGGTGGTATTGGTACAAATAACTATTGTGTCAAGAGGGACGGAGATCAGATAGATATGAGGACTGCAAAGAATTGTAACTGGAAAGTATAAGATGACCTAGGAGGAAGAAGAGGAGATAGAGAGGAAGAACCTTTGCACAATAAGTTGTCTTTTACAAAATTAATATATATGGACGTAGAATAATAGACTTCTGACAGAAGATTTGAAGATGAAAATTTTATAATTAGTGTACTTTTCTACCAATATGATGATGCATGAGCTATTACTATCCCAAAAACCTAGTACGTATTGTGAATATTTTGGTCTAGCAGTCTAAAGCTGAAATGCTGAAAGAAAAAAAATGGTCTAAAGATAATATGTATACTTAGATTTACACTGAAAGCTCTTCTACGATGAAGGATGGTCTATGACTTCAGCCTTTGGCTTATAAATGGGATAAAGTTTTTTAACTAGCTCATAAAGGGATTTATTTTTTGCTAAAGTGAAAGAATAAGTGGGGAAGGGAGAGTAACATATGTTTAATTTTTTTGCTTACTTAATTGGTATTTTTAAGGAGTTTGATTGTTAGATATCTAGAGCAATTGGAAGGCTTTATTTTATTCATGATGTTTCTTAATATTTGTGCCTTTTCTTTTTTAGCTCTATGTAGAGAATTTATTATCCTCGAATTATGTACTCTCTTTCTTTCGCAATAAAAAATTATTTTTAATAAAGAAAAATTTCTTTCCTTGATGAATGACTTGTGCAGATTGGACAGCACTTCAGGGATGGTTACTTGCACAAAGATAAATTTAAGATAGTTTATGTGGCTCCAATGAAGGTATGTTGAAGCTTGTGCAGCTCTTATTCTTTCTATGTCTCTATTCAGCTTTTCTTTTTGTTCCTTGCTCATGTGTGTGGTTTCTAAGTTTTTATTCTTGTCCGTTCTAGGCTTTGGCTGCAGAAGTGACGGCAACATTCAGCCAACGTTTATCTCCTTTGAATATGACTGTCAGAGAGCTTACTGGAGATATGCAGCTCTCTAGAAATGAACTTGAAGAAACTCAGGTTTCTTGTTATCAACATTGCAGGGTTAGGTTTTCTTTTCCAGCATGCAAACTAAGTTCTTTTTTTTTTTTTTTTCATGGTTTAAATCAGATGATAGTGACAACACCTGAGAAATGGGATGTCATTACCCGCAAGAGCAGTGACATGTCACTCTCAATGCTGGTGAAGCTCTTAATTATTGATGAAGTGCATCTACTCAACGATGATAGAGGTCCTGTAATAGAGGCTCTAGTTGCTAGGACCCTACGGCAGGTAAAGCTTTTGTGAGTAAATACTTTTTTAATTTTTAGCGAGTTTTCTATCGGCCAATATGTATGAAAGTGCTTGGTGTTTTGTGCTTATGAAATGAAATCCAGACTGGCTGCACTCTAATGATGTATCTTGCGTTTTTTGGCCCTAATTTAAAATTTAAATCTAGACTTTTAATTAGACAGGTACCCCTTTTTTGTGGTTAAGAGCTAAAATGTACATTTGTACACAAGCAGAAGAGGGAAAGAATAAAAAAAACCTGTTTATTTTCAACAAGTATTTTTTTTTCTTGTGCTATAGTTGCATTGAATCTAATGCATTATAAAGCCTTGTAATGCATCATTGAAAACCAATGTTATGATTTTGATGATATCTGACAAAAATGTATGTGGTTTTGGTGTAATTTATATGATATGCCATTCTGTGCAGAGGTCTATTCCCATTACTTGGTGGTGCCATTATAGCCATTTATTGTATAGTGTTGCCCCGTATGATAATTGGCTTCTAATTGAATAGTTTCTTCTATCTTTTTTATATCAGGTGGAGGCAACTCAGACAATGATACGCATTGTGGGCCTTTCTGCCACTCTTCCCAATTACCTAGAGGTATTTGGTCCAGCTAATATATACTTGTTTTTATTACCTGTGTTTTTTGATAAAAGAAGAAAATCATTAAGAGAATAAAATTACAAGGAATTTGGAGGATAAGGGATCCTCCATAGTAAAAAAAGGAAAAATAAAACAAAGGAAAGAGAAAACATCAATGGAGCAAAGCTGCTGAATCGCTTTACATATCTGTTAGCAAAACCCCCTTGAAAAGACCATGTTTTACACCATATAGAAGTCATTCGCCTGACCTTATCCCAAATCAACTGCTGAGCTAAATAAACCCTCTTTAAAAATATGAGTGTTGCGCTTCAACCAAATGCACCAAATAGTAGCACAAATTGCACATTGGCATAAAAATTAGCCTCTTTACTTCTGCCAAAACCACTAAGGGTGTGTTTGCGTGGGCCTAACGGGCTTTTGGTAGCTAAAATGGTCTTTTACTCATTTTATGTCTTGTTTGTTTTGACGTTTGCATCATTTCTCAAATGTGATTATGAGCTCAAAAGCCTGTTTGGTCTAAAGCAACTATTTCTTACTTTTGAGTTGAACGTGATTTTTTTTCAAACATAAATCACTTCACTCAAACCCACTGCTAACCAAAATCAAGTTTGTAAAATCAAGTTTATACAAAATCAAGTTTGCAAACTTCAATCCAAACACACACTAAAACTAGTCATGAAAAATTGGTCCAAGGACCAAGGGCACACCCAGCATTCACCCAAAAGGCCAAATGAAGTATTTCATAAAGAAACAACTGCAAAACGTTGTAATAATAGATGAGGAACCGATTCTAACAAGCACCACACAAAACACATGTATTAGGGGAGAGAGCATTGTTTGGCTTGTGAACCTGTAACATGTCATTAATATTAATCCTATTAAGTACTGCAGTCTTAATAAAAGACTTTACCTTAGAGGGGGCTTTGGACTTCCGAAGGGGTTTATCAAGAAACAAAGTAGCTGTAGGTAACGAATGAGTTAGAAATTGGAAAAATTATTTGCACAAAAACACCCTAGAAGGGTCAAGAAACCAAATCCTTTTATCCGAATTATAAGACAAATGAATAGTGTTATTGAGACCTAAGAGAGACTCCAATTCAGAAAATTTCATATTATTTAAGTTACAAAAAAGTGGAAATGCCGAAAAAGAAGGAATCTTAAACGCCATAGAAATTGTGGATTGGAGAGTTATGTAAGGAAGTAAGGCGATGAAGATGTGGGAAACCATCTCTAAACGAGTAGTCTCCTATCCAATGGTCCTCTTAAAAGTTGACATGAGAACCATTACCCACCTTTTAAGAAAGCAAAGACCTGATGGTATCATATCCCCATGAAATAAACTTCCATGGACTAAAATTAGATGCTTGAATTGCTGTATTGCATCCCACCCATTTTGATCTAAGCCTTACTTTGGATAACCTAATGCCAAAGGGAGTGTGGTTCCAAAGGGAAACACTGTAGCCATTTAAGTGCCAGAGCAATGTTGCTAGACACCAAATTACCGAGACCTAAATCCTCTTCCTTCTTAGGATGATGACACACCTCCCTATTCATCAAATGATCACGTCCCAGCTCTGCTTCACTTGACCAAAGAAATTCTCTCATAAT
Organism: Castanospermum australe; assembly: GCA_019955255.1. NCBI lineage: Eukaryota > Viridiplantae > Streptophyta > Magnoliopsida > Fabales > Fabaceae > Castanospermum > Castanospermum australe. Next base: position 284,299 of record NSJW01000376.1, on the reverse strand, counting down.
CTTCTTTATTGTATGGGCTACTCCCACAAGGATATGGAGCAAAGACAAGTAGTAGAGAGAAATGCTGGAAAGACAAGCCTGAAAAGGGTAATCCATCTTCCAAGAGTAATATGGGCCCCTTTCTAGTTATCTAGCCGCTTAGAGATCTTCTTAACAACTAGATCCCAAAAAGTAACAGCTCTAGCATTACCACCCAAGGGGACTCCCAAATAAAGAAGATGCTACTCCAAAATCTAATCAGGCATCGAAGCAAAAGAAGAGAGTCTGAGTACCTACATTAAAACCAGCCAAACAGATTAATTTTCAACCCAAAAGAAATCTCAAAAAGCTGAAACAGAGAGAGAGCATTGAAAAAACTCTCTAACCTCATCTAAGAACAAGATGGTATCATAAGCAAATTGCAAATGAGAGACCGCAGACCTCATTCGGTTCCACCTGAAAATCCTTTTATTACCTCTGTTAACTTTGATGCTTTGTATGCTGAAGTATTTTTTGGACCTCACCTGCAAGTTATGACTCTTCATTGTCACACCAGGTTGCACAATTTCTCAGAGTAAATCCAGACACAGGGCTTTTCTTCTTTGATTCTAGTTATCGTCCAGTGCCTCTTGCACAACAGTATATTGGAATTAGTGAGCATAACTTTGCAGCTCGTAATGAATTGTTGAATGATATATGCTATAAGAAGGTCTCTTTCCATCTCTGTTCTCTTCAATACATAATAAATCTTGCTATGGTAGCTAATTTGCTAGCTTTGGCACTATTGTTTGAGTCAGGTTGTTGATTCTATTAAGCAAGGCCATCAGGCAATGGTATTTGTCCATTCACGAAAAGACACTGCAAAGACTGCGGAGAAACTGGTTTGTCATGTTGAAAGTTTTATATAGTTGTGTTATTTTATTTGAAGTTCTTTTATCCATGCATTGCAGTGTTTACTGAAAGGATTATTATTGTTCAAATTTATTGACTTATTATTTAAAGAAGTTTCATATGGATGAAAAAAAAAAGTGTTGTCATAGCAAAATGTGCGGTCCTAAAATTTAATTGTATTTTATGTGACTGTTCATACATCAATGACTTTATATTCATCCAAGATCATATGTATTAAATGGTCTAGATTTTCTTCTTTTCCAGAATTACATCACCTTTCTTGTTATGTGTCTTTATTTTTACCCGCCAAACTGTAAAGTAACTGACATTTTTTTAAGGGCACTTTTGTTTTTGAAACTTGTTTCAGTGTGTGTGTGACTTTTGTTTATGAAACTTGACACATCAATGACTTTATATTCATCCAAGATCATATGTATTAAATGGTCTAGATTTTCTTCTTTTCCAGAATTACATCACCTTTCTTGTTATGTGTCTTTATTTTTACCCGCCAAACTGTAAAGTAACTGACATTTTTTTAAGGGAAACTTTTGTTTATGAAACTTGTTTTAGTGTGTGTGTGACTTTTGTTTATGAAACTTGTTTTGAGTGTGTGTGTGTGTGTGGATTACATCTAGTTGGTCATCCAAGCAAGCCAAGCTTTTGATGGTTTTCCTGAATTATGCAAGTCTGTGCGTTACCAGCCATAAATAACTTACCCTGAGACAAGCTTGGCTTTAATTAGCAAACTGGCTCTTTCATTTCTTTTTTGTTTTCCTGTTTTGTGGGTGGGTGGGTGGGTGTAAATGATCAATCAATTTTGCAGTAGTTACCTTCCATTTTCTCTTCCATTGATAATCATTTGCACAATTTGTTTGCTTCTGAGTTAGAGACATAAACTTTGGATGATATAAAATTTATTGTGTGTTAATATCTCATACATATTTTTTATTATTCCTAAGAAAAACAAGAAAAACTGTCGTTTTGGTCCTTGAAAAATACGTTTTTCTCAGTTTGGCCCCTTGATTTCTAATTTTGTTAATTGAGTCTTTGAATGTTTAAATTCATTTCAGTTTTGGTCCTAGGTACACCTTTTGTACCAGTGTAGTCAAAGGCACAAAAAATCGTGCTTAAGGCGTTGAGGCGCCAATGCCAGAAGGGGTCAGCGCCTCAAGCCACACCTTTGGCGCCTTATTGATAGCTATGATACTAAAGGGGGGTAAAATAGTTAGAATATTGAAAAAATAACTAGTTGTCGAACTTTGAAACTCTTGGTAGCAAGCAGCTTAGGGTTTGTAAATTGAACATCTTAATCTTTTATTTTTACTATGAATATTATACTTAAATAGTTTATTTATATGGCAAATTAGTAGAAAATAATCAAATATTTTGCTGTTTTATTCTTTTCGAATGTTAGCGCCTTTCTCTAGTGAGGCATGCGCATTTTAGCGCTTCTCGTTTTAAGGCGTTAAAAACCCCTAGCGCCTTAAGGGCGCCTTTTGCCTTTGACTACCTTGTTTTGTACACCCTTCATGTGTACACCCATTTTGGTTTTACTTGAGTCTAGTACTCTCTCAACCAATTTAGATAGAAGAGTTTGAACCTTGGATTATTCTGGTGTTTTCTTTTGCAAATCTTTCCTTTGGTTCCTTACTCACACCCCTAGTGGACCTAACCTTAGAAGGTTCCTCCTTGACAAACCCATTTGGAAATCCAAAGCTCCCTCTAAGGTCAAGTCTTTTGTTTGGACAACGGTACAGTCAGTACTTAACAGGATTAAGAGGAATGACTTGCTGCAGATTTGTAGACTTTTCATTGCTCGTTCTCTCAGTTGTGTATTATTTGCTGATCTAGCTCTAGAGGCAGTAGGCCACTTATTCTTGCATTGTAAGGTGGCTACTTTCCTTTTAAACATCCTTTTTGGGATTATCGGAGAGCACTATTTGTGTCAATATACTCGAGCAATTTTTGATGGCTTGATATAAATGTTTTGGTAGAAACAAGGTGACAAAGATTTTGTGGCAGTGTGCAGTTTTTGCAGTCCTTTGGTGTGTGTGGTTGCCTAGTTGGAGAGGGACTCTTATATTTTTAAGGGGGTTTCTTTGCCTCAAAGTTTGATTTGGGATTGAGTTACTTTTTGGGTTCTCTAGCATTCTGCACATGGCTGCTTCAGTGGTGTTGCTATCTTGGATTTGCGGAGAGATTGGGAAGCCTTGCTATGGACTTAGTTTTTTTTCCCTGTTCTTCTCGTTTTTGTTGTTTTTAGTCTTTTTGCTTTGGAGGACTTCTTATACTCCCCCTAGTTGTACTTCTTCTCATGTCTCTTTAATGAAATATCTTCTATCTAATTTTCTTTTTGAGAAAATGCATTGTTTTTTTTCTTTTTGGGGATCAAAATGGTAGTTTTATCTATTCCTAATAAATATCTCATATCTACTAGGCAAACAGATCCTAGGAAATGGACTAGTTATATTGTACATGTTATTTGCGAATGAATGTATCCGATGAGGTTTTTCTTGTTACCTTTCTTTGAAATTTATCACTTTATGTGTGAAAGTTTGTTTCAATGTATTTTCCTTGTGGCTATTTACTTCTGTGCATGTTATCAAATTGTACTATTATCTGTTCCATGCAACTCTTAGTAAGATCACTTTTATGGCATGTTCAATAGGTTGAGCTTGCACGAAGGAATGAGGACTTGGAACTCTTCAGTAATAATACACATCCACAATATACCTTAATGAAGGTGGTTAGAGTAAACATTCTTTGGATTTTTCTTGTGATATCCATGTTTTTTCTTATTTTTGGTTTATAGATTTTCCATCTAATGCATTCCAGAAAGAAGTTATTAAATCCAGAAACAAAGATCTTGTTGAACTTTTTGAATATGGCATGGGTGTTCATCATGCTGGGATGTTACGTGCAGATAGAGGACTAACTGAGCGGCTTTTCTCCGAAGGACTTCTGAAGGTAGAGCTTATCCCTTATAGACTTTCCAGCTTAGACTTTTAGAATTTGGCTGCAGTTTGATACAAATTTACCATTTGCTGCTTTTAGGTACTTGTCTGTACGGCAACTCTGGCATGGGGTGTCAATCTACCTGCTCACACAGTTGTCATTAAGGTTTGTACTACATTAGCCTGTATCTTATTTGTTTTTATAGAAATGTGATTTCATTTTTCATCAATCCAATTGATGAATCATGGGAGATTATCATGTTGATCATGTATATCAAATATCAAATAATTTGGTTATTGATAAGTTGAAAATCTAGTTGTTAACAGTTTCTTATGTGTGGAGATTTTAGGGCTTTGATATAAAAGGGAAAAAAGAGACAGACAGATCACAAGAAAGTGTAGTTCACTAAAGAGAGGCTGAATAGTTGTGATACAAAAACAGAACTAACACCTCTATTTATGCTAAAATCTACAACAAATACCCTCTACTTTGGGTGCACTATAAGAAACTGCATGCTTAACCAAGAAGGCTTTCCTAATCACATAGTAATAATTTATATTTCTGAACACTCCCCCGAAGCTTACAAAGCTCTCAAGTTGTATAAGCACATTTAACAAAGAAAACAGCAAACATAAACCATAGGAAACTTGGAACTTGGTGAGCTCCACAAATCACAACTTGTAATGGGCTTGACAATCAATGACCTGCAACTACAATTGAAGAACGTGCACCACTGGAGAGACAACAACTTGGATAAAGATGTTTTTTGTGTCTTGTATTTTTTTTTTAATTATAAATGAAGAATTTATTAAGAGAAATAAGACAATAGAACAGATTTTATCAGAACTGAATATGTTTAGTTCTCGTACTCAGGTAACAAGAATAAAAAAGGCAACAACTGTCTTTTGCTTTGTAATTACTCACTTTCTTGATAGTCAACTTGCTCAGATTATACTTTACTTTTTATTGATTGGCCACAGGGTTAGGGTCTAGTTTTCTTGTCTTTGACTTCTGCAACCTTTACAATTTTCTTTTAGAAGTACTCTATGAGTCAGCTTGATGTAAGCCTGATCTGTCATTTGCTGTAAGCTATCTATTGCTCTAGATAGTGGGCTGCATTATATTGTAACTGTTGGTTATAGTTGGTTTACTTTCCTGGTGCAGATTGTTAGAGATAAAAACCATTTTTGGGTTTGCACCTAACTTAAGCTCTTAGAAGAGTTGGTCCTTGACATTGTTTGAGCCTCTTTGATCATGTGGTCAAGAGTTCAATCATTGCTGCTCTTATTCTTGATGAATTAATTGAATTTCAGCACGGTATGATCTTATGTCTGGGGGTGTTTTAGAGATAGTAACCATTCTGGTGCTTGCACCTAATAGCTTAAGCTATTAGGAGAGTTGGTCTTTTAGTGAGATTGTTGATACCTTCTGTTATGTAGTAGCTTTTGAAACGAGTTTACAAAAGTCTTTGGACCACATTTTATTTTGTTTATAAATTTTATAAATATGATTTTGTCCTAGGAGGTGGATTTTGATTGACAAATCCTAGTGTCACCACATTATGTTGTAGTGGAATCTTATTGTGCTAATGTGTAAAACATTATGTAGGCAGCCACTGATCATATACTCTGCAATTCATACCCAGCAGCTTGGTTTCAGTATATTTTTTTGGCCATGATTTTATTAAACTTTTATGTCCTGGTAGGTTAGTTATTTTCATCTTGTAATTTGATCTGAATGCTGTTGTTCTCCAGGGTACCCAATTATATGATCCAAAAGCTGGTGGCTGGAAGGACCTGGGTATGCTTGATGTTATGCAGGTAGGACCTGGAATTTCCTGTATAAAGTACACATGAAGTGCTTTCTTTTTCTACATTAGCTTTATCAATGGCAATAGTTAAGATGCTGTTTCTATGACATCTTGCTGTAGATATTTGGGCGGGCTGGGAGACCTCAGTTTGACAAAAGTGGTGAAGGTATCATAATTACATCTCATGACAAACTAGCATATTATCTGCGACTGCTGACAAGTCAACTCCCTATAGAAAGCCAGGTAATGATAAGGAGCCTGTTGAGGCAGTCATGTTCATGACTGTACTTTGAATCTTTGCTTGCATATAAGATCATTCATAAGATGTCCTTAATGTATTTGGCATCTTATGTTTAGTTGCTTCTTTCATCATTTGCAGTTTATTAGCTCCTTGAAAGACAATTTAAATGCAGAGGTGGCATTGGGTACTGTGGCTAATGTTAAGGAAGCATGTGCATGGCTTGGCTATACATATCTTTTCATAAGGATGAGGATGAATCCTTTGGCATATGGTATTGGGTGGGACGAGGTAACTAAAATCTTCTCATATGGTGTGTTGTTATCTGATCTTGACAAATGCAAAGCCTTCTGACAGCATTTCCCTGGTCTGGTTTTAGTTATTTGGGTTATTTTTTCCTATTTTTGATGATTGATTAGATTAATCCAGCTACAAACTTCACCTTTAGTGAATCAGTTGTACCATATGTTTGTAAATTTTGGATTATCTGGGGTAGATATCCTGCAAACATTAAAAGGTAGATGGGGATTCTAACCTGAAACATGGGAGTAGTGATATGGAGAGAAGGCTCTTCTTAAATCTTAAGAAGCTGCACTATTGTTTGCAAACAATTGTGATACACTGGTCTAGTATGAAATATGTATCCATATTTCCTATTCAGATAGTTTTTTGTTGCTGCACTTGGCTGCCAGTTTTCAGATACCATATGAGGTGTGCTCTCTGCTTGTTCCTACTACATCTGGCCTGCCCCTACCCCACCAGCCTAGGCATTGAAAAACCTGCTGGTTAAAAAGAAGTGATCCAAGCCATTCCAAATCTGTAACATCCACAGTGTCGCCTTTTTACATATTCTACAAAAGCATGGGAAGAAATCTTAGATATCATTACATGAAACTTGAAAGTTGATAATTTGCTGCATTTCACAGATTTTCGATGGTGAATTCTCTCACCTATAATTTTGAAAAATCTTTAGGTGATTGTCTTTATGTATTTGAAGGGTGATTTTTATATGTTGTCTAGACTAACATGGGACATTTCTTGATCTTCTTTGCTTTAGGTGATGGCAGATCCTGCTTTAAGTTCTAAGCAAAGATCTCTTGTAATTGATGCTGCACGTGCACTAGATAAAGCAAAAATGATGCGGTTTGATGAGAAAAGTGGCAATTTTTACTGTACCGAGCTTGGTCGCATTGCAAGTCATTTTTACATTCAATATTCCAGTGTTGAAACATACAATGAAATGTTGAGACGCCACATGAATGATAGTGAGGTTATTGATTCTGATCTATTGCAAACACGTTTTTCTTTACTGTTAAAGATTTCTGCTCATGCTTATTATATGCTATTTCAAGGGTGTTTCTTTGCCCTTAAATTTGCTATGGGACAGGTTATGTTTCTAGCTTCTCTTCAGTGTTCTGCCCATGGCTGTTTCAAATGATTTGCCATCTCTAATATGAATAGAAATTGGGCAGCCTTGTTGCATTCCTAGTTTTCTTCATGTTCTTTTGTGTTTTTTATTTTTATGCTTTCGTGGATACCTTATCCTGCCTCTTTTCTACTTTCATTCTTTTCTCCTACGTAAAAATTTCTTTTTCTAGCAGAAGAAAAAAATTCTATTCTATTTTAGAAATGATTCTTTCTTATTTGTATTATTATATACTGATTGTTCTGTAAAATTGAAAAAATGTGCAATTTGGTGATCGATCATTTTATATCTTGGTTCAGTTCCTTGTTGTGAGCCTGTGATAAACTTGTAACCAGTCTTAAATCACAATTTTTTCTCAAATTGTTATTAGATTTTTTCTTTTCATGTTCTTTTCACCTATTTTGTCACTCTAGGTGATTAACATGGTTGCACATTCGTCTGAATTTGAGAATATTGTTGTTCGTGAAGAAGAACAGAATGAGCTAGAGATGTTGGCACGCATATCATGCCCATTAGAAATTAAGGGTGGTCCTTCCAATAAACATGGAAAGATTTCCATCCTAATTCAGGTTATTGTTCTTAAGCACTTGACTCTGTTCACTTGTTGACATACCTAAATAATTGCATGATAATATATGGGTTGTGGTTTGCAGTTGTACATATCTCGAGGCTCTATAGATGCCTTTTCTTTGGTGTCTGATGCTGCATACATAAGTGCAAGCTTGGCTCGTATAATGCGGGCATTATTTGAGATTTGTTTGCGAAGGGGCTGGTGTGAGATGTCTTTGTTCATGTTGGAATATTGCAAAGCTGTGGATCGCCAAATTTGGCCACACCAACATCCCCTTAGACAATTTGACAAGGACCTTTCTGCAGAAGTTTGTCCATAACTGTTGTTTTCACTATATTCCCAAGGTATATTTCACAATGATGTGTGATAATCTTTCTTGATTGGTCTAGATGTTGCGGAAGCTTGAAGACCGTGGGGCTGACCTGGATCGCCTGCTGGAGATGGAGGAAAAAGACATTGGGGCATTAATTCGTTATGCACCTGGAGGAAAGGTATGTACCTTTTAGGAGGATGGTGCTCAGAGATTTCCTTCGGAGTGGGGCTTGGATGTTGAAGAAATGTTGATTATTTTCTCTTCCCCATCTTTCTTTTTTCAGTTGATCAAGCAATATCTAGGCTATTTTCCATCAATTCAGTTATTAGCAACTGTGAGTCCAATAACCAGAACTGTCTTGAAGGTAATTCCACGGTGAAGAATTTTTTTCCAGACCACTCATATTGCAATTTTTCCATTGATTTTATCGCATTCCTTGCTATCCAATTCCACATAGTAAATCATTATTTTCAGGTTGATTTGGTCATAACACCTGCTTTCATTTGGAAAGATCGTTTTCATGGTGCTGCTCAACGTTGGTGGATTTTGGTAGAGGTGATGCATCAAGAATTTTTCTCTAAGTAGATTTCATGTGATGATCAGTCACTTTATAAATTGTTTGGTTATTGTTATAAACATAGTTGTTAGAATCGCACGATTCACGATTCGAATCGCACGATTCAATACGATTCGGCAAGCCAGCGATTCGTATCATGTGGTGAATCGCAGATGGCTTTGAATCGTGCGATACATGCATGATTCAATGCGATTCCATATCAACGATACGATTCAAACGATTCTGCGATCAAGTTTTTTTTTTTTTTTTTGCTTTTTTCTATCACCAATTCTCATAATAGAATTCAAAGAGGTAGAGACTTATATTATTAAATAAAAGAAACTGAAAGGGCATTACTGAACACACTTGGTTCGATTGCTTTGTTTCGTTACTGAACATAGAACCAATTTTCATTCACGTTGAAAACCAATCACTCTACTCACTTTGTTTCGTTTTTTGGGTTTTGCCTTTTTGGTTGTTCACACAGTCACTGTTTTTATTATGGTTCTGGGTGTTCACATAGTCACTCTGTATGGTTTCCTAAGGTTAAGAAGAAGGATAAGGAGTATGTTACCTATGAGCTTACTTATGACTTATGACCTATGATGGCATTATGGTAGTATACTATTATTGGAGTTTACTATTTCCTTAGTAATGTGACATGTAAGTATTTATTTGAGACTTTTAAATATTTTGTTCATATTTTAGATGTGGAATTATGTATATTTAAGTTTCTTTATTGATGTGTTTTGAATCGTACGATACGTTATGATTCACGATTCACGATTCAAAAATTAAACAAACGATTCTTGATACGATTCATGATTTGACAACTATGGTTATAAAACCTTCCTTTTTAAAGTCACATGACCATCTGCAGGAAGAGTCATCTTGATTTGCAAAGTGTATAAATGAGACTCATTTGTGCTTGTAGAAAACACTGTACCTCTCACATGATGATGTGGATTCGGCTGACTATTGTGGCTAACTTTCATAGCTGGACTCCACAGATTACTCATGTCAATTATTGCATGACTATTGATTTCAAAACTTTCTTGATCACTGCAGATAATTCTGACCCTTTACTGGAGAAGCCCTTGTTATTAGGATTTATAGAATTAACATGGTTGTGAAACACTGGTTATTTGGTGATATGAATGAAGCAGATATATTGTAGTCTGTAGATCAAACTTTAGGATGGGAGACACCATAGACATATGCTTGCAAAATATGAAATCTCAAGCAATAGGTGAAAAAAAAGTGAATGGCATAACAATAATCCTAAAATTATTTTCAAATAATAAAACTAAAGTTTAAGGATTATTTAGAATGCATGAATGTTGAGTGATGTCTAAGAATTTGTTTTGGCCTGTGGGTGGGGGTGGGGTGATTCCTTGTTGTTTGACTTTGATGACCCCCTTTTCTCTGTTTCTCTTTTCTTAGCCTATTCTTGGAGGATATCTTTTCCTCCCAACTTATACTCTGTTCTTCTAATAAAATCATCTTCTTTTATCAAAAAACAAAATATCATAATTTTTGGTCAAAATGTTTCTAGTTTAGGAACAATTAACCACTCAAGTGGTTTGAGTGGTTTTACTGAAAAATTTTGTTTTTGACAGAGTTGGATGGCATCAATTGATCCATGTAGCTGACCCCACTTAGTGGGATAAGACTTGTTTGTCGTTGTAAGTATTTATATTTTGATATGTATGCATCAATGTCGAATGTGTGTTTGGTTTTTTAGAAATAGTCAGAATCCTTTATTTTAAAGCTTTAGGTTTTGCCAATGTGTCTAAGCCACCTCCAATTGGTGTTTGATTTTATAGGCTGAGCTTGTATTTATATTTTGACCTATGAAATGTCAAATGTGTCAGACTTATGTGTTGTAATTGTGTTGATGCCACAAATAAGCCAACAGGGAAGCATTTCATATAGGCTTTCTCGAGACATCATGTTACAGAACTAGATTTTTAACTAGTTATGGTTTGATAATTGTTAACTCCATTGAATGGATGATCAACTGTTTTGAGCAGGACTCTGAGAATGATCACATCTACCACTCAGAACTCTTTACTCTGACAAAGCGGATGGCTAAGGGGGAACCTTACAAGCTTTCTTTCACTGTGCCTATATTTGAACCACATCCACCACAGTATTACATCCACGCCATTTCTGATTCCTGGTTGCATGCAGAGGCATTCTACACTATATCTTTTCGTAATTTACCATTGCCTGAGGTATTATGTGTTCATTTATTTCTTTTTTGTTTATAGAGCAATTATATGGCAACTGACTCCTGGCCAAGCTATATCTCACAATTAGACTATGTTTTCCTCAGGCTCGTACTGCTCACACAGAACTCCTTGATTTAAAACCTCTTCCTGTATCTTCAATTGGCAACAGTGCTTATGAATCATTATATAAATTTTCGCATTTTAATCCTATACAAACGCAGGTTTGGTTCATTTGCTTTACTACAAAATTTGTTAGGTTATGCATAATGTATTTTACATATGTAAACAACATTTGAAGACTGTTCTGTAATGCTTTACTTGACTTGGGCAGACTTTTCATGTCTTGTATCACACGGACAGTAATGTTCTATTGGGTGCTCCAACTGGAAGTGGAAAAACTATATCTGCTGAGCTTGCTATCCTTCGTCTCTTCAACACTCAGCCTGATATGAAGGTTTATACTTAAATTTGTTAATGCAATTTGAGAAATAGCTTGAATCCTGGAGAATGAAATTATAGAACATAAGAAAACAGGAGAATTATGCATTTTATTTGAAGAAAGTCATGCTGCTTGATCTTTGCGGGTTGGGAACTGAACGTGCTTGCTTATACTGATGTACTGTCTTGAGACCATGTGAAAGGAATAAAATGCATAGTAAATTACATTTATTCATTGTGCGTATAAATGATGAAACTTCTTGTATACATTGGCATAAACTTTTTTTTTAGTTACATATGAGGTGCAAGCACTTGGGTAGGGGAGGGGGATAAATAGCCTTGTGGAGGATCAAAGTTCCGACATCATCATGCCACAATATTAAAGACTAAGGCCGGTGTCAGTTGAGCTACATGCTCGTTGGCACATTGTGTATAATTTCTTTGTTATGCATTGTTGCTTACAGGAAAAAATTGTCTTTTTCCTATATTGTACATTATCTTATAAAGTGTGTAAGCTACTTGCCTTAAAAATCTGCAGGTTATTTATATAGCACCTTTGAAGGCTATTGTTAGGGAAAGAATGAATGATTGGCAAAAGCGTTTGGTCTCTCGGCTAGGAAAAAAGATGGTATCAATCTTTGTTTTAATAAAAATCATAAAAATAAATTAATGTGTGGTATTGGTGGTAATGATATTATGCTTTTTATCAGGTTGAAATGACTGGAGACTACACTCCAGATTTGATGGCCCTCTTGTCGGCAAATATCATCATAAGTACTCCTGAAAAGTGGGATGGTATCAGTCGTAATTGGCATAGTCGTAGCTATGTTAAAAAGGTGCATTCATATAAATCAAGTGTTTGTGTGGGTGTGTGTGGTATTATGTATTGAAATGATTTCAATATGGAAGCTATCTACTGCATATTTCCATCTTGCTGGCACTTATCAATAGGTTGGACTTATGATATTGGATGAGATTCACTTATTGGGAGCTGATCGTGGGCCCATCCTTGAGGTACATGATTATGAACTGCTGTGACATACTACTGATTCTCTGCCTCATTTGTTTATATATTTCTGGACAGTGCATTGGAAACTGTGAATCTTTTAAACTAATATATTCTACTAAGGTTTTAAAGACAGGTAGTTACCCACCAGCATATTTTTTGGAGACTTCTTAAAAGGGGTACTTTCTGTGTTAAGTCTTACTATCATATTTGGTTACTCAAACTACCTTCCAAACTTCCTTTTTGATGAATTACAAACTTTATTGGATGCCACTGGGCGTCAACACAGTACACAGGGAATGATGCCTTCTAGGGACTGAACAAAGAAGGGAAAAATCATGAAAGAAATAACGCAAGAGTCTGCAGCAACAACGTAGATGACATACAGGGAAGAAACTCTACAAGAGATTCCCATGTTCTCCATGTTAGAATATTCGGATTATTCATGTTTTAGGAGTTTTGTTGTGTTAGTAGTTTTAATGTGTTAGGCTTTTACTAGTTGTACTACATGAGTCCTTGACCTAAATTAGATTTATAAATTTGTGTTAATGGTTTGTATATAAGACACAGCCTATCAATTTTTCAGAGTCTCCTTTCCTCCTATTCTATTAATCCCTATAATTTCAACATAGTATTAAAGCCTTTATGACCAAGTAGTCAGGAGTTTGATCCTTGTCACTCCGATTCTTAATATTTCAATTAAATTTTGGCACAAGGTAATATGGGCCTGTCACCAGTGCATTGTTCGTGCTTCATGCCCAAAGGGCTCTTGTGTGAGGGAGTGTGTCAAAAATATAAAATCATTTTTAGGCCTTAACCTGACAGCTTGTGCTGGGTTTGGATGGGCGTTTGACCCACCCAAACCTGCTTTTGAGCCACCAAATGGGAGTTTTCACAGTTTTTAAGATGTTTGGTTTAAAGTTTGCTTTTTTTCTCAAACCTGCTTCATCCTTCCAAACCCCCATTTACCTTGAAGCAAATCTATCTTGCTTCTGTGTTGGTGAAAAAAATGGATGGCCTCTCCAACTGTCACTCTCTCCATTTTGCCCTTCTTTATTGTAAAATGCTTGGTTGAGGGCCCACATTTAGGCAAAAGCATTAGTTCTTTTGTTGACCCGGTGGAGAGGCACGTACAGAGTATGGAATTTGTAGAAAGTATTGAGCCCACATTTTGTTCATCAGGTGGAGAGGCAAAAGCATTTGGTAATATATTATATTATTAGGTACACTTGAACATTTTGCATAAAAAACCTTCATTTCTGGAATTTGGAGGGATCTCTTGTTATAAGTCTACTTGTCCAATTGTACCAGCCTAAAGTAACATAGAATTTATACCCTTTTTGGTAATTACACACTGTTATGACCCAATTGCAAGGTATGGGACTTGAGTCCCACATCGAAAGTATGGGATTCTGATGTGGGGTTCATATGGCCTTGGGCTCTCCCACCTCAATAGCTAGCTTTTGGGGTGTGGCTCTCCCAAGGTTCGTATCAATTGGTATCAGAGCCTTCCACCATGTCTCTCGGTTGCAAACGAGCGGCGCGGGTGGTGACGCCGGCATTGCAGTGTTCACCCGGGACTAGTCAAAAAGGGCTAGTGCACAGCCAGCCCGCGTGGGCGCCGGGGCTGCGGAGCGAGCGTGGTGGATTGTTATGACCCAATTGCAAGGTATGGGACTTGAGTCCCACATCGGAAGTATGGGATTCTGATGTGGGGTTTATATGGCCTTGGCTCTCCCACCTCAATAGCTAGCTTTTGGGGTGTGGTTCTCCCAAGGTTCGTATCACACACCCAAAAGTGATTATGATAAATAATATTCAAACAATATCAATTCTACCAAACTCACTTTCCAGATAAAGGTTTCCAAACATAAATCACACTCATGCAAACTCACTTTATCCATAATGTGCTCTCTTTTCCCAAGTTGTCCAAGGTCATAATTTTATCCATTGTAGTTGCCAAGGCAAAGAAAGTCACCTTTGGAGGAGCTTTGGATGCTTCATGTAAGGTTTTGATGGCTAACTACTTGTTAAAAGGAAAGATCACTTAGTGGACAACTGTGGTGCATGTATATTGGTACATGTATAATATTGGATACCACCATATGATACCAGTATACGGTAACTTTTAAACAATTTTATTTAGGATACAGGTCTGGTGGCAAATACTTTACATACATTGTTAAAATTTATATGTATAATCATATGAAAGTTTGTAAGTGTTACACTTGCTATTGAAAAGATATTGCACAGTTTATAGTTGTTTCAAAAAATGCCAAGAACAAAACATTTTGGAGTTTTAAAGTTCTTCCTTTGTTTTCTGAAACTGATTCAAAATGTTGCTGCCCATATTGACCTATTTTGGTAAAAGGAAAAAACAAACTTTACAAATTTTCTATGCAAAAATGTATCCCACGTGTCTTAGATATGGATACCGCCGTCAACTTCCTAGCATAGGCGGACAATCTGTTGAAGGTGGAGATCATGTGTTAAAACTTTCAATGCAAGATAGGCTTGCCAATGTTATTTTGTTTTATTTTTAGACACTTTTAATTTTGCATAAAGGTGCTTCATTTATGGGTGAAATCACTGGCAATTTTTTTTATAAATTCCTTAAAAGATAAAAATTGAAAAAAGGATTCTGCTTTTAATAAAAAAATTGATTTTATAAATCATAAACTTTAATATTTACATGTAAGATGAGTTTTGATTGTATATTTTTTTAGCAAAACAATGTTATAGTAATACTATGAGCGATACGAAACCATTATAGGGCCTCCACCTAAATGTTTAAACTTTTAGGAGAGTTGTCTTTTATAAATACATTTAATATTTAGGCAATTTTTATCTAAACAAAAATAAAATAGCGATTTTAATATCACCTGGTTAGGGATGTTCATTGGTTTGGTTTGACCTGCCAACCGGACCCAACTTAAACCATAAATTATGGGTTGGGTGATAGGGTCAACTTGCTCCCATTGGTTCGGGTATTGGGTTTTGATTTTACCAACTAGATGGAACCGACCCGACCCAATCACCTTTTTTTTTTTTGAAAAATCTTTTACTGTAAAACGAAGTCTTTTTAGTGTGCAAGTTTTTTTTTTTTTTTTAAAATAGGAGGAAATCCGACCAACCCAACTATGATTGATTTGGGTTGGTTCAGATCAACATAATATTTTCTTTCGACCTGACCGGACCAACCTTGATAGGATCTTTTTTTCTTCAAACCTTTCCTGTTTACAGCTTTAACTAGGGTAAACTTCTTTCCTTTGGTTTCTTACAAATTTGAGGGTGGTCCTTGTATTAGATTTTGTGAGGATTTGTGAGAATAAGGCTTTGTTTTTGTTGTGGGTTGGTGATCTTCCTATCTTTATTTCTATCCCCTTCTTTGTCTTTATTTTGTATCATCTTTGCATAACCATTCACCACCCCATTTCCACATTCTATTTTTTTTTTCAAGATTCTACCATGTCTTGGGATTTCCAATTTTTTCCTGAAATCTTATTGATAGGGAAATTTTTAAATTGGAATCTCTTCATTGTTCATTGTTTGCTTGACTTTGTACACCTCTCTTTTTGGTGGATAGCAGGATTTGGACATTAGATTCCTCTGACATGTATTCTTGTAAATCCTGTTTCTAGTTCCTTATTCATTCTCCAAATAGGGACAACTTTCTTCTTGCAAATACAACTGATCTGTTGCAGTAAATAAAATTAGTCGGCTCTAGGGGTGAAGTTTTTCATTAGGAACTGCAGTACTTGATATTGATACAAAATATCTGTTTTAGGTTAGCAAACCACACAAATCTTTCTTTTCTAATGTTTGTCATATGTTCCTCTAGCTGTGAGACTAATATCCATTTAATTTTGCACTGTTCAGCTGCTAGATATTTGTGGTGTCAGCTTTTCGGTATTTTTTTGGTGAATGTTGGATTTGTCCATTGAGATTGAAGCATCATCTAATGTCATTTGGGAGGATTAAAAAGGGCACGACTCTTTTGAAGTGTGCATATGGTTGGACAGGAATGCAGAATGCCAAAATTTTCAGACATAATCTTTTATGGATGAAGTGGTTTTTTGGCCTCTTTGAGGTGCTCAGCTGATGGTTGCTTTATAAATTAGAATGATTTCACTTGAAAACAAAGGGATTATGCCGAATTATGTGTCTAAATCAGACCACAAAAGAGTATATTTATACTAGTGAGTGTAATTACAGTCATAATTACATGAATGATTATCTCCTAAATTTGCTCCTTGATTAGGGCACTAATTGACTTTACAAATATACATTAAATACCAAGATATTTCTTAACACTTCCCCTCAAGCTGGTGCGTATATATTATAAGCACCAAGCTTGTTACATATATAGTTGACTCGTGGAATCTATCTATTGGTCATTTGAATTTACGAATGCGGTAGTAATTTCTCCGAATTGAATTTCCTACCTTAGAAGTTACAAAGTGATAGTCCATGTCAATGTGCTTGGTCCTTTCATGAAAGACTGTATTTGAGGTTATATGTAGAGCTGCTTGATTATCACATGGTTCACAGTTCTTCATCTCTTTGAGCAACTTAACCATATGAGTTCATATGTGGTAGTGGCCATTGCTCGATACTCAACTTTCACACTTGATCAAGCTACTGCAATGTGGTTCTTGCTTTTCTAGGATACTAGGTTACCTCCAAAAAGAACACCAATACCTTGAAGTAGCATGTCTATCTGATGGAGAGCCTGCCCAATTAGTATCTGTATAACCATAGATCTCCATATGCCCCTTATCTTCATATAGTAAGCCTTTTCCTGGTACTCTTAATATATTGAAGTATCCAAATAACTGCCACCCAGCAAGATTCTCACAAAGAATCAAGGAACTGACTTACCATGCTCACTGCAAAGGAGATATCTGGTCTTGTCATTGTGAAAGGTTCTCAACAGAATGAGCTCACACGCTCCCTCACGTGCTGGTGAGGCTTTCCTGGTGTAGATATGTTGTGGTGGCACGTGGAAGGGCTTTCAGCAGTGCAACTTCAGGGTTTGGTTGATTTAGACAATTCGGTGATGATCCTGGTAGTTTGGTGACCAGATCTTAACTTTTGGTGTTGCTAGAGAGCTGAACGATGCCAAAAATGTTGCTAGAAAGACGTGTGGTAGGAAGGGCTGGGTGGAATCAATGTGCAGCGAGGAATATCTCCATGGGGACAGAAGGGCCGAAACCCCGCTCTGATACCAACTTGAAAAGAAAGAGATTATGCTAAATTGTGTAAACCACACGACACGAGTATATTTATACTAATAAATGTTAATTACAATCATAAATACATGAACAATTACATCCTAAATTTGCTCCTTGATTAGATCATGAATTGATTTTACATATTCACATTAAATACCAAGGTATTTCTTAACAATTTCAATGGTACTATGGTAGACATGCATAGAGATTAGCAAGCTTTGTTTAGTTGATGTGTCTTTCTTGTTTGCTTTGGCTTGTGTTTTTTGGTTTCTTTGAGGAGGATATCTTATCCTCTGCTCTTGTATTACCCCATTTATTCTCTATTAAAATTTCTTCTTTTATACAAGAAGTCACGCTTTACTGCATTTTAATTTCTGTCAGCTCTGTTTTTGTGTTACATAGATGCCTCTGAAAGTGCTCAATTAAGAAAGTTTCTGTTTCTAGGTTATCGTTTCTAGGATGAGATACATATCATCTCAAACAGAGCGTGCAGTACGGTTTATAGGTCTTTCTACAGCTCTGGCTAATGCTGGGTAAGTTTATATTTGTGTTCTTGTTTTTTCTTTTTTCCACCCTACTCTTTTATTTTGAATTTTCAAACTTCTGTTGCATTTTCGTATTGCCTTTTTATAAAACGTTATCTAATATTAAAGCTTAGTGTGTTGTGTTCTTCATATTAAAATGTTACATTTTTATGTGTTAATTTTTCAGTTTCCTTGCCTTCACATTTCTCTATTTAGGTAAGGTGGGAGACTGTTGGAGTTTAACTTAACTATATAAATTTTTTGAAGTTATCAATAGAGTGATCTTCAACTATTGTAGCATTATTGTTAAAAGTCAAAACCCAAACAAGGAACATGTCTTTACTCTTTAATATGCAAAAATAATGCTGCTGAACAGAGTCCGTAGGCATGGGAGCAAATGTGGGTGTGGGCCTTTATATTTATATACAATTATTATGATGACAATACACTGTAGTACTCCAAGTAGTACAACTAATTAAGGAAAGACTAAAATACCCTCTTAATAAAGAGAATGCAGATACTCTGAATAATATGAGATGTCTTATCATACAAACCACTAGCACCTATTTATACTAATAATTAGGTAAGTACCAGTGTTATACTAATACTAGTATAAGCCCAGCCCAATAAGTTTACTAACATGATTCCTAAGATAATAAGAATCCTAATATTTTAACAATGGAATAGGAGAAAATAGCTTCGACTGGCTGTGGGTTAATTTTAACTGAGTTTCATGTGGGGTTTTTGCTGGGTTTGGGCCGGGTCTACCTGCTGGGATGGGCACGATCCTATCGCTGCTATGTGATGGATTGCGATCTCTGCAGAACGAATTTTATGCTGGGATTGGGATCATTCCAGCCAAGTAAACACAGAATTGTGTTGAATAGTGATTATTTTTTGGTGAATTGTTGAATCGTGATTTTCAAGACACTAGTTGTCCCCCTTTTCTTCATGAGAGAACCCTTTTCAATTCTCATGTCCCTTTCCCAAGTCCTAGACTCCATTGATGTGTGTGTGCGCATGTGTGTATAATATCAATAAAGAGATCAGGAGGTTGTTTTCCATCTACACTTTTTGTACTAAAAGTTCCAAAAGAGTCCTTAATCTATGCACATGTCTGTTTTGTAAATTCAAAAAATGTAGGGTTATAACTGTAAATATAAGCTTAAAATAATTGTTTAATAATTACATCCCATTTTTTGTTTCCATTTTCTTTATTCTTCTCCTCTCTTATCTCCACCAATTTTGGTCTATCATCCCACAGTTCCCAGTCTCTCTCCTACCTATTCATTTTATGCACACATCAATTTCTAGTGATGTGTGTAACTGTTTGTGTATAGAGAGAGAAAGAGAGTGTGTGGTAGGAGTTTGTTGGATTAACTTATAATTCCTTTTTCTCCCCTCTATATGTAGTGATCTAGCTGATTGGTTGGGCGTTGAGGAGGTCGGACTCTTCAATTTCAAGCCAAGTGTGAGGCCTGTACCTCTGGAAGTTCATATTCAGGCAAGTCGATATGGTGTTTCACCTAGATTGTGGCATTACATGTCCATTTCCTTATCGAGTGTATGGTGTTAATTATTTTCAATATATTAAGGTTGGGTAATGGAGAAATGAAAATGACGGATTATATATAGTGTCCACAAACATCACTTTTCCAATTTAAACCTCTCTTTGTTTACTCCTGCCAAACAAACCAAACTGCTGCATTCGAGTGAAAGAGAATCTTTGAAAGCATGTTACCATAACTTGGTCTTCTTATAGGGATATCCTGGAAAGTATTACTGCCCAAGAATGAACAGTATGAATAAACCATCATATGCTGCAATAGGCACACATTCACCTGCAAAGCCAGTTCTTATATTTGTTTCATCGCGACGCCAGACAAGACTTACTGCACTGGACCTAATTCAGGTGCAGATCTAATCTCTCGCAGGGACTAGTATATATTCCATTATGGCTTACTGTTACTAATCTCTCTTTTTTGTGAATGAAGTTTGCTGCTTCAGATGAACATCCAAGGCAGTTCCTCAATATGCCAGAAGATGCACTGCAGATGGTTCTGTCTCAAGTCACCGACCAAAACCTGAGGCATACTTTACAATTTGGCATTGGGTTACATCATGCAGGCCTGAATGACAAAGACAGATCTCTGGTTGAAGAACTTTTTGCAAACAGCAAGATTCAGGCACACATTTATTACCTTAAAATTGGCATTTTTCTTTCTATTGAAGAAAAAAGGCTTACAAAAGACATGTATTATGGCTTGCCCTTAGCTGATTGGTTGTATAATATCAATGTAGGTATTGGTTTGTACCAGCACATTGGCTTGGGGTGTGAATCTTCCAGCTCATCTAGTGATTATCAAGGTGATGTAGCTGAAGTAGGTGTTTCTGTTTATATATTTTGTAATCAGTCATTTCTTTCTCCAGCAGGTCCAGGAGAAATAGATAGATTTCATGTCATATTTGGTCAGGTTGAAATTGTCTATATTTGGGCACTAATCTTTTTTGGTTTTTTTTTTATTGGATATTTAACTACTTATCATATATGTGATTAGCTGCTGCACTTAGTTGAGAAACAATCTTTTACTCAGATTAGGTCTGCTTTAAAGAGGATTCTTGAGTGCTAGTTGAGAAATGATTGAACTCAAAACTGCAAAGAAACTTCCAAGTCAAAAGCTAATATAATTTTAGTAGAAATCAAGAAATTTCCATTGTTGATGTTAGAGATATAAAACCATACAT
Source organism: Castanospermum australe (assembly GCA_019955255.1). Classification (NCBI taxonomy): domain Eukaryota; kingdom Viridiplantae; phylum Streptophyta; class Magnoliopsida; order Fabales; family Fabaceae; genus Castanospermum; species Castanospermum australe. The sequence continues at coordinate 263,379 of NSJW01000376.1, read as the reverse complement.
GTGCCTTTCACCTAACAGCTTAAGCTTTTTGAGATAGTTGATTCATGATATTTTCTCAAAACCTCTGTGACCAAGTGGTCAGGAGTTCGATCCTTGTCACCCCCATTTATTATAATTAAGTTGAATTTCAGTACAAAATAAAATGAGCCTGTGTATTGTTCACACTTCAAATCCAAAGGGCTCTTGCGTAAGGATATGCAGAGGCTGGGCAGCATTGCTGCAATAAAATGAGCCTGTGTATTGTCCACACTTCAAGTCCAAAGGGCTCTTGCGTAAGGATATGCAGAGGCTAGGCAGCATTGCTGCAATATTCTGTTACCATGTATTCATTTTTAGATTTTACTCATTCCTTTTACACCTTTAACAAGTCTATGTTGTATGTATCATACCAATAAACAAGCAAATTCATTATATTTTGATATTCTAGCATATAAGTAGTGGACAACCATGTATTATCATCTTTGAACTTTTATTTTTTATTTTAATATTTTGTTTCTTTTGCAGGGGACAGAATACTATGACGGAAAGGCGAAGCGGTATGTTGATTTTCCAATCACTGATATCTTGCAAATGATGGGTCGTGCTGGACGGCCTCAATTTGATCAGCATGGGAAAGCAGTCATTCTTGTTCATGAACCTAAGAAGAGCTTCTATAAAAAGGTCAAATTTGAGATTGATGATTATACTTGTCTTTGCTTGAATAGCTTACTGTGCTGAGAGCTGTACTGTTTGCTCTTTTATGTTGCAGTTCTTGTATGAGCCTTTTCCCGTTGAAAGTAGTCTGAGGGAGCATCTGCATGATCACATTAATGCTGAAATTATTTCTGGAACAATTTGCCATAAACAAGATGCAGTGCATTATCTTACATGGACTTATTTATTCCGTAGATTGGTAAGTATATTTTGGTGCTTCACTACAGCCTATGTAGAAAATAGGGAAAAGTAGTAAGTGGTCCTATCCTATGCTATCCTATGCTTGCCTGAAAAGACCACTATGAGTTATGAGGTTTTCCAGAATAATAGTCATACTTGGATACATGCATTCCATGTTAGTCCTAAGGATATATACTTCTTATACCACCCTCCTCCATCTTAAAAATGAAAGCAATTTTCTATACTCGATCTTCTTTTCATTTCACAGTACCCTTTTAATATGTTGTAAATGTGTTATGTATATGCTTTAAAATTGTTTGTTATTCTTATTAAATTTTTATAGCATGAAGAAAAGAAAACTTTGGTTCATTAGTACAAGGAAAAAAAGTAAGTGGACAAAAAATCTTACTGCAAAAAAGAAAGGAAGACAAATGGTATGCATAGAACATTAATATTTTATTATATAATATGTCTGATATAGACTGGAATTCCTTGTATTATTTATCAACAGAAGGGAGCCAAGCTCCTTACAACAGAGGATGATGCCTCTGGATTACACACAGAAAAATAGAAATAACGATAGGGAAATGGTACCTAGGACTACCCCACAGCAGCCCCAACCTAGGCCAAAGGCCACCTCAACCTTACTCAAATTCTCCTCTCCCTCCCTCACTTCTTCCATGCTCCATGTACATCTCTCTCTCTCCCCCCTCATCATTCCTAGAATCATCTTCTGCATTCCTCTTCTGCCGCTTGTCCAAGTTGTTGTGTTCCTCTATCTCTTCTCTAACCGAATTCTCCACTAACATATTCTCTTCATTGTTGGTATTTCCCTCCTCACTCCTTTTCACTCATCCTTCCCTGTTGCTGCCACCTGTCCTCCCTCCTTAGGCCGACTCCTTCTCCTTCTCCTGTATATGTGGGTCAAGGGCCCATCAATGTCGTATATTGATTATTTTCTTCACTTCTTGACTAGGTTTTTATTAGTTCAGGTAGTTGAATTTGACATTTAAATTAGTATATGAATATATAATCAATACAGTTATCAGCAGTATAAAGAACATACTGTGATTTGTAGGACATATTGGTCTGACAAAAATATATTTGAAGTGAATAGTTTATCTAATTGAAAAAGTAGGACTTAATATGCTCTTTTTTAAAATAAAAAGAATTACATTATTATGGCTCTGTATGTTTATAGAGTTTTCTTTCTGCAACCAGTTTGTCTGGAATGGTTATTAAGTCTGTATAGATAGTGAGAACTCCTCTAATGTCTAAGGGTCTGCACTATGCATATGAACTCCATTGTTCAAGTTTTTCTTTATATCCTAGGAAAGTCTTGATTTATGAAGTATCATCTAAAATAAGGTTCACAAGTTCTTTGTCTTTGTTTGCTTAAATTCCCAACAATCATTATTGTATTAATCTAAATATCAAACTTTGTTTGGAAGGTTAAAAGTGGAGGGAAGGGAATGACTGTGAGGAATGAAAAATTAGAAATCACAGTAGCATTACCATGTTTAGGAAACAAAAAGAAATATGGGAGGAATGAAAATGAGAAGATTAGGTGACCAAAAATCCACCAAAATCAATCTTTTTAAATCTGGAGAGAAAGTCAAGAGAAAATTAGAATATATCATAATAGTATGCAATTAGTCCTTAAAATACCATCACAACAAAAATTAGTTATGGGTTAATATGCAATTTTAACCTTTTCTCTTGATCTTCATTCCCCTTACTTTTCTCTCATTCTGTCCCTCTGCATTTTGTTCTCTGCATTTAGAATATAAAGAATAGAAAATTACAAAAAAAGAAAAAGATTTCTGGGTAAAAAGTTTCGAATTTTGGAACCATTAACCACTCAATTGGATAATGATGTTCAAAAAGTGGTTAATTTTTCATAAACTGGAAATAGCCTCATAGAGAATTCTTTTTTTGAAATTTTCCAAAAAAGAAAAAATTGTCTCCAAGGAATTTCAATATTGACCAGAAAATGAAGTATTATTAGATTTACCAATTGTGGTAAGAGGTTACTACAGACATGCTTAATAACCTTTTTTTTAACAGATGGTTAATCCTGCTTACTATGGATTGGAGAATGCAGAACCTGAATTTCTAAGTTCATATTTATCTAGGTAATGACATGAATACCAAGTATTTCTGAACCCCATGTTGAGATGATGTCCCTCTTTTCAACAACGGTATTTTCACTAATAGTTTTCTTTTGGCAGCCTAGTGCAGAACACATTTGAGGATTTGGAAGACAGTGGATGCATCAAGATGAATGAAGACATGGTGGAGCCCATGATGCTGGGTTCAATAGCATCTCAGTATTACCTCAGCTACATTACTGTATCAATGTTTGGTTCAAACATAGGTCTAGATACATCACTTGAAGTAAGAATTATAATTTTTTTTTAATTTGTCTGTCTTATCTTTTTTATATATTAATCACTATGAGAGTTTCTTTGTTTTTTTTTTTTATTTGGTTATGCTGTAGGTGTTTTTGCATGTTTTATCCGCTGCTTTCGAATTTGATGAACTCCCTGTGCGTCATAATGAGGTATCTGTTTTGTCTTTTTGCACTGAAAAATCAGTGTTTTTCAAGATTGCAAGTATTCTAAGCATGCTTGGGCTACATTTTCCTTGTCATCTAAAATTTTTATCTGTTTGGAACTTTCTACAATTTTAAATGCATTAAAATTTAGGCTGGATCTTTAGGCTTTGGATCCTCTAAGATCAGGGTGCAATTCAAAGAGTAAAGTGCGAAATTGATAACTATTGATGAAAAAATTCAGCAGTTTAGATTTTTATAAAATACAAGCAGAGGGATGATGAATCATGAATATGTAAGAATCTACTCTCTTGATTTTCTCATCAGCCATTACCACTTGCACTATGCTTTCTAAACTGCACCCTGCACTTTAGGGGATCCAATATCAGTGTGGTTGCAGGTAATAATACTCTCTTTTGTTGCTAAGCTAAAGTCTTAATATTATAAACATGAACTACTGTGCTTTCTCTAATAATTTATTATCGCTACTTTTCTCGTTATGTAAAAATTGGTCTTTTCTTGCTCCAAAATGAAATTTGTTCACAATATATCATCCTTTTGTCACAGGAAAAATACAATGAAGCACTGTCTGAGAGAGTTAAATATCCAGTGGATAAGAACCGTCTAGACGACCCTCATGTCAAAGCAAATCTTCTATTTCAGGTCAGTCATGTCTTTGACCATGTATTTGGCATGGGAAAATTTCTCTTTTAACTGTTTTTTTTTTCTTTTGTTTGTATTTCTGATCATAAAGTTTTTTGGACACAGGCTCATTTTTCTCAGTTGGAGTTACCAATCAGTGACTATGTCACAGACTTGAAATCAGTATTAGATCAAAGTATACGCATAATTCAGGCCATGATTGATATATGTGCAAACAGTGGTTGGCTTTCAAGCTCAATTACTTGCATGCATCTTCTGCAAATGGTCATGCAGGTATTCATTTCATTTTGTTCTGCAGCTGACCATTTCTTTTTTATCAGCAGTTGGACAATTTTGCATGCAAGAACCTACATGTAGATTGTCATTCGTGAAGTATAGACTTATTGAATAATGAATTCTACTTCACTTCCCCCAGAAACATGAGATCACATGACCCACAAATCTTACAATGTTAGAGCCACTGATTATTTCCATGTCTCTTTGCTTAGGTAATGGAAGAGACAAATGAGTACTTGGTCTTAAATGTTAAGGGCAAGGGAAATGTTCTCCTGTTGTAGTTTAATAGTATTACTTTCTGTTTAATTTTCTACTCTTTTTTCCTGATTTGGAGGGGAACAAGAATAGTATTGGATGCAGATTACCCTTTTCCATGATTTATGATTTGTATCAATCAAAGGGAAAGTACTATATATACATTCTTTATTGTGTCTCCAAATCCCTTCTTTCCCTTAATAGTACAGCTATATATATTTCAAAACATAACTTTATTGATGATCATCTCAGAGGCCACAGTAAAGTCAAGCATGTGTTGCTGCTTATGAATATGCATACAGTATTCAGGATGGTTTCTGGTCTCTTATTTTCTCATCTAGAATATCCTTTACAAATTCACTCCTCTTAAATCTTGTGACCTGTTTTTAGGGATTGTGGTTTGATAAGGACTCTTCCTTATGGATGCTTCCATGCATGAATGCTGATCTGATAAATTCACTTAGCAGAAGTGGAATTTCTAATGTACAGCAATTACTAGATATTCCAAAGGCAGCATTGCAGACTGTAACTGGAAATTTCCCAGCTTCAAGATTGTATCAGGTACAGAGTCCTAATGACTTTTGCCTGATTTTATGCTTGTCAGAGATTGTGAACATATTCTAATGTAAAACTAGATTTTAGTTTTTTTTTTTTTTGGGTGGGAGGGGGGTTCCAAATGGATATAATATTGAACATTGTTAGATATAATATCATTTTTGGGCCGCCACATAACAGATTAAGCCTTAAGAGAGTTAGTCCTTGACATGGTATCAGAGTCTTTATGATTATGTGGTCAAGAGTTCAATCTTTCCCGCCTCATTCTTCATAATTGTTAGAGAAGATTAGAAAAAATGGGAATGACTAACTTGCTTTGTTAGTCTCCCTGTCTCATTATTTATACTATGGAATAAGAGTTATATAGGAAAGACAAAGGTAGGCCCAGCCAATATCACCCACTAATTATTCTCTAACACTCGCTGGAGCATAGATGTTAATCATGCTCAGCTTGTTACAAATATAAACTATTTTATTCCTATTGAGTACTTTGGTAAAGATGTCTGCAAGTTGTTCTCCAGTCCACTTATATCCAGTAACAATAAGTCCCTTGGTACCAAAAATGTAATACCTATTGCTACTATACTCCTCATACAAGGCATAAAGCCACTTCCATCATTCTTGAGTATAAAAGAACTAAAAAAGAAAGATGTAATACTTAGGTTGTAAACATATTCTAGGATAGGATTCAAGTCCTTAAAAATTGTAGAATTTGAATCCAAACCACTATTCTACAATTCTGCAGCTTCTAAACTCATACATGCTCCTTTTCTATCATTACCCTAGTTCCACATATTGGAAAATTTCCAAACTTTCCAGTTCAAGTTATTAACATGTTAGATGCTTGGTGACAAAATTTCAAATCAAAATTTTTTCATTTAGTCCCTTTACTAGCATGGGTTTAGGAATCACTCAAAATTCTGATATTCTGCAGAAAGGGGGCTGTTTTAGTGTAATTAGGCCTTGTTTGGTACATCGTATAGGATAAGGCCTAATTATACAAGGCCTGATAGTATAGTGTAAGATAGTATAAGGCCTAACTGCAAGAGGAGAACACGAGGGTGGGGATTAGGTTGATTTGGGATTGGAATATTGTATTTTTATCCAACCTCATGCAAAATTATCCTATTAGGTCTTACAAGGTCACTTGAGGCTTGATTAGTTTATCTTATAATCATTTGATAAAAATTGGGTAGATTGGATAACTTTATCCTATCATATGCCATAGCAAACATATGATATAATGAGTCATATAGTATAAACTTATACTATTAGGCCTTATATTGTTGAAATTATAGGGTTTAGATAGGGAGAATGAAGATTAAATTATATTATTATATTGATATGAGAAAGAAGTGATAAATATATTAGATGTGATACAAAAGACAAAGCACTAACCCATATTTATATTCTATTAATCCTAATCAAATGGGGAAATAAATCAGCAAACATAATGAAAGTAGGAAACGACTTCTAAAATTACTTCCTCAATTAGAAGATTAATTGATTTCATAATATATTCTAAAGATTTTCTAAAATATTTTAAAGATATTCTAAATATTCTAAAGATATTTTAAGTATATTCTAGCACTTCCCCTCAAGCTAAAGCTTACTAAGCTTTAAGCTTGTTACAAATAAACACTTTAAATAAATAACATAAATATAAAGTGGGCTCTATAGTTGAAAGACAACTCAAATTGTTGGAGATGCTGGAGAGATGAACATTACTGGAATGATAACTTAGCAAGACAACTGGAATGATTATCAGCCTGAAGAGCTAGGGTTCTGCTAGATCAGACGGCAAATCCAAACAACTTGAGAAGAAGGGATTCTAGGGTTTTTTTTGACCAGATGACTGACCCAGACGACTTGAGAAAATCTAGGGTTCTGCCTAACCAGATGGCAGACCCAGACAACTTGAGTCGAAACACCACTGGTATGACTCATCAATGGAAAAGAAGTCACTATCAGAATGATCGTTGGTGGGAAAAGAACAACATGACGAACACCAATATTAAAGAGAAGTCACCATATGACTTATCAGTAGAAAAGAAGTCACTATCTGAATGATCGTCGATGGGAAGCGAAAACCATAAAGGAGAATTTACAAAGAAATTTTATAGAACTCGACACAGCGGAAAGCATAAACACTCTCAAGGTGGATGGTAACGCTCTGATACCATGTTGAAATTATAGGGTTTAGTTAGGAAAAATGAAGAAAAAAGAATGAAGATTAAACAATATTATTATATTGATATAAGAAAGAAGTGATAAATATATTAGATGTAATATAAAAGACAAAGCACTAACCCTTATTTATATTCTACTAATCCTAATCAAATAGGAAAATAAATCAGGAAACATAATGAAATTAGGATATGGCTCCTAAAATTGTTTCCTCAATTAAAGGACTAATTGATTCCACAATATATTCTAAAGATTTTCTAAACATTCTAAAGATATTCTAAATATATTCTAACATATACTATGTACCAAACAAGGCCTTAAATTAGCTAGAGGTCTTAAAAATTTATAAAATTTTGCTGAGTTCATCCTAAGGTATTCTACTACTTGCTGTAAAAATTTCAAGATCATTTGATATTTTAATTAAACACAAATCGCTGCTGCCAGTGTTATTTTTGTGCAGAATTTTCTATCTATCCAGCCACTTTGTGAAATTTATTAACCTACTTATAAATATTCCTTTGTCATAATTTTTCATATATAACTCCTATACCTTAGGTTTAACATAAAAATCTCATTATCAAAATCAAACATTAAATCCATGATAAGGCCATTCTACAGCAGCTATGTTAGTAATATCTTATACTCTGTCACAAAATGTAAAACACTTCCTGAGTAATGGAATAGTACCATGTGCAGTACCTATTTATCAAAATAACCTTTTAGTACAGTCCTTATATACAGCAAACTCATCTGAAATACAGCCAAATAATTATGGTTCTGACACTTACACTAGCTAGCTTATATCACAAGTCACAAATACATATAATTCCAAAACAGGGCAGCTCATTCACCATGCACACTATATAATTTTCCTGCTCCATTCAGCTACACCATAGTCTCAATCTGGATGTGGGAAAAATATTAACACAACTTGTGAGATTAATCATCTCAATAGGTAGCAAAAAGGTCATTTAAATACAAGTATACTTACATACAACCATTTGCAGCTCATAATTAAACAGAAATCATTCTTCATAACTTAAATATGATTATGAGCATACATAAACTGTCTTGCGGGAATGTCTCGGTCCTTGCACTAAATGTGCAACTACTGGCCAGCTGAGAGATGGTACCTATAGATGTCCAAGCTCTCCTATGCATGGAAACCCATACACCTAACCGATTATCAAGATTGAGACTATGGTGCAGCTGAATGGAGCAGGAAAATTATATAGTGTGCATAGTGATTGTAAAATGACAATTAGCCTCAATATGCTTTGTTCTTTCATGAAAAACAAGATTAGAGGCAATATGAATAGCGGCTTGATTATCAAACCACAATGTCAAAGGTATTGTACTCTTGAACGCAATCTCATCAAGAAGATAATGTATCCACACCAATTCACATGTAGCTTGGGCCATGGCTTGATACTCTGACTCTGCACTGGACCGAGCAAGATCGCTTTGCTTCTCTTGGCTGCAAGGATACCCCTAACAAAAACATAGTAACCAGGAGTTGGTCTCCTATCTACAAGAGATCCAGCTCAGTTAGCATCTAAGAAACCTTTCACTGTAGTATGAGCACGATCATTAATATGCCATGACCTGAAGCCCTTTTTAGATACTTCAAAATGTGAAGAATAGCCTCCCATTGAGTGGTTTGTAGAGATGACATGAACTGACTAACCACACTTACAGAGAAGGCAATATCAAGACAAGTGACTGTGAGGTGGTCATGTTTACCTACTAGCTTTCTATATTGTTCAGGATCAAAATTAATATCTTCATCATCTACTAAGAGTTTGATATTAGGAAGGTTTCAGCAAATTTAGCTCCAAGCAGATTGTTTAAGCAAATCAAGAACATACTTTTTGTTTGTGCCCTTCTTACTACGCATCACCTCAATACCCAACACATACTTTAATGCACCCAGATCCTTGGTCGGAAATTCTGTGATAGAAACTGGACCAAATAGGATAAGAACAAACAGAAACAACATGTATATCTCTCCTACTGCTCTGATATCAGCGTGATACCAATATCAGTGGGGCTGTCAATCTGTGAACTGAGAAGAAAATACAAGAAAGCAGAAGAAAAATGTAGATAAGGCAATTCAAGAGTGCTTGGTCTCTCCCTCTGAAAACCTTCCTACTCATTTCGTTTCTCCCTTTTCTGTTTTCTCGTCCTTCCACTTTTAGCCAAATCCCTCCCTTGCTTCCAATACTCCCCTACTACCATGTGTGCAGTGGGTGGTTTACATGAAGTCAGACCTTTCACACCACTTACACAGGAATTAACCGTGGGATGCCTAACAATGTGTTTAGAGAAAGTCCTTGAGTTTTTTGATCCAAACCTCATCACTACCAATAATAATAATGTCATCCACATATACCACTAGAAGGATACAACCATCCTGAAAACAGCGGAAGAGAATTGAGTGATCAAAATTGCTTCTTTGAAGTCCAGACTGTTAAACAACTTGACTAAATAGCCCATACCACACCTGCGAAGCTTGTTTAAGACCATACAATGATTTCTTCAGTCTGCACACCTTACCACTCTTCCCCTGAGCAACAAAGCCAAGTGGTTGCTCCATATACACCTCTTCTTTCAAATCACCATGAAGAAAGGCGTATTTGACGTTTAATTGATGTAAAGACCAATGATGGCTAGCTGCAAGAGAAATAAACAAGTGAACAGAAGCAAGTTTAGCAACAAGAGAAAAAGTGTCAGAGTAATCAATGCCATAAACTTGAGCATAACCCTTAGTAATCAAACAGGCTTTTAAGTGAGCCACATAACCATCGGGATTGACTTTGACAATGCAAACTCATTTACAACCAATTGTTTATTTACCAGTAGGTAGGAAAACCAAATCCCAAGTTTGATTTTGTTCAAGAACATGCATCTCATCCAGCTTAGCCATGTGCCACCTCTCATGACTCAGTGCCTCAGCAACAGTGGTAGGAATAGTGAGTGTTAATATAAGTTACAAAAGACTTAGCAAAGCTAGATAAACTATCATAAAAGACAAAGGAAGAAATGGGATAAGTACAACTCTGCTTTCCTTTCCAAAGAGCAATAGGGAGGTCAAGACGAGGATCGGGTGGAGCAGGATTCGAAGAAGAAGAAGCAGCTATAGCAGGTGGTGAGTTTGTAGGGTCTGGAGCAGTAGTATGCCAATCATAATAAATTGCAGCCTCTGTCGAACATAGTGATTGAGTAAAGGAGCAACAGGAAGGGGGGACAAGGCCAAGAAGACACAAGAATAGCTGAGTTTGTAGAAGTATGAGGCACAAGAAAATGATATAAGATAGTTATACTCTATTTGCATTTCCATAGAATTAATGTGTGATATGATATTTAAAATATACAATATTATTGACTACTGGATCTTCAACTTATTGATTGCCAGTTTATCTAAAATATTTGTGAGATCAATGAAAACTATATTCTATAAGAGGTTATATATGATTTGTGTCAATTCTTGTCAATGGATCCTACCCTATAAAAATCCCGCTCCACCTATTTGTGCCCTTCCACCATCTATGTTATTACTTGTATCACCATGTGAATTGAAGTCCGAAGGGTGGGAAAACATGAAATTGTTAGGGAGTCATAGCAAAGTGATTAAGGCATGACTCAAAACTTCTATTTGTTAGTTCAAATCTGACAGGACACTACATCATAGGTCTTGTTATAAAATCTTACATGGCTTTAGTGCTTTACCTCAGTTATTTTTCTCGCTGATCCTTTGGATGTTTAGGTTATGTCCACATTTTGAAGCCCATTTGTCAGTCGTCATAATAATTATTAGTACTTTTTATCTTAGTTATTTTGTATGGCAGGCATATCACCTTTTAGCTGATTTCTAAATCTTTTTTTTTTTTAATTTAAACCAGGATCTGCAGCATTTCCCTCATGTTAAAATGAAATTAAGGCTTCAGAGGAAGGACACTAATGGTGAGAGGTCCCACACGTTGCATGTCAGATTAGAAAAGACCAATTCTAGACGACACTCTTCTAGAGCATTTGTACCTCGATTTCCAAAGGTAAAATTTTGTATATTTTCTGTTATTATTTCTAGTCTGTGTGCTGTAAATATAATTTGAAAATTTTTCTTTATTACAGGTAAAAGACGAGCAATGGTGGTTGGTTCTTGGTAATACCTCTACATCCGAGCTATATGTTTTGAAAAGAGTTTCTTTTTCTGATCAGCTGGTTACCTCCATGGAGTTACCTCTATCTCCAGCTAATCTTCAGGTAAAAATGATTTCTCAACGTCCAAACCGTGGTTCCCCCTCCTTTCTTTTACACTTTTTGTCTCTATGTTACTTGTGTTTTCAGTGAAGCATGATGACGTAGCATCAGGAGGTTATTCTTTGAATATTCCAAAGAAGAGAGAACTCAAGAAATTGATAGTAATTCCTAAACCTATTAAAACTAGGATAACAAAGAGAATGAGGGCTTGTCTGGATCAGTTTGTGCTTTTTGTTCTCAAGAACAATTTTTAACCGAAAGATTCAAGAAGAAAGTCACAATAAATTTGGGAATACTGTGCCTGAAACATATCTGAAGAACAAAACAATGCAAAACTTGTTTGGTACAGGGAAGCCCATCTCTTGCGTTGTAATTGTACCCAAAGCAGAGAGTCAGCATTTTAGTGCAAGTAGTTAACAATTGTTGACAAAGTCCATGCTTCATATGGGAAAAAGGAAGCCACCGATGATAGATCTTTACAAGTGATACAATCCATCCTAAGAAGGGAGAACTAGCATGATATTCCATCAAACTTCAAATGATGACTCCAACATTGCCACTATTGTTAAAATCTGAGTCACAATGTGTCGTGCAGGGGTAAGGGAGGGAGGCACTGAGAAAGAACCAAAGAAAAAAGGAGCAAGACGAGTTAGAAAAAGTTGCTTCTATTAACAATATCACCATTTATGAAATCTATTAATTATAACACTGCCAACATGAAACCTTTTGCAAAAACAACTAAAACTTGTTTCCGTTTTCTTGTTTTCAAAACAGGCATTTTGAGAATAGTTTTAAAAAATTAGAGAAAAAAAAAATCTACCCAATAAGTTTTTTTGTTCTTTTGTTTTTAAAAATTGAAAACTGTTTTTAAATTCAAAAATCAAACAGGCCCTAAGCTTTTCTTGGAAGACCGGGAAAAAATATTACAGTTGACTGTGTTCCTGATAGAATTAGGAAAGTAAATCAACTGAACTCCTTGTTAGATATGGTAAACCATACTGATGAACTACTGAAAAAATATAACGTGTTATATGACACGTCCATCTTCTGCTGGATAACAGATGTTTTCTATATATATTTTGTTTTAATGACTTGGTCTTTCAAGATGTTGTAGACGTTGTTTGATGGGGAAAGCTGGTGAGGAAATTAATCATCAGGGGTTTGTGATTATCTTAGACTGACACAGACATCAGTCTCAAGAGTCCTCCTAGTTGTTACGTTTAATTATCAGGGACCTAGGTTTATCATCGGGAAAAAAATCATCATCAGACTTCCCCACTACTTAGGTGGTTCTTCAAATATTAGGGTAGTTTCCCTGTTTGTTTTAGGTTTAGTTCAATATTCTATGCTTATAAAAGTTAGGGTTATTTACCTTCATGAGGAACCCATCTCTGAGATCTTCATTCAACATTTATCTAAAATTACTCAAGAATTTTGCCTTGGTCCACCTCTTTTTCAGCTGATTTTGTTCACACTTTTAACTGTCTCTCTTTTTCTTTCTCTTACCCCCTATACCTTATTCTGTTTGCATCTAGGAATCCACTTTGTTTTCCCTCCCTTACTTCTTGATCATTTTTCTCTTCCTATCTTATTGTTCTCCTTATTTTCTTTCTGTCCATAATCATTAGCCTTTATGATTTCTTTTTACCCTCTAGCTAGAAATTGAAAAATTCAATAAATTCACGAGTTTCTCCAAGAGCTAAGACCAACAGCTGTGTATTTTAATCCATAGCCACACCACCATGAAGTAACAGAAGTGCTGCCTTGTGCTGTCTACTGTACAGCCATGTCTCAAATCAGTTGCCCATTCCCATTACTTTTACTAGCATATCCACCCATGGCAAAGTATCTGGGGTATCATTTACAAAGGGTGTACTTGGTACAGATGGAACTGAGATCGAAAATGAAGAGCTAAAATGAATGTATGCTTGCTTGGGAAGAGAATAATGAGGATGGGTGGAAATAGAGTGGCCACCTATGATGCTCCAAAACTGGCCATGTATACGAATCACATATGCGTCTGCTATGGAAGCTGCCAATTTTTGCCGTATCCATGGGTATTTTTTGGTGGATATACATAAATGTTGGGATATGCCAGGTGGGTTTCTCTGGTCCTTCTCAGATTTTCGATCTTTGACTAAGGGATGGAGGGTAGAGGAGAATTTTAGGTGAGGGGAAGAGCAATTTCAGACAAGGGGGAAGGGGAAGGGCAACCCAGATTCCATGGAGAGAGGAAGGATGAAGGGGGAGAATGGAGAAGTATTGAGTGGATTTTGAGCAACCCAACGAGGGGGGATTTCGAGTGGGGAGGGGCAGGAGGGAGGAATGATTAATGATAATATTTTGTTAATTTTGAATTGTGACGTTAGGAATGATTATAAATCATACAATATTTTCTACATAAATAAATATAATTTTAGCTGTTATATTTAAAAATACCTTGTCATACCTGTATCCCATTTTTTTAGAAAATTGTCTATCAACATATCATATCATATCAACTACAAAAACTTGTATCCGTGCAACATAGGTAGCCACGCCTTTTTAACATCCCAAATAGGGATGGATATGAGATGGGGATATTATCAGGAGTTCAAACAACAATTTTCAGTCATCACTTTTGTCATGAACCAGCTATCCCAAAAGTTTAAGCTGTTAAGTGAAGCCACATGAATGGTTTATATTTAACACACCCCCTCATGCAAAAGTCCTTTGGGCTTGAAGTGTGGATAATGCATAGGTCCACCTTACTTTGTGATGAAATTCAACTTAATTGTGAAGAATGGGAACGGCAAGGATTGAACTCTTCACTACTTAGTCATAAAGGCTCTTATACCATGTCATGAACCAACTATCCCAAAAGCTTAAGTTGTTAAGTGAAGTCATATGAATGGTTTTATATTTAACAACTTTTTCCAACTCTACCAAGCTCAAATTAACCCATTTGTGCCTTTTTCTATTTTTCACCTGTTCATTTTTTCTCTCTCTTAACAGGCACACCTTCAGGTAGTGGAAGCACCATGAAAGTTTGTAGCCCAAGCCTTGATAATTTGACGATGATGGCCTCGTGTTGCAAACTAAATCTTTATTGTGCTTCTATTGAATGATTGTTGCCAATATGATCTATCTACCTGAATTTTGGTATTTTGACAAACGATTGCTCATAATAGCATGGCGTCTGGCACCTGATCACATCATAAAAAAGAAAAATAAGAAAAGATACTTCAATAGACTTACATAACCTTGGGGCTTACATGGTTTACAAAGAGAATTGAATTCTTTCCTTGTGTGCCTGTTTATATAGCAAATATGCTATTTTTCTACTATCATGGAATTAAATTTTGATGATTGATTTAACTTGAGACTTTGCTGTAGCCTGCCCACCTTGCTTCCTGACATATCCCATATATATGTAAACATAAGCGCATGAGTAGGTCACTTGAGAATCTGTTTCACTTGTAGCTTGTGTAGCAGGTCTGAAGCATGGATTAATGATGTGATAATCTAGAAAAGAAAACATTCCTTTTAATAGATTTATTTTGACAACTATATAATTTATACATGACTTTAGATTGTCAGGTTTATTTTCTTTTTCAATCAATATCCGTTTGTTTGTATATTTTTCTGAGTAAATATTTATTATCTTGCAGGGTGTGAAACTAATTTTAGTCTCAGATTGTTACATTGGATTTGAACAAGAACACTCCATTGAGGAACTTGTTGGATGTCAGCCAGTGGCAGGGCTTTGAGTAGTGGAACCATCATTGGTCGCTGGCTTTGTACATACGTTATAAGATGTTCAAGTTTTTTCTTTTGTTGTGGGGATGGGGGATGCCATGGTAATTATACAAAAATCTGTGATTTTGTAACCTAAGTAGCTATTCGGCTTCTCCCTAGTCAATCTGTAAAATCCATGGATCCGGCTTCTTTGCAGTTTAAACTGCAGGTATAGTTTCAGACAGAAATCATCATTATTATAAAATTTTCAAATTTACTTTTTTTTTCGTCTATATCTCTCTAAATACACACGCAGTTTGAATTCTAGAGAATCCAAATTCAATATCCATATCCATAGGATTTGCAATGTCAATGCATATAATTGTGCCATGTCACCAGTACTGATATGTAAAGGGAACTAAGTAGCAGAATAGGAAAACTCAATTTTTTAGGTTGTGTATGGATAAAGCCTTTTAAGGAAATGTATGTTTTAATGGGAAAACTGAATTCTCTAACCTTCAGTTTATGGTACTCGATCAACCTTACCTCACTCCAATTCAAATGAAACGAAGCTCTGGAAGAATTGCAGAGAAGTTTTCCGTGGAAGTACAACATTGAGAAACTAGGATTTTGACCAAAACCATCGAAATTTATTAGTGAAAAAAGAATTGGAGAGGTCTGACGTCTCTGTTACTGTAGTGTTTAAGGCTCAATCTTCTGTTTAGCTTATTTGATCCAATTGTCTTTGTTGTTTGGGTATCGCATGAAATGAAATTAAAATCAAATGAGTGAGAGGGAGAGGGTAAACGATTTTGGAGAGTTGGTGTTGAGGTTGGGTTTACTTGTCGAAAACAAAGGGTGTGAGGGGGAGGGAGAGGGAGAGGGGGAGGTGAGAGTAAACGATTCTGAAGAGTTGGTATTGAGGTTTTTACTTGTGGAAAACTGTAATGTCTTCTAAAATTTAAATTGCAATAAGAGAAATTGAGATAGAAAACAGATTGAGAACTTTTTGTATTATTGAATGGGTATCTCACAAGAACATCTCCATATAGAGAGAAGGGTAATTCTCAGTACATCAAAGGGAAAAAGTCAAGGTTCGGAGGTCAGGGGAAGGGGTACAGAAGAAAGGATTTTCAGAAAGTACAGTAGGGAATTTTCATAACATCATTCCCACCATCTATTCCTCTCTCCGCATCCCTTAGATTCCACTGTCACTTGCTAACAAAATCCCTGAGCAGCCTATTGCTCGTTTTGAATCGTGCGCTCCTCCTAGGCATGATTTCCGGAATTTTAGGATCATCAGGCACGTGTCCCAGCTCCCTAACCGTTCCTTCCAGCTCATGAGGGCTGTGCTGTTCGCCCTTGTCCACCTTGGATGCCAGGTCACCCATAACAAAAACTAATAAGGGTGTTTAGCACACAGCCAAGCACAGAAGATCAAGCGAACATGAGCTATTACATGGTTGGGTTGGATTTAGTTTTAGTTTGATTTTAGGCGATGCCGAACTTAATTTTTAGGTTCAAATGAATTTTTGGAGTATACGTTGGGTAAATTTGACCAATACACACACACACACACACACCGTTGTTGTCCTTCTCTTAGGGGTAGCTCAAGGGTAAGGCTAGTAAAACCCTTACTTGAGGCCTCAGAAATTTTAGGCCCCAAATTTTAATGATTATATTTATTCATAATAAATTAATGTTTTTAATTTTTTTGCTTTAATGCCTAAAATATTGAGATCATTAGACAATGTGAACTTAAAAAGTATTGCTTTAATCTTAAATGTTCCTTAAAACATAATAATTACTTTGATATTGATAGTTTACATTTATTTTTAGAATTGAAAGTATTAAGAGATCAATTGTATAAGTAGAAAATAATACTTCAATCGACATACTTAATTATATAAAAAGACTTGATTCTTTTGCAAATAAATATATTGTCTATATAATAATATTAACTATTCTTATAACTATTGCCTTACAGTTGTAAAAAGTTTATTTCAAAATTAAAATTAATAAAGTTTTACTTGAGATTAACAATGTCTCAAAAAAGATTAAATGGATTAGTTATATTATCGACTTAAAAATTGATTATTGATTATAAATATTTACTTAGTAATTTTGCATATCAAAAAGCTAGAAAAATAAATTTTATATAAAAAAATTAAATTAATTTTATTAAATAAATTAAAAGCCTCATTAAAATTTGGTTTTAGGCCTCCACCATTATTAAGCCACCCTTGTCTTCTCCTTCCGTTGCACTTTACCACTTGCATTGCATAGTGCGATGGATAGTCACTTTTCCATCCGTTGCCCTGTAGCGTGGCTTCGTGCATTTCTGTTTGGAAGATTTCCAAGCATGTTGAGAACTTCCTCATCAAAAAAGCCTATCAGCAGTGAAGCACCGTAGTCCAACAAAGAATCTACTGTATTTTTATACCTCATCTATTTTCTGTCTTATTCTCTTTCCTGCGCGTCAAGTAGTTACCTTAACCTAAACTTATAATATAAACCCCTATCTTCATTCCCGAACTTTCGTCTAGCAGTCGCACTCAAGTCTTAATGGCTCCTCTCGCTTCCCTTTGCTGTTATTGTACCAAAGAAAATTCAACGAACTTGTAGGTAGCACTGCTTTTTCTTTTTGTTTTTCAGTTCCTAAATTTTTTTTTCTCTGTTGAGTGATTTGTATCATCTAAAATGTTATATCATAGTTCCCTGCTCCAAAACATGATGCTTTAGATAAAGTCACGTTTCTTTTTTGAAGCCAGTGGCATTGTCTTTGGAATCTGGGGTTGATTTGATTATTTTCTTTGAAAGTTATTATAGTTGAACCAACCTAGAAATTTTTGATTTGACACTTGGTGGTCCATTTCATTTCCAGGCAAATAGAAACGAAAATATAACGTCAAAAATTCTTATGTTTAGATTTGTTGGGTTCTGGGTTACTACATTTTTAAATTTTTGGGGAATGTTATTTTTAAATTTGCTTTTAGATCACGTGATCAGTGGCGCAGCCACGTTGTGCCGATGTGCACCCCTGAAATTTTTTAAATTTAATAGAAATGTGTTAATTTTATGTTTAAAATATTTATTTTATAATTTAAATGTGACTTCTCTCAATTTTTTTCAGTGTACATTTAATCTTATTAATTTTTAAAAAAAATAAAATAATGATAAAGTGATTAACAAATTATGACTAAAAAACTAATAAAAAAAGATAGTTTTATTTTAATTGTTTAAACTTTTCTTTCTTGTTTATATTTACTTTACTGCTTAGATATTCTTACTTTAACAATAACTCAATTTATCACTAAAAACTAATACAAGTATAGCAACAATAATTTCTCTAATAAATATTTATATTTTTCTATGTCAACATTTTATTTCTAAAAGTAATATGAAGATGCAAAAAAAATTTTAAATAACACATAGTTGATTTAAAATAAAGATATCTTCTAACATATATATTATTTTTTCGATCAATTATAAAATGTAAGTTTTTTATTTACAATGAACATACTAAAATGTCTTTTAAGATCTGAATTGAATTTCATTTCACAAAAGTGCACCTGCTGACTTTGGGGTCTAGGCTTCGCCACTGCACGTGATGGCCCTTATCCCTTAATAATGCTTTCCTACTAATCACAATTTAATTGATAGAAAGTGACATAAATTTTTTTAAATAAATTAATATTAATTTAGTTATTTAATAATATAAAATAACATTAATTTAATTTTTTAATAATAAAAAAATATATTAATTTAGTCTTTCATTAACGATATTTTTACGATTTATAATACAAGAATTATTTTGATGACATCTCACATGTATATTTAATAAATTAAAAATGAGTCTTCACTCTAATAATATATGTATTACACACACAAATATGAAAGACACCCAAAGTAACTATAGTGCTAACTTTCCCCCTTTTCGATATTCACAGAAAACAGCACCTACAGTATTTTTATTAAGAAGATCCGCGTTAATGAAAGGAGGGAGGAGACCGACAAAGTGACAGGAAAGCAGAACCTGATGAAATCAAGATGACGAGTACACGTGAGGCGAGAGCCTGGGCCGAGGGTGCACCGACAGAGGCACCGCTCGCTGCAGGGTGAGCCCAAAGGCCTCGTCCATGTTGAGCTTCTCAGGATTCAGCCCATTTTGGAGCTCCCAATCGAATGCGTGGGCCAGGGTTGCAGTCAGAAGCTGGACCATGCGAAGCCCAAGGTTGATGCCGACGCAGATTCTGCGTCCAGCGCCGAAGGGTATCACCTCGAAGTCATTGCCCCTGACATCAACGTCGACCTTGTCGCCACCAGGGAGGAACCTTTCGGGCCTGAACTCCAATGGCTCGGCCCACTCTTTTGGGTCGCGCGCGATGGCCCAGACGTTCACCAAGAGGGTGGCGCCCTTAGGGATGTGGTAGTCGAAGATCTTGCAGCTCTCGGCAGCGATTCGTGGGAGGGAAAGAGGGGTCGAAGGGTGCAGGCGAAAGGTCTCCTTCACTACCGCTTGCAGGTAGGGCAGGTGGGGCAAGTCCAGTTCTGTCACGTTGCGATCTCGGCCCACGACGGTGTCCAATTCTCGTTGGACTTGGGCCAGAATTCTTGGGTTCCGAATCAGTTCCGCGATGGCCCATTCACTTGTGCTTGATGACGTGTCCGTCCCGGCTACGAACATGTTCTGCATAAGTTGGTCAACATCCACATATAGTTAGAGCAGAACTTTCTCCGATACATTATTCAGGTTCATAAGAGGACAATTTGTCTTGCTTGGTATGAACTGTGAATCGAATTTGCAAAGTCGACACAAATAGCATCTAAGCGTACAAGAAATTATTACATGTTTTTTTAAGTGTGACATAAGATCATGTTCTTTTTATTTATATTTTAATATTTTAATATTAAATGAAGATAAAATAATTTTAAAATAATTATTCCACTTTAGTAAGTTTGTTTTTTCAATTAAAGCAACACACTTACACATTAACCAAGATAAAAACACACAATGATTTAATGTTGAAAATTTAAAATTAAATAAAAAAGAGCACAATTTTGTATAAAATTTTAAAAGCATGCTATAATTTCTTTAAAATGGGATGGTACTCTTGAGTGAGAAAGAAAAAATACAAGTCAATGAGGTAAGAATTGGACTAATTGATTCCTTAAAAAAAATAAAATAAAATGGGGACCTCTTAATAAATGTGCCTCGGTGGCTCTTCACTGGCTTGTGCTTTGTCGTACGGTGGAGACAACAATAACGCTGAAATCTTTAATGCTGAGTTTGAAAATTGAACTTTGTCCTTAAAAAAAATAAAATAAAATGGGGACCTCTTAATAAACGTGCCTCGGTGGCTCTTCACTGGCTTGTGCTTTGTCGTACGATGGAGCAACAATAACGCTGAAATCTTTAATGCTGAGTTTGAAAATTGAACTTTGAATTTAGGAAAAATTATTCTATATATTTTATTCAATAATTAATATATATATAATTTAATAAATTATATTATAAATATATATTATTTTTTTAAAAATAGAATGCAAGTAATTTTTATTTAAAATCTTTTATAAAAATATTATTCATACATATGAATCTTACAACTTTCGTTATATATTTATTTTGAGTGATAATGAAGAAGAAAAAATTTAATTTTTTTTATTTTTTTATTTTCTGTCTCTTTTTTTTATCAGGAAAATATGTGTACGTGCAAAAATTAAGTATAGAAATAAGATAGTTGAAATTTATGTGAACATAGAAGTGGACAAGTACGCGCACTTGGAAAGTAAGAGATAGAGAAGAGCAGGTAGGTACCAGAAGCAGAGCTTTGATCTCGGTATCGGTAAGCTTGTTTCCATCGTCGTCCGGGACCTCTCTAAGTGTCAACAACGTACTCAACAAGTCCTTGTGCTTCTCACTCTTGGAACTCTGGTGTTCCTCAATGATGCTGGTTAGAAACGCATCGAACCTCTTGTGCAACTTCTTCATCTTACTCTGTACTCCCTGGAGGTCCAGCCACTCCAGTGCAGGAATGAAGTCGCTGATATTGAAAACGCCACCCACCACCATACTCTCCACCACCATGGCCTTGAACTCGTCAGCCCTGGGATCGCAGCCGCCGTTGCCGTCGTCGAACACTCGCCGTCCAATCATCGCCCTCCCCAATGCGTTGGTGGTGCACACATTCAATAGTTGTCCCAGCTTCACTGCTTTTG
The DNA here is from genome assembly GCA_019955255.1 of Castanospermum australe. Lineage (NCBI taxonomy): Eukaryota > Viridiplantae > Streptophyta > Magnoliopsida > Fabales > Fabaceae > Castanospermum > Castanospermum australe. The sequence continues at coordinate 241,820 of NSJW01000376.1, read as the reverse complement.
AGCCTGAATTTGCCAAATTGCGTGTCAACCTTGCTGCCTCTTCCTGCGAGCGCGGTTTGATCAAGTTAGAATTAATTAATGCCACTTCTAAAATGAAATAGATTGAAGTTGACACTTTTCTTCTGCCTTACGTTAATGCTTATAATCACAAACTCCGCTTTTTCGTATTTAAAATGTCGCTGCCAGCCATTGTTTAGTACGAGATAAAAATGAAAGATTTTATAAATAAAATTTATATATAAAATACAAATTTTATTCTTTAATGTTACTCTCATTTTTAACTTATCCTTAAAGTAGGTTTGATTTATAATTTTTTTATATTTATTCTTTATGCTAAAAAAATAAAAATTCACGTTCTTTTCATTTTTTTATCATAAAAGATAAATGTAAAAAAATAAAAATTAAGTACAAGAATAACATCACTGTTTGTTTCCATATACATGCCTCACAAATCTACTTATATAGTAATATATTACTTCAATTGAATCAATTTAATTTTTTTTTATACGGCTCATATTCTATATTTGGTACATATCACTTCCGATCCGCTATCACAACACCAATCTTTCTGTTGAATTCCAACAATTGACGATCCACAAGCATAAAGCTTTTTTAATTTATATCTTTTAAATATGTAAATTAATTCATTAAAAAAAAAAGAAGAAGACAGAAGCAACATGAATAAATACACATATTAGTTCCACACAAAAGAAACCGCGTTAATAAAAAAAACTATTTTTTAAATATATTTCTATGTATTTATTAAAATGAGCAGTGCCTCTTTTGATCCTAAATACTTGTCCCCTGTCAGATCACGCCTCCACCTCACGTGTTTCTGAGTTTTTTTTTTTGAATTTGGTGATTTTTTTTAAAATGAAAGATTGGCTTTAAAAGATAAAATAAAAAGTATTAATTATTAATAAAAAAATTAATTTTAATAATTTCATAATTTATTATGTATATGTATATATTTAATTATAATTTTAGTTTTAAATTTCACTTTATCCTGAGACTTTTAGAAGAGTCACATCCTTAAAAAAAAAAAAAACACTTATATATTGTGCCGAGCTTATAGTATCCTTCTTTTTTTGAGTAAATTATCAACACACATTTAAGTCGTAGCAAGTTCAATCCAGAATTATCAACTAAGGTAACGACTCATTATGCCAATAAGTTGGACAGTACTTGATAGAGATATAATAGAAAACTTAATATCGAAGTGTGTGTGAAGATCTTTCTGCTAGTTTGTGTATTTTCAGATCATATTCCTTAAATTTGTGCCTTGATATTAGTTTTGTTTCAACTAAAATTAAAATTTTCTCTTTTACCGAAAAACAAAGTCTTTTTTAGAATGATTTTAAAGACACACTTTTTTATGTCATTTTAATCATTCAATTAAATTAAAAAAATTAGTCCCTATAACCGTTAACAAGTTTGAATATGAGAATAGTTAAGATAAGGAGTATACCTCTTTAATCACTACACGAATTTCATTGAGTTCAATATTATCTTTTAAACTAGCCAACATGGAAAACATGATGTTTTACAAATCTAATGAAGAAAAATAAAATTGAAAAAAAAAACCAAGTTACATGTCGAGCTTACCCAAACTGTTCGACCTTCTTTCTCATCTTAACTAATAATATAATGTTAAACATAGAATCTTCAATATATATATATAAACTTTTTAATGAAGCAAAAATTTAATTATACATTTAATAGTATAAATTTAGAGTTTAATTTTGATCTATCATTTATATAAAAAAGTTTACACTATCATTTAATTATATATTGTTAAATTATTAAAAGAGTTTGATTAATATAATAATTATTTAAAAAATATATTTTTAATAATATAATAATATATAATTAAAAAATAAATTTAAAAAAATTTACACTGATAAGAATCAAAATTAAATCCATAAGTTTAAGTATACAGTTTTTTTTTATAGGTAACTAAAAACAGTTGTTGTTTTCCCGCAGCAATAACTTTGAAGAACCATAAGGGAGAATTAAAAATAATAAAAAATACACCAACGTCCAACAACGATCTCGGGGTCTAATGGCAGTGTAATCCAAGATTTTTAAGTAGAAAATTGACAAAACATGAAAAGGTCAATGAAAATTTATACCCAAAGAAAAAAAGGTCAATGAAAATTCATTTAAAAAAAAGAAAAAAGAAAAAAGAGGGAGCGAGTTACTTCTCGAGAGAAGAAACAGTCTCTCAGGAACACAAAAGCATTCACGCAAAACGACATGTCATCTAAAGCTTTTCAAAGGCAAAGAATGTTAACCTGTCGGAGATGTCTGAAATCATCCATGGCCTTGCCGGAGAACATATGAACGGAGCTGATTTTCCGGAGCAACCGCCACCGCGGCCCGTAGGGGGCAAACACAAGGTCTTGGTTGTTATAAACCATGTGCTTGGCTGCGGCGTTCGGCGGCCGGCTGAGAAAATTGGCGTCGTGAACCTTGAGGAACTGCTCCGCCACGGAGGCCGACGCCGCCACCACGACGTCGACGAAGCCTAGGCGGAGGTGCATGAGAGGTCCATAACTGCGAGCCAGGGCCGCAAGGGCGTGGTGCGGGACGGGGCCCAAGTGTGGCAGGTTTCCGACGACGGGCCACGGCCGAGGACCCGGCGGAAGAGGCAGGGAAGGGCGAGTCAGGAGCTTCACTAGGCCATATATGAAGATGGCTGCTGCAATGGTGGCGAAGCCTAGAAGCCAAGGAGACATGGGAATTGGTTATATGTGGTAAAATGAATATGGGTGCGTGGAGATGTGAAAAGAAGATGTTATGATATAGTGTGTTATGAACTTATGTTGCCCACAGCCTTTTTATAGAGAAAACCTAGTCAGAGATTTTCTTTGCCCTTTTCAAAAGGGCCTACAGATCACAGGGTCCTTTCTGGTTCGACTTGCGTAATTTGTATTAGAAATAATAATATTTAAATTTACTTATCTAATAGTGCATGTTAATTTAAAAGGAAAAAGTTTAATTTGAAGAAAAAATTATATTTTAAAAAACTTTTTGATAAAATTTTGATTATAAGATATTTTAAATATACAATAAATCAGTTAAAGTACATGTCAAAATTGAATTTTAACTACACTGATTTAAAGGGTTTTTTTTTTTGGTAACATGATTTGAAGGTTTTTATTACACCGGATGATATGATACTGCGCAACGTAATTTGAGAAGAGGAAATGATTATTCTTCATATTTTTTAGATCAACTTGTACTGTATTAAGTATGATTTCTTGCACGTAATCATTCTCTTATGAAAGGATTTAATAATTTTATTAAGAACAATAAATCAGTTCTGTGATTCAATCTGATTTTTTTTCCGAACTTTTAACTCAGACCCAATAATAAAATTCAACTTTCTTTCTATAAAAATATTATTTTTATATTTTAATTTTACAGCTTCATACACTTATGTTAAATAATAATAAAAAAATTAATTTCTTATCACTTTTTTTCCTTTACTTTTTATCATAAAAGATAAATATATGAAGAATTTGTAATATAAAAATAACAGTTGTTCTCTCTATACGGTCAAAATTTTTGGTAAAGAATTCGAGCTCACCAGTATTATTCAAAATAATATGATATAATATTTGCATCATAAAGAATATCAGAATAATTTTTTTAAAAAAAATTCCGACAGAGTTAAGTGGGGGCGTGGGCAATAGGAACAGGTCTTGGTATGGCCGCTAGTTGAAAACGTGGCTATCTACTTTTCCATATGACAAAATACGGGCATCTGTTCTGTTAGGTTGATCAGCCGGGCACGTAGAAGGTTTGGTCATGGTCCAAAGTTAATTTAACTAGGTTAAAATCTTATTTTCGTTCCTAAAATTTTGTCAAAATTTTTATTTAATCTTAAATATTTAATTTATATTAATTTTGTCTCAGATATTATAAATATGAGTCAATGTAATTTTTTTTATTAACGACATTCATTCCATTAATATTATTTTAAATTTATTTTATTAATTACTTCTATAAAAAAATAAATTTAAAGGAATTATATTTTAGAATAAATTTAAAATAACATAAATAAAATAGATATTGTTAATAAAAAATATAACATTAATATAATTTTTAAATATCTGAACAAAATTTATATAAATTAAATATTTGAGACTAAACTAAAATTTCGATTAAACTTTAGAGATAAAAATAGAATTTTATCCATTTAACTATTTTTTGTATTTATAATTTATTTAATTTTATAATTTTAAATGCATGAATTTTTTATGTATTGACTAATTGTATCTATGAAAATCAGCTTTTACAATTTCCGTTTCTGACATGAATTTTTAATTTACCATCTTACCATTTAAATATAAGGACTTTATTTCTCTGTATTATCATAATGAAAATTTTAACTTACATATGGAATATCATAATACATTAATGAAAATTAAATTTTAATTTGATATTTTTAAAATTATATTATGCTCTAGTAATTATTCTTTCCTTTTTTTGAACACATTATATTCTTTTGTTAAGACGAATTTAATCTTATGTATATCATTATGTTTACTGTAAAAAAAATTATAAACTGATACCTTTAACACAATAGTGTAATAATACATCATTGGATAATATTATAATCTCAAAGATAATTAATATTGGTGAGAATATTACTATATTTTTATATTTAAAAATAAATCAGCATCAATACTTTTATCAATTTATTTTTTCTTTTACTTTCTCTCAATCGGCAGGCTCTTTCGGACTCAGTCTTTGACTTGAACAGTCACTAATGCTGTTCTATATTTATCAAGTACGTGGAAGATCCAAAACCCTTCGCAATTTTTTTTTTATTAACAAACCCTTTATAAAGTTTTGTCCATAAATATCGAGATGATGATGATCATCAATAGATAACTGTAAATTTAATATTGTCTCATAATATTTTTTTTTCCATTTGCTTTATTTCAATATTCAGACGTACTTGTAAAAAATAATCCACTTGCCATCATAAATCCTAAAAAATTAATTTGAAAATGTCATCAACAATTTTTCCAATTTATACATATAGTGAAATTGATTTAAGTATGATAAATATTATTAGATGAATATACTAAATATTAACTTATATTAAATGGTTTAAATAAAATTATGATTTTTAAATCATATTCTAAATAAAATTGTTTTTAATGAAAAAATTAAAATTGTTATAAATAATCTCCTAAATAATTTAAAATATATATAAATTCGTATATTACATAGAAATAATAACCAATTAATAAGAATAAATTACTTTTTTTTCAAATCTCTTTAAAAACTGACTTCTTATAAAAGATATATAACAGAACTTTGAAAAATTAAAAGAACCGAATATTTCCAACATAACTCAATGGTAACAACGACAATTAAATTAAATTTGAATAATTGATAATTGCCTTTTATTGGCTAATTTATCTTTGAAAAAAAATAAATTTGAAGATTTAAACTAGGAACAAGCCAACATGTTGAAAATTAAAACGCGGAAACTTGAAAAAAAAAAAGAAAAAACACGGAGAATTAATGGCTCCTAATCGTCAATGCTAAAATGACGATTTTTTCCCATTATGTTATGTGGACAAAGAAAGCAACATGTCATCAAATAAATATTATTCATTTTTAATATTTACGAGGCACTTCTATATTTTTTTGAATGTGAGATTAATTTGTTCGAGATAATAAAATTATTTATGTTCACAAAATATTTTTTTAATAAAATTAAATTTCTAACATTACAAATAAAATTTATTTTATTAAAATTTTATAACTTATTTATTACTGAGTCACGTAATAATTAATCCAAGTCTTTTCTCCATTTTTTCCTTATACTATTTTTTTTCTTTTTCCTTATCCCATAGAGTAACGTGACCGCACAGTTTAAATGATCTGGAATTGATTAATAAAGTAAAGCAATTATTTTAAGGATTTTGATACTCTTGTCTTTTTTGAAAAAAAGAACAAGATATATAGTGTATCATTTTTGTGTAAAACTGTAAATCTAATAAACTATTTCACAAAAAATAATAAATTCTTTCACAATAAAATTTCTATTATCAAGAAAATAGAGATGATCTAAATCATTACATATGTGTTTGAATAAAATTTTATTTTAAATTAATTTGATTTTATTATAAACCTGATTTTATTTAAAAATAGGTTTGAGTAAAATAGTTTATATTTAAAAAAATTATTAAAGACTAAATAAACCTTTAAAAATAGAATCACATATAAGAAATAATATTAATATTAAATTAAATAAGATAAAAATAAATAAAAACTTATTTAATACACTAAAAACCTATTTGAGTAGAATAAACATGCAATATATTTGTATATTATGGTTTCCGGAGTCTATGATTCATGGGAATAAGTCAATGGTGTTTCATGTCTTAAAGGTATCCTGCTACAACAGCGACTTTATTTGCATACCAACTAAGGTGTTCTGAGGGCCATGAGAAAATTTAATATCTTCTTTAATTTTTCGGTTGATTTTCTTTAGGTCACCCCATGATGATAAATGAACAACCTAATAATCAAATTCAACTTATGATGAAGCGCAAGTGAAAAACTAATCAAGTGAACTAACTTCTGTTGTTGCATTGTCATACAATTTTAATTATGTTATCCATATAGTTCTTTTTTTGGATGTTATATCCATATAGTTAACATATATATACTAATCATAATAATACTCGTATTGTACGCAATTTGTGATCTTTTGTTTACAAAAACAAAAGAAAAACTGATATATTACGTAATGCTTGGCACTGTGTATTCCTACTTCCTAGCAAATGCTGTAATTGATATCTGTTTTCTAATATGTTGCTTAATAACATTTTATATCAAAACAATTATACCAAAAATTTAGTTTTCTTTAAAAAGAAATAATAATTTTTAGAATGATTATGTTATTATAAAATATGATTACAAAAAAAATTATCTTTAAAAAAAATCTCTCCATCAAGCACGAACTAAATAACGCACAATTCGAGAGAATAAATTTTGATAAAAAAAAAGGTGTATTTTGTCTCAACAATAGGGAAAAAATAATAACAATAATTCAATGAGAAAAATCTTAAAGGTCAACAAATAGAAGTCGTCAACTATTGATTTCAAAGAGAAAAAGTATAGTATTGTTATTTGCATATGTACTTTTAGATTCAGTAAACAAGTCTAAACATATTTCTGGAAAAAAAGATTGTTTAAAAAGCTATAAAAGTTACTAAATATATATGAGCAAGTGGTAAAAGGATTGGCTGGGTTGTAAGAGGCTTTGGAATAAATCTTTTCTCTCCAACGCAGAGAAAAATGAAAAAAAAATAAATTAATCTTTACCTTTTATTTTTTTTTTAGATCTTTACCTTTTAATTTGCTATAAAAGTATGCTAGCATTTATGTTTTTGCAAAATTAAAAATATCCTACGTAAATTTTTACTATCCATGAAATAACTTCATATGATTGTAATTAATTTTTACAATTAACTGTTATTTTTAATTCTTGAATTTAATTTTATATTTTAATATTAGTACATTCATAATTTTCTGAATATATATTTTGTGAGATGAACTTCCAGTGGGTTACCAAATAATAAATCAATCCAGTAAAATAAATATGCTATAACATTTCCAAATTAAAATTAGTTATCACCCTTATAATTTTGAATTATTAATAAAATTTGGGTGTATCAATTAATAATATTTTATACGTAAAATTTTGACGTTTACGATTTAATTTTTTATATAATTATAAGATGATGATTTTATACATACAATAATAAAATTATAATAATGTATTTAAAATTATTATATTGAATTCCTATTTTTATGACAAATTACTTCATAAATGTTATACAATATTTATTTAGTATTTTATGTTAGTTCCATGACATCGAATACAAGAATGCTAAAACTAATCATATGTTGTTTCTTACATGGTGTAACCTAGTTTGAGGTACTGAAACTACTCCTTTTCATAAAGTATTATTTAATAAAATTAGAATCTTTATTAAAATTTTAATTTACTTATCACTAAATGATTTCTTTATGAATAAACTAATCGTACGTTGATTTCAAGTATGTGAATGCATAAAAACTTAATGTAAGTCCCTTTTATTTTTGGTATGACAATGATAACAAAGCTCGAAGCTTCAGTAATTATAAAGATAAGTCCCATTTATAAGACATTAAAACACTTGCACACACACTACAAATAGTCCAAGGGTCTCCTAAAATATCTAGTGACAAAAAAAAAAAAAAACTGTGAACCTTATAAGCGAAGAAAGTCAGCTTTCATAACCAAGGCAATAAAGAGGGGCACATAAGGTTAAATATGGAATTTGAAAATACTAATGATATGTTTGGTGTGAAGGAATAATGGAATGTCATTCCAATTTCTATATTGAAATTAAAACATTTATGTATTTGTTAATGAAAAAAGATGTAAAATGTCATTCCTATTTCAAATCATATTCTAAAATTTTATAGAATCTCATTCCTCTTTAAAAAAGTAGAATTAGGATTTTATGTTTTTGTGAAATAAAATTCCACATTTTTTATCTATTATGCCCTTATTTAATTTATAAAATAAGAAATTTTTCTCTTATATAATTTAACTAACTCTAATTTAATAACTCAATCTAATTACCCCAACCAAAGCTTCTGGCACAAAATAGAAATATCCAAGGAGGAGTAAATAAAAAAATAATAAAAAAAGGAAAAAAGATGGAGAGAAAGAAAAATATTTACATTAGCATATAGATGTAAAAATGCATACATATTGGATCTGTATATAAAGTACGAAAGTATAATAATTAACAAATATAATATGTGAAAGAAAATATTATTAAGAATGAGGTTAATCTTTTATTTTACTCATTAAGAATAATTATGTATTTACATTAATTTAAATTTTATTTTAAATTATATCACGTAACTATAACAGAAAATGAAAAGTTTACACGCTTTATGCATCTTTTTATACGGGAGTTATTGCCCAACGACACATCTTTTAAAGCCGTGAAGGTGACTATCAAAACAGACCAGAAGTGCATGTCATAATGCATTACACGGCTAGAGCTCTTTTATAGATAATATTAATGTGATATGAGCTTTTATGGGAACTATAAAATCAATGGACAACTTTATATATATATATATATATATATATATATATATATGTTCTCACATTTTTGTATAGAACAAGAATGTATGAGAGAAAATAATGAAAAAAAAAATGTCTAGCGTGTTAGAAAGATATATGTGTATATTGGGTAGAAAGTTGATGGAAAAGAGTATTATCTTTTTTTTTGTATATAGTTAAATTGGGAGTTGACAATATGTTTGTTGGGTTGTTGTAAAAGACAGTATTTGCTATGGCCGGTGGCCTAAACTTGAATATCATTGGAGTTTTTTTATGTATATTGTGAATTATACCAGAAAGAACAAGATATTAATATCTGAGTCTAATAACATGCTCTATATCTAACTATTATCTAATCTCTATTTTTTTTTTATGATTTCTTTTTGTTTTTCAGATTCTTAAAACCAAGGATTGGTCAAGAACTTAGAATAATTGCTTGCTGTCGGATAAAGTTTATCTTATTATTTTGTGTTATAATTCCAAATTTCTTATAATTTTATTCAACATATTGATGCTTTATGTCCATTTTATTTTGTTACTTTACAATAAAAAAAAACAGAATATGATATGGCAATTTTCAAAACCCAACTTAATATTAATTTTTAAAATTCACTCTGAATCACTTATTGAAGAACATCTTGTCAAGTGAAACCCCGATCGTGTAAGTGTAATTTTTTTCATATAAAAATTTTGGTTGAGAGGAGGGTGCCTAATTTAAAGTAACAGGCTTTTAAATTGATAATTGGTCGAGATGAGATTCAAACTCGAGACTATGAAATTACGAACCTGTCCCTTAACCACTCGACCCACTCATGGGTAGCAAGCAAAAGTGTAATTTTGCCATAAGGAAAATCGGTTGTCGTAAGTTATACCCTTTTTCTAAAATCTAGACAACATTTTACGCAAGTTTTAAATTGGCAATCAATATTTGGTGAGATACCTGACAGAAGCATTCACATTTCCCTCGTGCTCACGAAACGATTGAGTTGCCACATACCGCACATATTTCGTATTGGCGTGGATGAATGTCCACTTTGGGATGCAATACTAACAACGCTAAAATTGTTGTCAAATTAATTAATTGGTCTTTTCATTTAGGAAATAATAATTAAACTTATCGTCACAAAGATATGATAATATATATATATATATATATATATATATATATATATTTGTAAATTATAGTTATGGTATTATATTTTAAAACTCATTTTATTAAATAAAAAAAAATGTCATGCTTGAGTGATAGTGTCTCCTCTATGCTTTGTTTGGTATCATGGAGTGAAAATGAAAAGAAGAAATATAATAAAAAAAAATATAAAATGAATGGAGATGTACAAGAAAGCCACCATTCTTTTCTTTGGTTTTATTAAAGAAAAGAATGAAAATACTTATAAATAAATATCAAATTATTTTTTTACTTTTTATAACTTTACTATCATTTAATTTTAGTAAGGATAAAGTAAAAAAGTAGAGCTTTTCTTTCTCTTCTGATTCTTTAGATAAATAAATGATGCAAAAATGTGCAGTTTACATAAATTTTATCATTCCAAATATCTTTCTTTTGACTATTAAATTGATACTAAATAAGAAATAAACTCAATTATTAAGTCATTTACTTTCTTTTCCACTTAAAAAATGCATACCAAAAAGTGTTTAGAGTGGCTAAATAGTTCTATAATCAGTTATGATAATGAGAGTTCATTTATTAATCAAAAATTAAACAAATAGGGCTGATTAAAAAGTCAATTTCAAAAATAAAAACAATCAATCTCTCTTCTTTTTTTTGTTAAAATATAGAATTACCTTATCAGTTAAGTAACTCAAGAGGATCTAAATACTAAATCCTTTAGATTTACGTGCATATAACTATTGTGATAATCATTTAAAGATTTTTATTTAATCCACCGTAGTGTACACATATGTTATTCTAACCCTTTCAAGTTGCAACCAAAAAATATTCGAACCCTTTCAAGTTACTAAGCCGTTAAATACTATTTCTATCACAACTTTTGTCCCTGCGCAATCTCATCACAAGCAGAGACTTCTATCATGAGTTCATGGGCTTTGAATTTCAGAAAAAAAAAGAAAATTTAAAGAGAAAAGGATAAGGTCTAGATGAATCTAATTAAGTACTCAAATTCAATTCAACAGAGGTTTCTTTCTATAATATCCAATATGACATAAGGGTTACGGCAGTATTACATGTAAAAATGTTTGAAATAAAGCCCACATTATTAGTTTGAAGATGGATGAAGATAAAGAAAAAGTCCTGGATGATGAAAACTCAATTGACCATTATTATTACCCTCCAATAAATGCACTAACTAGACATACCACATTACCACACCCGAAATTTTGTCAAAATTTTGCCCCCTTTGAAAACTTGACTTTTTCTTTCCTCTTTTTTTCCATGGATTATGTATGGAGCTAGGTAAGCACACAAGTTAACACAGCTCGTTTTTATTTTAGTAGATTACGAGGTCAATGTTTCATATAGCAGTATAGCTAGTGGGATTTAAATCTTTTGTTATTTATACAAGCCCTTCAATAAAATTTATTAACTGATTAACCTTATGCTCGTGAAAATTTTATGACTTAGGTTTAAATCTTAGGGTTTCTTATTGATAGGCGATCTATAATATCACTTTAAATTCTTATTGAGATTGCTGATTTATCTTGACTTTAAAATAAAAAAAAGTTACTCTTCATGTGATATTATTTTGATAATTATGTATACTAAATTTGTGATAAATTAAGCATTCGTAAGTATGTAATTTAATAGTCAAATTTTACTTATTTTTTAAAAAACACATTAAACGATAACATAAAGTGGTGCGATATAGTATAAATTAATTTTTATATTGTATGAAATTTTACTAACTTGATCTACTTTATAAAAACTTTTAATTCAAAGATTAGATTAATGAAATTCAAAAGCTCATAAAAAGTTATTGAACAAAATAAGTGCATCAAAATTTACACTCGATGTGAGTGGATTTCCACACACACACACACATATCTGTGCGACCTTGGCTACCATGCCGTCATAAGAACTGGGGTTGGATATATATATATATATATATATATATATAACACTTCAGAATTGAGATCATGATGATGACAGGTTGATGGCATCCTCTGTGCGACCTTGGCTACCATGCCGTCATAAGAACTGGGGTTGGAGCGTTAGGTACTGGAGAATTGCGTGAGCCCCAACATTAAGATTGAAATTGAAACAAAGAACAAGTCAAATATTGTTCTGGTCCAACATCATATTCATATATATATATATATATGTTCACAATAGATCATTTGAACAGAAAAGTTGAAGAAATTAAGTGGAGTCCTACGTCATAAATTAATCAGTTGACATTTCATTTGCCATTCAACTAAGAAGGATTGCACAAGGAAGCTGTCAATTTACATCATGAGAATTGACGATTTCTTCATATTTATTGCCATTGAAATTACGTACATATTATCATAATCGGTTCTATTCACCAATCACTATTGTAATGGTTTATAATTGACTAGTAGCAAATATACCAATTTACCCGTTCATACCAAAAATCATACCCCATATTACGTTGTTCTCAAAGTCAGCGATTCATATGTTTAATTGCTTGTTTCAACACGCAGTTAATTACATAATGTTACGTTTTCAGTTGGGTCATCAATAATCCACCAATTTGCTTCTACGGCATTTCTTTTGTATTCTACTGTAGTTTCAATAGAAATATCTCCTTGTTTAAATTTTTTTATTATATTAATATGCCGTCATCAGTACAAATATAAAAATTAATAAAATAAGAAATTTTTAAAATAAAAAATTAATTATAATTTATACAAATTTGAAGAAAAAAAATAAATATAATTTTAAAGTTTTCCTTCCCTTTGTTTCTTTTTCTTTTTCAATTATCATGTTTCTTAGCTTTGGTTTAATTTAAAAAGTGAAAATGAACATAGAATACCTGAATACTTTTTATTTTTATTTTTTATAAAAATGGTAAGACTGATAAATTAATGCAATCATAGTGCAGGATATTAGTGGCATATTTTGAAATCTCAAAGGGACAAAAAGAGACTCACCAAAAGAATTATCTACAAAAATTTTATTTCTTTCTAGGCAATAAAGATTTCTCTAAAGAGAAATGACTATCAAGCAAAAATTACTAGTGGAATGGAAAATTTGAATCCATGTGCTTAAAATACTTTAAAAGTTAAGCCATTAAAAGAGGTTGAATAGTGGAAAATTTTGATAATTTTATTAATTATAAAAACTCAACTCGTATTTTTTCTCACTGTTAAATGAACTATGACAAATTCGACCCTTTTTGATGTAGCGCTTTACTTGTTTGAGTTGCACAAAACAAAAGTAAACAAAAATGTTGGACTTTGAACAACATCAACGCCACCCTGATCATAGTTTTATAGTATTAAACATGGATGTTGTTATGTTTTTTTCACTTCATTAAACATTGCGACTGCCATATGTATCATTAATTTACAAGACTTCACTTTTTAATTACATTTAATGTTATGTTTGGATGAAGAATTAAGAAAGAAAAATGAAGAAAATAGTAAGTTTATTATAAGTCTTTTCTTTATTTAAAAGTTTTTTAAAAAAAAAAAGGAAAAAAAATGAAGATTTTTAATAATCTTCTAAAATCTTCCTAAACTAATTTTTGTAAACATTTTAAAATTTTTCTAATTTAAAATTTTTTAAAAAATTTAAAACATTTAAATAAAAAAATTATTATTAAGCTTTCTATTCCTTTTCTTTTGTTTTTTTTAAATTTCTTTTCTTATCATTCTTTTCAAACTCTTAAACATATTCACTTATGCTATAGGGTGTTTAAATCAGAGGACTCTACTGCAATATATCACCTGAATCAAGTTGACTTTTTACTTTTCTCTTGATAAACGTAAACTCAATATTTAACTGGTTTATTAGTAGTGTATATCATATCTTCAAGAATATATGTTACAAAAAAAATATTTTCCCCGTTTTGGTCAATTACTTTTGTTCCCAAAGTCAATTGGTTAATGATAATCTAACAGCCACAAAAAAAAAAAAAGAGTTCAAGTGTGTCATATGGATGCGTATGTTGAAAATGTCCATAATGTCTCTTTTTTTCATGAAAATTATAGTATAAATATAATATGTCGTTAGTACTCCTGATCTTTCTTATTTTTGAGGTTAGAAACACAATGGTAAAAATTCAAACTTCAGCAATAAACATATATTAAAGGAACAAAACAAACAAGGCTAACCCAATATTGGTTAAAAAAGTTTTTTATAGTCCAAGGCAAAAAGCCAAGCTCCCATGGAGCCTCCCACCTCCTCCAACGCATCCTAAAATGGACCTACTGTGACTGGGAAATCTCCTTCTCCCACACCTATAGAGAAGAAAACAGATGTGCGGATTGGTTTGCTAATTAGAATTTCAGTCTCTTGCGTGGATTTTATTTAAGAGTAGCAAATGAATGGATTGGATGAATTGGATAAATTTTGAATTGAATCATTAATGGATAAATAGAAAATAAATCAATACTTCATTTAAAATTTATTAAAAAATTATTAAAATCATTCAATCTATTATCTATTTTAATGGATAGATTAGAAATCTATCAATCTTTAACTAGATACATCTAGACTTATCTTATATCTAAGTACATTTTATTTTTCAAATCATATATATAAATCTATTAGATTCAATAAATATTTTAGTAAGTTTATTAACTATTCATTAAATAAAATAAATCTAATCCATCTAAATCTATTAAATTATTATTATAATTAAATAAATTAAATTAAATTAAATATAAATAGATTGAATGAATTATGAATTCATATATTTAATTACCACCCTAATTTTATTACATCGATTCTCTTCCAGCGGCACTCTCACTGCTTCTCACGGCTAACTTGAGGGGGGCTTCTCTCGCCAATCTGTTCCCTGTAGTCTCAGTTTTTTTCTTCCCCCTTTGTTTGGCTTCGGCCCCGTTGTTAAACATAAAAGAAAAATATATTAAGAATACTACAACCTTCGTCCACGGAATCAGGAGGGAAAAAAAGTGAGTTCATATTTTTTTTTTATGATCGTTTTTTCAGGGAACAAAACGGGAAGATTAAAAAAGTTTCATGATTTAATGTCAATTTGAATTCTGAAAATCAAAATTCACCATTGTAATAGAGCAAAATTTTTCATCATTTTGGCACTATTATCTCCAGAATTGTTTATTGAAGCAGGTTTTTTTTTTCTTTTAAAGTCATGTACAGCTTATAGAAATGGAAGGTTCAGTCTAATGAATAAATTTTAAATTGAGTTGATAGTGCACAACTCATCTTATATACACATGGCTTACACAAGAATCTCATCAGCTCCACTGGCACTTACCCCGACGGTTTTGATTTGACAAGTGAGGTTGTTGTCACTTAAGAGTTAATTATATGTAATTAGTAACATTCTAAACGAAATTAAAAAAAAATTGTTGACCAAAAATAAAAACAAATTTAAAAAAGATAAAAAGTAGCCAATCTACTTTGCATAAATCTCTGGCAGCAACAGCTGAATCCGATTTATTACGTTCTCAAGCAGCATCAACGTTGTATTTAATTGCAAGTCAACTTGTTGGGTTGCTAAAAATGATATCTTCCCATTTGTCCGTTTCACAGCCTCCTCAGATCCCAAGCTGACTAGAATTTCTAGCTTCCTTATCTCTTTTGGAGTGTTACAGCGAGGAACCATGGCATGGCATCTGATTCTTTGCTTGTAAGTAATCCAATGCCCCTTGTCTGCAATAAAATGAGACAG
The DNA here is from genome assembly GCA_019955255.1 of Castanospermum australe. Classification (NCBI taxonomy): domain Eukaryota; kingdom Viridiplantae; phylum Streptophyta; class Magnoliopsida; order Fabales; family Fabaceae; genus Castanospermum; species Castanospermum australe. The sequence continues at coordinate 225,839 of NSJW01000376.1, read as the reverse complement.
TTCTATTTAAGTGCTGTAGTTAATCGACTGTAGTACTTGAGTTCAATCTTGGTAATCGCAGTGAAACCAGATTTCCTGTGCAAATTAGAATTCCTGCATAACATCCCCAAGCTGCAGAAATCAGCACGGATTTCTTCTAGTGGCGAGGACCTCAGATGGAAATTCCCTTAAGACTATTTTTAGCCTATTGTGGATATCCAACTTCCACAGGATGTTCCATGGATCTGTATAGTTCTGATTAAACTTGTGTACTGTGTCCGCTTAGTGCAAGGTAAGCACCCCTGACCGTGGAGCAACCTGAATCATTCTACATTCAGTTTAATTTATCAGCACCAAAGTAAGCATTCAATTTAATTCAATCAGAGTTGTAGAATATGTAAAGAATCAATTAGAATCATATTAGAATTATGTGTAGAATATGTAAAGAATCAATTAGAATCATATTAGGATCATGTTAGAATCATGTAAATTATGTAATAGGATCATTGTATTATTTTTTTTATTATACATTAATTACATAAGTATTATAAAATCTGATACAAAGGGCAGTGTAATTTTACTTACTCATTCTCACAAACTAAGGGTTTTTATGATCATTCCTCCTTTCAACATGGTATCTAGAGCTTAGGGATAGAAACTCAAATTTTTTTCTCGTTTCCTTGTCGTCAGCGTTGTTTTTCTCTCTCCTCCTACGACTTCCATCTCAGATCTACGCATCTGAGGTGTGTTTCTCCGACAACTGATCCCACCACAACGTGTGTCTCCCCGAACTTGTCCCATCCCGAAGCCGCACCGTCATTGGAGCTCCGGCGCGTTGCCATGCGCTGGTCATTGGAATCTGTCCAGTTCGCATTTCCAGCACATGTGAGAGAGCATTTTGGACTTTTTCCAGCAGCCGTTTCTCCCAACCACTTCTTAGTGTGTTTTTTGGCCAGATCCAGCCCTGTCTATGATGTTCGTGATCTTCCAGTGGGTATTTGACTTCCCCACATCTGCGAGCCGCGTCTACTATCGTAATTTTTGGGTCTTCCGCTTTCAACTCAAGTTCTTATTTTTTGGGTTTCTTGAAGTTCTATGCCCATCATGTCCACCTCTGGTACAACTTCCTTCACTGGAAAGTTGAGTATTTTCAGTTCTGTAATTTCGGGATCTTCAATCATCACTACTGAACCACTTAATGGTTCCAACTATCTGCATTGGGCTCCGGCAATTGAGGTCTGGTTTAAAGGTCAAAGATTTGTTGATCATCTGACAAAGAAAGTATCTAATATTCCTGTGGCTGATCGAGACACTTGGGAGACAATTGATGCTCAACTTTGTAGTCTCCTTTGGAATAACATTGATCGTGAGATTCTTTCCCTTTTTTGACCGTATCAGACTTGTCATGAAGTGTAGACCAAAGCCAAATTGCTGTATACTAATGATATTCAACGCTTCTATGGTGTTATATTTGATATGCTTAATATTCGCAAACAAAATCAATCCATGTCCAGCTATTTGGGTCATATTCAGAGTGTTCGTACTAAGTTCACTGAACTTCTCTCTATCACTGCTGCTGATATTGTAACTCAAGAAACCAACTGTGACAAGTTGTTCATGCTTCTCACATTGGCTGGTTTGCCGTCTAAGCTCGACTTTGTCATTTAACAACTATTGGCTAGTGTTTCTATTCCCTCTATAGAGGATGTCTTTGCTCGGCTACTTTGAGTTACTCAGTCTGTCCCTGCTCCAGTTACATCTATTGGTGACTCCTCTGTTCTAGCTTCTTCGTCCACTATTGCTGCTGTCAGTTCTGGGTCTCTGGTCGTGGGAAAGGTCAACGTCTATAGTGCATTTATTGCCACAGGTTTGGCCACACTCGTGAACGTTGCTTCAAACTATATGGGAAGCCCCCTCGCACAGGTAATATTGCTCAGTCAGACTCTCCTGTTCATGCATCTCACTTTTCAGACATACCCACTATCACTGTCTCAGCTGCTGCCTATGAAGGTTATTTAACGTATTAGGCTGCTCAGTCATCGACCTCTGCCTCTGTTTCTCAGACTGGTAATTCTATTACTTGCCTCACTCATTCCTCCCTTGGTCCATGGATTTTGGATTCTGGTACCTCTGATCACCTATCTGCTAACATTAATATTTTCTCTCATCTTTGTCATTTAGCTGCCCTCCCTATGGTTGCCTTAGCCAATGGTTGCAAAACTATGGTTAAAGGTCTTGGTCAAATTTGTCTTCTACTCTCTCTAACTCTTGATTCTATCCTTTATGTTCTGGATTGTCCATTCAATCTTATCTCTATCAGTAAATTAAATTAATCAACTCTCTTCATTATTTTGTTACTTTCACTAATAATTCTGTATATGTGCAGGATCGGGATACAGGACAAATGATTGGCGAAGGGTGTAAGTCTCATGGGTTATACCATCTTACCATACCTTCATCACCTGCTGCTTTTACTTCTGTTGTTTCTCCTTCTCTCTTCCACAATCGCCTTGGTCATCCTCGTATCTCCAAGCTTCATCGAATGGTTCCTACATTGTCGTCTTTATCATTTTTAGATAGTGAATCATGTCAACTTGGGAAATATGTTCGCATTTCGTTTTCCAAAAGTGTCAATAATCAAGCTGTGTCCCCTTTTGATTTAGTACATATGGATATTTGGGGTCCTAGTCGTGTTCCCACAATTATGTGATATCAGTATTTTGTAACTTTTATTGATGACTTTTCCCGATGTACTTGGTTATTTTTAATAAAGAGTCGTGCTGAGATTTTTTCTATTTTTCAATCTTTCTGTATTGAAATTCACAATTAATTTAATACTTCTATTCGCATTTTACGTAGTAATAATACTCGTGAATATTTCTCTTCTTATTTTACCTCTTTTATGGCTTCACAGGGTATTCTTCACCAGTTTGTGCTCACACCCCATAACAAAATGGTGTTGTTGAGGTTAAAAATCATCATCTCATTGAAACAGCACGAACTTTACTTATTCATAATCATGTCCCTCTACGATTTTAGGGTGATGCAGTTCTCACTGTTTATTATTTGATTAATCGCATGCCTTCCTCTATTTTAAATAATCAAATTCCTTCATCTATTATGTTTCCATCTCAACCATTGCATTCCATTCCACTTCGTATTTTTAGTTGCACTTGTTTTATTCATAATCTAACCCCTAGATAGGACAAACTTCAAGCAAAATCCCTTCAGTGTGTCTTTCTCAACTACTCTCGTCTCCAGAAAGGATACAAGTGCTTTCACTCAGACAGTAACTGATATATCATTTCAACTGATGTTACCTTCTTTGAGGAGTTACCACTTCTCTCATCTTCTTCTGCTGAGCATTTTTCAGTGTCTAATATTTTTCCTATTCCCTTACTTGGACATTCTACTGAAGCTACTTCTTTTACTCTATTTTAAGATACTTCCATGGTGGTACCGATGGACTCTAGCCCTGAACCAGCACCTTTACCACTCCAAGTCCTGCCTCCCACTAGTCCGCCAGTTGCCATTTGCAAAGATATTCGTTCTACTCGTAAACCTCATCCTATTTACACCTTTTTAAGCTATTACCGTTCGTCCTCTCCATATTTTTCTTTTGTCATTTCCTTGTCATCTATTTCTACTCCTAAGATTACAGGTTAGGCACTATCCCATATGGGGTGGCGACAAGCTATGATAGATGAAATGCAAGCCTTACACTCTAGCGGCACTTGGAAGTTAATTCTGTTACCTAAGGGTAAGTCCACAGTTGAGTGTCGATGGGTGTATTCTGTGAAAGTTGGCCTTGATGGACAAATTGATCGTTTGAAAGCTCGCCTAGTAACTAAGGGATATACTCAAATATATGGTTTAGACTACGGTAATACATTCTCACCTGTTGCCAAGATTACTTCTGTTCGGCTTCTTCTATCCATGGCTGCTATGCGACATTGGTCTTTATTCCAACTTGATATTAAGCATGCCTTCTTACATGGTGAGCTTGCTGAAAAGATTTACATAGAGCAACCTCCTAGTTTTGTAACTCAGGGGGAGCCTAGATTATTTTGTCGCTTACATCGTTCTATTTATAGGTTGAAACAGTCTCTGCGGGCATAGTTTGGACGGTTCAGTACAGTAATTCAGCAATTTGGCTTGATCCGCAGTGAGACAGATCATTCTGTTTTCTACCGTCATTCTCCTCAACATCAGAGTATCTTTCTAGTGGTATATGTAGATGATATTATCATCACAGGTGACGATGAAGACGATATCAATCAACTAAAATAACACCTCTCTTGTCATTTTCAGACTGAGGACTTAGGTCGCCTTAAATATTTTTTTGGTATTGAGGTCGCTTAATCCTCTACTGGTGTCGTTATTTCTCAGAGAAAGTATGCCCTTAATATTTTAGAAGAGACTGGCATGACAGATTGTCGACTTGTAGATTCTCCTATGAATCCACACATCAAGCTTTTACCAGGATAAGGGAAGCCCTTGTCAGATCTTGGAAGATATCAAAAACTTGTTGATAAACTAAACTACATTACCATCACTCTACTAGACATCTCCTTTGTTGTAAGTGTAGTTAGTCAATTTCTACAAACTCCTTGTGATAGTCATTGGGATGCTGCAATCAAAATACTCAGGTATATCAAAAGAGCACCAGGTCAAGGCATTCTCTATGAAGACAAAGGATATACCCAGATCATTGGTTTTACAATGCAGATTGGGCTGGCTCTCCTTCAGATAGGCATTCCACCACAAGTTATTGCGTGATGATTGGAGACAACTTGGTATCTTGGAAAAGTAAGAAACAAGATGTTGCAAAGTCAAGTGCAGAAACAGAATATCGAACTATGACATTAGCAACATGTGAACTTATATAGCTAAAACAATTGCTTCAAAAGTTAAAATTTGGAGATGTTAAGCAAATGCAACTGATTTGTGATAATCAAGCAGCTCTGCATATTGCCTCAAATCTAGTGTTTCATGAAAGGACCAAAGATATAACAGTAGACTGTCATTTTATTCAAGAAAAGATTTTATCTGGATGCATCACCATTAACTTTGTCAATTCAAATGATCAATTAACAGATGTATTCACAAAGCCTCTCAGAGGTCCTCGAATTAGTTATATTTGTAACAAGCTTGATGCATATGATTTATATGCTCCAACTTGAGAGAAAGTGTCGAATATGTAAAGAATCAATTAGAATCATGTGTAGAATATGCAAAGAATCACTTAAAATCATGTTAGGATCATGTTAAAATCATATAGATTATGTAATAGGATCATTATATTATTTCTTTTTTATTGTATATTAATTACACAAATATTATAAAATCTGATACAGAAGACAGTGTAATTTCACTGACTCATTCTCACAAATTAAGAATTTCTTTGATCCTTCCTCCTTCCAAAAAGAATTATGTTCCACTTTCTGGTGTAGGGCATCCAAAGATCCTTTAGTTCTCTCAACTATGAAAGCTCCCTGCTAATTGCTATATCTTTGGGAGGAATCCTTCTGAGGATAAGGTATCAGAGGTCCTTAAGCACTTCCACTTTGTCCAGCTATGGAGAAAAGTTTGCTCCTATTACAATGTATATTCACCATTCTAGTAATGAGACAAAACCAAAGCCCAACCTAAGCTAGATCACAATAGACAAAAGTCTCAGTGCCAAACAAGACAACTTCAATAGGGGTGATCATGGTGAGAAAGAAAATATACAACCCCAACAATGCCACCGTTCTTTGGCTATGCACCGTAGATGGCACTAAAAAGATCAAACAGAAATTCAGATGATAACAAATAGGCGAAGCTTGGATAACGAGAAGTCCCCAGATTTCCATTCACATCACACACAACATTAATGGAACATACCTATGTCAGGATGCCTATGATTCCTCTAAGGCAAAATCATATGTGACAATTTGACCAGAGGAGCCTCGAATAAGAATGAATCTTGCACTAGATTTTCCACAAAAAATCCTGAAACACATGCTCCAACAAATGTAACAGCCAACAGGCAATTAAAACGAACATTACATGATTACAGGCCAGCCCAGCTGCAACAGAAAACAACCATCTCAGTATCTATAACCAATTTATCTACAGAAACAAAAGTCATTGATTAAACAAAAAGCAATTATTACAAATAGTTTTCATTCTTCAATCACCCCCATTCAGAAGAGAAGGGTTTACAGAAAACACCCCCACCCCAGCTGCAACAGAAAACAACCATCTCAATTTCTATAAACAACCTATTTACAGAAACAAAATTCATTGATGAAATAAAAAGCAGTTATTACAAGGGGCTTTCATTCTTCAATCACCCCCATAAGAGGAGGAAGTTTAAGAGGAACAAAAACATCAACTTGAGCCACTCTGGTCATTAAACGTAATCATAGTTGCTTGTCCCAATCATACACTTCACTCTTCCATTTTAGTATCCTCATCATCAATTTCCTCAATCTTCATCTTCTTCACTGTCAGAGCTGCGTCAACTCTTGGTCTATTAGGCATCTGAATCAAAATATCTGACTTCTGCCCAATTGTAGGATTAACAATCCCTCCATTCTTTTCTACTCGGTAGACTAACTCTCCCCCCTTAGGCCCAGCATCTATGTAAACTGTTGAATTCTCATCAATTTCTTCCCTCACAAGCATTCTAGAGAGCTCTGTCACTACCTTCCTCTCAAGCCACCTCCTAATAGGTCTAGCACCATAAACCTGCAAAGTAAAGAAGAGATATTAAGTACAAACATTTCTTTTTGCATTATATAGTAAACATATATGTTGCTTTGGCATATGAAACCAACCGGATGATAGCTCTCAGCAAGGATATAGTCTAGCGCTGCATCAGTCACAGCCAAAGAAATTCCCCTTTCAGCAAGACGACTTGCAACATCATTCATTTGTAACCTTGCAACCCTCCTTAGTTGCTCGTGTGAAAGAGGGTCAAAAACCACAATTTCATCAAGTCGGTTCAACAATTCTAGCCTAAAATGCCTTCTCACCTGTTAAAAGGCATAAAACAAAATATGTTAGTATATGAGTCACAACAAGAAGCACATAAACATTTGTCATACATATTGAATGGCCTTTAAAAGATACCTCCTGCATTACTCGATCACGAGCTACTTGCATTGAACATTTTCCTAAAAGTCCAGTCAGGAGGTGCTCTGCTCCAAGATTTGAGGTCATAATAATCAGTGTTTCTAAAGTCCATAGTGCGACCTCGACCATCAATTAACCTCCCACCATCCAAGACTTGAAGAAGAGTATTGAACACAGACGTATGTGCCTTTTCCACTTCATCAAAGAGTACTACACTGTATGTAAGGCCTTCGCCTTACAGCTTCAGTTAGCTGACCACCTTCCTCGTGTCTGACATACCTGAAAGTCCAAAATAGAGAGTGAAATACAATTCTTATATGATTATTTACAGTTTACACCCTACTTAACAATCAGATGAGCAATGCACTTACCTAGGTGATGCACCAATCAATCGCGAAACAGAGTGTTGCTCCATGTACTCAGACATGTCAATTCTCACCAATTGATTTTCGTCATCAAAGAGTTGCTCAGGAAGTGCCTTTGCAAGTTCTGTCTTACCAACACCAGTTGGACTCAAGAATAGGAACGAACCAGTTGGTTGTTGAGGTCTTCCTAGTCCAGCTCTTGATCTCAACACTGCCTCCACAACAGCATTTACTGCTTGGTCTTGTTCCACAACTCTCTGGTGCAATCTGTTGCCAAGTCCAATCAACCTTTCTTTCTCATTTTGGCCCATCCTTATCAGTCTAGCGGTTCACAACCTCAGCTATGTGTTCTGGTCCAACAGTTTCTGTCAACATTAAGTTCTCCTCAGTGCTCCCTTCAAGATGTTGTATTGCAGATTCCACCTCTTGAATTGCCCCATATCTCAGGTCTGCAGCTCTGCCTAGATCATATCGTCTCTCGGCCTCTTGTAGTGCAAAGTTGAGCTCTTCTCGTTTCTGCTTGAGCCTTCGAATCTTGTCAATCCTCTCCTTCTCTTTTTTGTACTTCATCATCAAAGGTTGAAGCTTGTCTCTCAAGTCATCAAGTTCTTTCCGAACCTGAATATAACAAGAGAAACATAATTATCAATACAAGAATAGAGGACTATTAATGGAAAAACTCTCAATGTAGAAGCACAAATACTTCTACAAGACGGGCTTTGCTAGCTTTGTCCTTTTCTTTCTCCAGAGTGTGAAGTTCCACTTCTAGCTGCATTCTCTTTCTTTCAAGGTTGTCAATTTCTTCAGGTTGACTATCAAGTTGTACTCTCACATTTGCACAGGCCTCATCAACTAAATCAATTGCTTTGTCGGGAAGATGACGGCCTAAACAAGAAAAAAAAAAAAAAAGCACATCAATTCTAGAACAACCATTATCTATATACCATGGACATTTTAAACAAAAAGAACTCAAAACATTAAGCAAGAGAATTCACACAGACACACACCAAAAGAGTACATACCAGTAATGTATCGACTAGACAATTGAGCTGCTACAACCAGAGCACGATCCAGAATCTGAACACCATGATGACCTTCATATCGCTCTTATAACCCACGAAGGATGCTAATGGTGTTAGGTACACTAGGTTCAGCCACATAAACGTACTGGAATCTTCTTTCAAATGCTGCATCCTTCTCAACATACTTCCTATATGCCTCAAGCGTGGTGGCACCAATGCATCTAAGTTGACCCCGGGCAAGCATAGGTTTGAAGAGGTTGGCAGCATCCATTGAGCCTTCAGTTCGGCCAGCCTCAAGAACCAGATGTTTCATCAATAAACAGAATCACTTTTCCCTCAGCCTCTTCTAATTCTTTCAGAACTGCCTTCAACCTCTCTTCAAATTCTCCCCTGTACTTTGCACCCGCAACCAATGCACCCATATCCAATGCAATAAGCCTAACATCAGCAAGATTATTGGGAACATCCCCTTTAACTATCCTTGTGCCAAGCCTTCCACCACAGCCGTTTTACCAACCCCTGGTTCTCCAATGAGGACTGGGTTGTGCTTTGTCCTCATAGACAAAATCCTCACAACCCTTCGTATTTCCTCAACCCTTCCAATGACAGGGTCAACCTTCCCAGCTTGCTCAACAAGGTCACGGCCACAAGACTTCAAAGCTTGGAAAGTTGTATCCCCAGAAGCACTTTCAACACCAGCTCCTTTTAGCAAGTCACCAATTTGAGAATCTTCAAGAAGGCCCAAAATCAATTAGTCAACAGCCAAATGAGTGTCTCCACGTAACTTCTGCGTAGCCTGTGCTCTACGAATGGCTTTTATGAGGGTTGTGCTTGCGGGTATCTCATCAGGAGGAGGAGACTGAGATGGTAATTTCTTCAGTGCCTAGTTGAAAACCCTCTCTGCGCCACGTGCAGATTCTTCCCAACATCATTGGAAATGGCTTGGAAGAAAATGCCACTGGGATCAGAAACCAGAGCTGCTGCAAGGTGAAGGGGAGTGAACTGTGCATGCCCAGCACTCGTTGCCAGTTCATGGGCGCCAACAATAGCCTCGTTGGTCTTGTGAGTGAACTTATCAGGATTCATCTATGGCCTCTCACAAACTGCAGAAGATTATGGTACAAAAATAAGTACTTAAATTGTTGTACTTCATCATGAATCACTTTAAAAATGGAAAGCATCTGTATGATCAAAGGAATTGTATCCAATTGGACTCAAAATCCTTTCAAGGTTGTGTTTTCACATTCCAAAATATTACAAACAGGAGAACCCAATAATAATTGATGATAATTTCTTGCAATAAGTGAGAATGAACCATTAGAATTGAAGGTGAAAAGAAAATTAAGAACGAAAAGAAGACAAAAACCAAAACTTTAGTCGAAAATAAACCCACCCACAAACAGAGCAAGCCTTAAAATAAACACAAAAAGAGATTGGCATACCTTTAGGCGCAAAAGATGGAAGATTTCAGAAAATTGGCTTCAAGAACTGAGAGAATGGGGGAAGGAAGAAAATCACGAAGCCTTGATGGAATGAGACTGAGAGCGAAACAAAAAAAGGATATTTTACAAAATATGTTATAGGAAGCGTTATGGGCAAAATGGATGTTTTGGTCTAAAAGCAAAGCAGTGACGAGGAACGAAAGCCTAATTGTTGAGCGAAAAAAAAGTATCTGGAAAGACAGGAAAGCTTCTCGACGTTTCCATGTGGATGGAGAAACACCTAGAGGCTAGAGCTGTTCTCTTCGTTGTTTTCCTTCCAAAATTAACTATGCAATTTCTTTTTTCTTTCTAAAAATTGTTTAAATAATTGTCTTCATATGTTTATTACTAATAAATGTCTTTTAATTTATATTTTTTATTTTAATTTATATAAATACTTTATGATATTAATAAATTAATTTTTAAGTGATTAGTTATTAGTTTATTGCATTTATCAATTAATTCTTTGAATAAAAAAATAATAATTTTTTATAATTTTGAAATATATTTAAATTTTAAAAATAATTTTTCATAATTTCTTGTATAATTTTAATTGATATTTTTATTCATATTTTAGTTTTTAAAAAATTATATAAAAAAGATATTTAAAAAAAATTAGATTGCAAAAGACGAAATCTCCTTTCTTTATATACACACTTCCTTTAACTTTTTATTTTTAAATAAATTTTTTTTTAAAAAAAGTTTGAATTGCATGAAATTTATTTAAACTATTAAAATAAAAAATATAAATTACATTTCACTTAAAAATATAATTGATTTAATTTTATTTGATTTATAAATTAATTTTTTTATATAAATAAAAAAATATTCTCACAAGATAAAATAGAGATGAGAATAAATCAGACAACCTATCACGAGTTTATGAGTCAACTTATTTTTAATCTTATTAAACCTGACATATTTATTATATAAATTAAATGGTGTAACACTTGTGTGATGCATGCAAAAATTTAAAAAGAGAAAATAAAACTAAAAAATAATGATATATTATTTAAAAATTATAATATAATATTTAATTAAAAAATTACTTATAATAATTTTAAAAGAGATGTTTAATAAATTATTATCCTTTTAATTTTACATAATTTAAAATTATATATTCATTACTTATTCTAAGTTTATTTTAATATCTGTTAGTATTTTTAATATTTAATATTTTTTATAAAAAAATTTAATAATAATTATTGATTAATTCATATTGATAAAAAAAGAATTAAAATTTTAAATTTAATTTATAAAAAATTAAAAAGTGAGATAAAAATATTATTAAATAAAAAGAAAGAATAAAATAATAATAAAAAAAAAAGAAAGAAAGAAGAATTTTAAAAAATTTAATTTTTGAATTTTTTTTAAGATTTAAAATTATGACATATTAACCATCACAATAAATACATTATAACATTCAATATTTACATTCCACATAAATATTATTTAATAGAGTCAAATGTCAAAATAGAAATATCAAATTATATGGTCAAAATAACACATAACAAAGTCAAATTACTTAGTTTCTTTTATAAATAGAATAGATATTAAACTTTTATAAAAGTCTATTTACTTAAATAGGTCAGGAAATTAAAAATATCTATTTAACCTAATATGTTAGCTTATTTATCTATTTTGTATAAATAATTAAAAAGAAAAAAAAGTATACAAATCTCTTAAAATTTACGTCATTTGCAAATAACTTATAAACCTTCTATTTTCTTTCTATTTATTTTAAATTATTTTTTATTCAATTTAGAATGAATATAGGTGAATAGAAAAGTTTATTTGTACAATTATTATAATTTAGATATTCATTAGGACTATTTTAAAATTTAAAGGATTATTTGAAAATGATCCAAAGTTTAAGAAGTCACTCTTTTTTTAATTAAAAAATAATATTTATATCATTTATTATTATATATTTTTATAATTTATTAATCTTAAACATAATTTAATAATTTTAATTAAAAACATAAATTATTTGAAAAATTTTAAAGTATAGGCTTGTTAATTATTTAAAATTTTTATATAATGTAGACCTTTAAAGAGACTTATAGGCCAAGTCAAACTTTTATATGTTCATAAAATAGCTAGACTGAGTATAGAAAAATGCTTATGTCAGATAATATGTCAGGCTCAGGTTTAGTGTTTTGCAAAATAGGTCAAACATATTTAAATAAAGTCTAAGCTATTTATTAGGGACTATTGGGTGACTGATGAGAGACCTATGGCCTAACTTATTTTTAGTCTTACTAAGCCTAACTTATTTATTATATAAATTAGGTTTAGGCTTTTATAATAGGCTAGGTCTAAGCTATTAAAAATATTTATTAGACTTAATATGCCGTATTTAAAAATATAAGTTTGTTAACTCAATTTAAAATTTTTATATAATAAAGGCCTTCGAATAAATTTATAGGCCAGACTAACGTTTAATATCTTATAAAACATGTCAGGTTTATTTAAAGAAAGTCTAACTTATTTTTACCCCTACCCATAGGCGTAAGACATAACTCACTTTTGCTATACTAATAATTTGTGGATTATTTATAAATCAATTCTTATAATGGAAATGTCTTATAAAAAAATAATTTGATTTCATTTGCAAATCAAATTTTGTCCTTGAAATACTTTAAACATGATTAAAATTTATTTTTAATAATTTACTTGATTGCTTTTATTTATATTAGAATAAATTAATAAGAATAAAATTATTAATTGAAATAAAATCAAGTCAAATCCACTCAAATTTAGCAAATCCACTCAAATTTAACAATTTCTAAATATGCATAACGTAAATATTATCAATTTCTAAATCAAATTAATTTTAATTTTATAACTTCTAAATATAAAATTTTATTTACAAATCAAATCAATTCATATTTTAAACACATTTTTAAGTTTAAAAAAATAAGGAATTAACATTTTGTTAACTAAGAGAGGAATGTGAGCTATTATTCAAGTGGTATTTTTTTTAATTAAATGTATATTCAGTTCAACAAATATTTATTTGGTTAATAAATAATTTGAGAAATATTTTTCAAACCTTAGGTAGTCTCCAGTTTTAAAAAATAATCAAAAGTTATATTTATTTTTAATTAAATGCGTAAACAAATTTCTGTCCAACCAATATTTATATCAATAATAAAAATCATCACATGTGCATTATGTATTAACGTATAGGAGATTTTTTTTATATCCTTTATTTTTATAAAAATATTAATATTTTTAATAATTAGTGACTAATATTAAACTATGTGTTTTATTTAATTAAAATATAATTATTAAAATATAAAATATAATATTTATATTTTAATTAAATAAAATTTATAATCAAATATTAATCATTAATTATGAAGAGAATCGACAAAATGATACCGTAAAGACCTCTTCATACTTCACATAAAACAATTGGGAAAGAGAAATTTACTTACATCACTAGAATTCTACTTTTGACTTTACATTTTTCATTCTACTCATTTTTCAATTAATTATTCTTTTCTTTTAATTTATTAATAAATAAAAGAAAAAAAATTTACAAATTTTTTAAATTATTGTAAGTCATTTACAAATAAACTTTAAATTTTAAAATTATTTTAATTAGTACTTAAATTATAATAATTATACAAATTAATTATTCTATTCACCTTTCTTTTATTTTAATTTAAAATGAATGGAAGAATTAATTTGTATAATTGTTATAATTTAAGTATTAATTATGATAATTTTAAAATTTAAAAAATTATTCACAAATAACACAAAGTTTAAAGGATTTATTTGTTCTTTTTTCATAAATAAATTTAGTAAACATAAAAAATTTAAAAAAAATATCTTAAATTTTAAATTATTTATAAATAACCCCTTAAATTTATAATATTATTAAATAAAATAAAATAATAAGAGTTATTCTTGCATATAAAATTTAATCAATTGTCAACTCGTTTTCACAAGTATTTTTCAAAATAATTTTGAATATACACATTTCAAAAATCTGACATAATTTTTATTTTATGCGCTACTGCTGATTCGGACGTAGCCCAATTAGTCGGGGCCGAATAAATACGATGGGCTAGATTTTGATTGGAAGTTTTGTAAATTTTAAACTCAGAGTTCAACGAAAAAGAAAAGAAAAGAAAAGAAAAAAAATAAACCGCCCAGTTCCTATGTTGTTTCTTAGGCTGTGTTTGGATAAAGTAATTTAAATGAGGAATGCAATTTTTTAGAGGATTTAAAATGCTGTGTGTTAAAATAATTCGTTTGGATATTTAATAAAAGAATTTTGAAAAATCTGGGTATTTTAATGGAGTAATTTTTTACCCAATAATAAGGAATTTGAAATGACACTTTTAGAGGTGAGATTTCTGAAATCCCTCAAGTCTCCTCTTCCTTTCATCCTCGGTCTCGTAAGTTTCCTCTGGCATGGCTTTGCCTCCAATGATTTTCTTCGTACCTTACGACTAGGGCTTCCTCTTTCCAGCACACCTTGCAACGGATGTGCAACTATGGCACCAGCTAGTTCAACACAGTCCCTGTGTACACCATCCAACACAGATCTGATCAAGGCTGTGGATGCCACTGCCTTGTAGCTGTGAGCCTGCAACGAGGGAGAAATGTGGCAGCGTCGTCCACTATGCCTACTTGGTGGCGCCAGGGAGCAGCGTGGAAAAGATTGCTCAACAGTACAGCAACATCCAAGTCACGCACCTCAATTTGAATGAAATTGCTAATGCCAAGGACCTATTGGACATGTTTTTCAGTAATTCATTTTTGCCACTTACCCAGCACCCATTTGATCTCTAATCCACCCAGTAGATCCTTGGAAATTGAGTTTGAACCAGAAAGGGGAAGAGGGAATCCAACAACTCAATAGTTTTACAAGGTTTGGTAGAATGGGAAGTGGAGAGGCGAAAAACACTCTACAACTTCTCCCAGCCCAAAATTCAAAATTTGTAAGATGTTATAAAGCCTGCTTTGATTGGGGTTTCTTATATGCATGCATAGAAAACAAATATAAGCAAGCTTTTACTATTCCTTATAATTTTGTTTCTTTCATTTTGAAGTTAAGGACGATAATAAAGGTATTAAATCAAAACTCAAGTGATGTCATAAAATTTTTATCAGTTTTGATAAATACTCATTGTATATATTCACATATTCGAACCTTATATATATATATATATATATATATATATCGCATACAATTATGCAAAATAACTATCACAACTCAATTTTTTGGCAAGTAAAATAAATTGAAATTTTCTATATAATAAGTAGATTTTATACTATTTACTTTTATCAAAGTATTAAATTTGCAACTTCTGGAAAGAAAATTTGGCCTTTACTTTCCTGAAAGATATATTGAAAACCGTTTCTTTTTTGTTTTTTTGGTTCTGTTTCTTAGAAGCCAAAAAATTTAGGACTCCTCAGAGTGGCTTTCTTTGGCTCCAAAGTAATGGCACCGTTCGGAAGACTAGGAGGAGGAAGGACTTCCTCAATTCCATCAAGGATTTTTTAATGTGTATTTAAATTAACTTATTTTGTAATCAAAATAACTTATAATCAAAATTTTTTTGAAACAACTTTAAAAAAAAAAAGCCATTTTCTTTTCTAAAATTAACATGCATTAACTGTCCTCAGATGAAAGATCTTCTAAAGGAAAATTAAGATACAGAAAACAGCCTTCTTTCACTGATTTCTGATCACCATTAGCAAGCATATTCAACAAGATATTGTGACCTGGGAAAAATACTACATCAGTGTGACAAGCTCTTTTAATATATAAGGATGAAACAGTAAAATTTCAACTTTATCAAAATAAACATAAACTAAAAAAAAAAAAAAGAGCCATCTCAGCTTATGCTCTACCCGAAAGCTGCACTCCGCAAATTGTTCCTTGCAATCGCAATTGCAATATCCTGAATAAAAGACAAAAAAGTGGATGACTTCCCTGGAACAGAACAGAAAAATTCATACTTGGTACTTGGAAATCTCACCCTTCTGAAGTCAAATAAACCAAACAAGAAAAAATTATGATGGCAAGGACCATTCAGATAGCATTTTAAAATAACAAAATATAATTTAGCAACCAATAATAAAAATGCAAAGACATAAATAAATCAGATAGCAGAAACAGATGGCTCATCTCATGGCAAAGGCATAAATAAATCATACTCATGTTTTACATTTAAGGTTAAGACTTAAAGGCTACTCACTAGGAAAATCTGGCTTAAAGAAATTCATTCCTCATCACTATCATAAACAACTGCCATTCGTCGATGGGCTGCTGTTTTCCTTGGAGGCGAGTCCTCATCAGATTCAAATCCCTTCCTTTTGACACTGCCTCTAAACTCCTTACTCTTCTGCTTTGGTGCCTGCAAGAAAACATACGAATAGTATTGAAACTACAGCAATTGATCATGTTATCATCCTTATTTTCCACCTTAACTTATAACTGGATAAATTACAACAATTAGGGCAGGCTTTTACCCCAACAGACATATAAAACTCTAACCGAGTGCAGGGAGTCACCACAAGTAAACCCCAAAAATTAAAAATTAAAAATTAAAATAAAAGAAAGCAACAAGGATACCCAATATATTGATGCAGCATTAATGATGAACTAAACAAAGCCAGTATTTTCCTTCCAAAGTTCTGAATATTAATAACATGTATAAGTATCCAAATCTCCGTTGAAGAATCTCAGGCTCCTAAACAAAGGCCTCCATCCTCTTCATGCAACATTTTCAAAGTAAAGCAAGAAAATGCACCATTATTAACTTTGGCAGCCTCTTGTGAATTGCAGCCACAGTTGTTGCCACAAGAAGACTGCTGGCCATATGCAGAAAATTGCTCACAAAAGATGCACTTATGATAAGCACCGGTATTTCACCCTCCTCACACAATGTACAACAATAGAGAGGACACGGAGATGCAGAAAGTAGCCCATTAAACAAAAATCAAAATAGCTTCCAAGTTATGGACCAATACACAGTATGGAAACATGAAAATGGGAAAAAAAATAGAAAAGCTACCAAAGTGCATGAGCCAATCAGATGCAATTCCTTATGCCCTATTAACAGCAATGACGCAACATATAATTAGTTAGAAATAAATCCCTACGACCAAAGTTAAATCCAACTACTTTTTTTAATAAAATAATTAATACCTCCTCTTCCTCCTCCTCCTCTGATGCATCATTAACTTGTGCCACTTCTTCATAGTGTTCTTCTTCTTCCTCTTCTTCCTCATCCTCATACTCTGGCTCAGTATCCTCAGCCCTCTTACGTGAAACAGGCCTCTCATCTTCCTCGTCATCAGTTTCATACTCAGACTCCTCTCTCTCATCATCTGAGAAATCTATCGGTCGACGGGAGGATTTAGCAGGTGGCAAGGATGACTTACGAGTGATATCTTTGGGTCCATGTGACTACAATTCCAGAAAATAAGCCTCACTAGTGACAATGGCAAAACCATAACCAACAAATGTACAACTACCTGGAGACAGTAATAATACCTTTTTAGCATTCATAATTCGTTTCTCTGCCCGAGCTTCCACTTCCAAATCTTCCTCAAAGCGACGCTGAGAACGACGAGAATCATAATAATCTGTTTCATCATCCTGAAAAAGGGGGGAGGGGGGGAGGCAGGAAACATAGATGTCAATAGAACTGAACCAGTTTAAGCAAGCGGATATGCCTAAAGAAAATGCATATGCAAATAAAGACTAAAATGTCTAGAGAGCAATCAATATTCTGAAACTATACCTCATCCAAAGCATCCTCCAAGAACCCAGGAGACAGTTGACGCCTCCTCTCCATAGTTGGAGCAGTATATTTCCGGCTCACTTTTTCACGCTTACGGTTAAGAAGTACATTAGCCCTGATTGTTTGACTTTCAGCCTGTAAAAAAAATTAGGAAATTGGATAATGGTATCCAGCAGACACAATATAAGCATGTGACTACTATATCCAATTGAGTGTACCTTCTCTTTTTCCTCTTTTTCCCTCTCAGGGTCAATGTCAGTAATGCAGTTTTTAACTTTATAAACCTTCTTATGCCTTGAGTCAACAAGAGCAGTCAGCAGCCTATGAGAATTTGATGACAAGGAAGATGGCATAAACCTCATTTTCCTTAATAAACTTCCTTGTGATTGGAGGATTCCCTGTAAGCATGTACACAGTCCACTAGAAGGTAAACAATAACTCATAAAGTAAGTTTGAAAAAAACAAATTTTGAGAATTGATTTGATTTATAAATGAAATGTTTGGAAAGTTATAATATAGGAATTGATTTGATTTTATAATGAGCTCCAAACATGAGAATTGATTTCTAAATGAAATTAAATTAATATAAATCAAATCAATTCCATTTTTTAATGGTTCCGAACACGGTGATAAAGAAAGCATATGAGAATATCGGAATTCACCTTCCCATGTCTAAGGAAAAGATGTGCTTGATCATGCTGTGCATCTTGCACTGATATGTCAAGAACTTCATTACCAATTAATAACTGCAGGCTGCCATCAGACCACCTTACAAAGCGAGCATTGCTTTCGTACTGCAACAACAGAAAAGCGGTGATACTTCAAATAAAAAAAAAAGTGATACTTCAACATGATCATAAATGATATTTTATAAGTGTATATTTGGATTAGCTTATTCTATAGTCAAAACTACTTATAGTCAAAATCTTTCTAAGAGAGCTTTTGAAAAAAGCAATTTTTTGCTAAAAAAAAAAGCTATACCAAACATGCTCTAAGTGATATAGTTCAATTGAAATTATTCCGGTATTAAAGGTTGAAGGACAGTTAACAATAAATAAGAACACATGCACCCATTTTGCCCACATTCTTGCTCACATCCAGTAATGCAAAAGATTACATATAGCATATTCACAAGATAAAGTTTCTGCACCATCTCAACAATCATAACTGCTATTTCATGCTTAGGCAATTTGTGAGTTCATCTTCAATTAAGTAAATATAACTTGACTTTGCACATTGTCACCATAATATTAAACCAATTCAATGTATGATTCATAAATGATTTAGGGCCTGAAAACATTTAAACCCAACATGAACTGAAAGGATTTATGTAGATAAAGAACATGGAGCATTTTATTCCCACGTGGTACTAACATCTTTATCCTATTCCGCATTATATAATAACCTTTTTGAAGTACTTCCTCAGTCAAATCTCACTGAAGCACTAAGCCACATAGCCCCATAGAAGACTTGTCACTAAACATTATATAAACCTTGATCATTTTAATTTCACCAATTCATTTGGTAGGACATACCATGTCAATTACTCCTAGTCAAAACCCAGGAGAAGCATAACTGGGAGAACGCCAAATCCTTACAATGCCATAAACTTCCTTAACCAAGTCTCAGCCTACTAAAATTCATAAAAATCTTGTTCATCCGTATGCATCAAAACTAAATATGATGTTGTCAAGCAAGGACAGAATTTAAGTCATACAAACAAAAGAAATTGAAAACTCCGAATCTTCAGATATATATTTGGCCTAAATATCTTGAATCCATCTCAGTATCAAGCATAATATTCAAAATTATTTTTTTTATAAAACACCTAAAAGTGAAAAGCTAGTAGAAAGGAGTACCAAGGATGTGACAGAAGTCAAAAAGAAGTTATGCACAAGAATATCATCATGTCCTTCATCTCCTATCCATGAGCATTAATTGGACAAGTGTGATCACTGTACCATGGAAAAGAAACTACAGTATATAATTACTTACAGATGTTGTGCCATCAGGATTTCTGATAGCCCTCCAGCGCACAATATTGTTCTCCAAGCGTATGCGTTTCTTGGCACCAGATTCATCAGTCACAAAGGTATCCTCTTCCACATATGTTTTAGGATCAAATGGTTTTGGGTCAACACCCATAATATTAGAAACTTTAATCATATTCATCTGCCGCAAAAGAAAAAAAAAAGTGAGTGCTTGAATATTGAAATTCTACATATCTTGCTAGAATGCACTTCATCTTATAAAAGGCATTTCATTATGCAGATAAGATCCTCTAAAGCAAAACTGCATATTAAAATGTTTTCATCATGATCTTGTTATTATAATATGAGATTGTTCAATGCCCATCACATTAGCAACATTTCACCAAGCATGACATCAGAAAGTTATCATCAAGAACCTGTCCTGAAAGATATGTTCCTTTAATCATTTCAAAATCCAGACATTCACTTATGCACCCTACATATGCCAACTTCTAAATCATAAAAATTTAAACTATGCTAAAGAAGAGTAACAATCACAAGTCTTGTCCAGCCACCCTGAATTAAAGTTAAATTCAAATAAACATATAAAACACAGGCTTCTCACCCAAATAAAACAAGAAAACATATAAATTACAGGCAGACCTTTTCTGGAAGAGCTGGAGGTGGTCGCAATGGAACCTCTAACTCCAATGGGGGCCCAAGTGGCTTCTCTTTGGGTTTCATCTCAATGTTTTCCTCCTCTGACTCATACTGAGCATCTTCATCAGCAAGTATATCCTCTGGTCTCAGGTTCTTTCCATAGCTCCCTTCCTCCTCCACAGGATATCTCTAAGGCAGGAAATTGCTTATATCCTCAATTCTTAAATTTTGGGCGACTGAAAAATTAATGAAATACATTCTTACTATTGACACCCAACACTCACATTTGAATCTTGCTCAATGTCGTGCTGAACTGCATATCCCGCATCCTCCTCTTCTTCGTCGTCAAAATCACCAAATACATCACGAATTTCAGGGGCAAAATGCAAATCATGAGTCTGATCTTTGTCATCTCTGGGTGATCCACTACAAAAAAACAAAAATTTCTCAGTCACAATATCTTGCAAGTTGCAACAGTCATAAACAATTGTACATACTAAGTCTAAGGTCATCAATAATTTTCTCTATTCTATTTGATCCTCTAATTTAAGGTAACTGTGACATCAGATCAATGCAAACAGTGTAAAACAAGATATGCACGGCTAACCCATCCCAGAAATCATACATAGAAAAACTCATTTCAATTCTTTGGTGAAATCAAGTAGGTACTGACAAAACCTGAAATTTTAGCTTTTCCTGTGAGCCTGATAGCTTCTCGAATAACCAGCCAGTGTAGCATCAGTAATCAAGAGTATTTACTTAACCCAGCGGATAAAGCAGGAGAAAGCTAGAAAACATAAATAACTCAAGAAGAAAACCCCAACAACTACTGTAGTTTTCCTTACAAGAACCAGAAAAAAAAAAAACCTTTTTCCCCCCAAATATTAATGCCATATCCACATAAAAATTTCCTTGTTTCTCTCTTTCCCCATCAAATTTTGACTATCAGAATTTTGGAATTTAATTTCAATTGTTAGATACTGAACTTGTGAAGTTTTCACCAATATGAGCAAACTTCCACAGCAGGAAAAGCAAGCTTCCACTGGAATTAATTTCAATTGAATTTGGCTCCTCTAAAGTGAGGGGTTCACTTTAGAATAGTAAAGTGAGGAGTATTAACCATTGATGAGAAAATTACAGAAGTGGATTTTAAATCATGATCTCAACCATTGATTTTCTCATCAACAGTTAATACTCCTCATTTTAGCCTTTAAAGTGAACTCTTCGTTTTAGAGGAGCTAAATCCATTTCAATTGTTAACCAAAACCATAACAATAATGTGAAACAGTGAAAGCATCAAAATCATCCTGCATAGAGATTTGATGAGAAGTGAGAACAACAGAGAAAACAATGGCGGTCATATGTAAGATACCTTGGACTTCTAGCTTCATCAACTTCTTCATCATCATTATCGGGGTAATGGTTCTCCTCTGACCTCTCAGATCCACTATCAATCACATCCCTACGCTTGCTTGTCACAACTCGCTGACTGTAGTCGTCTTTTGCATCACTATCGGTATCTCTTGCCTCACTTTCTTCTATTTGATCACCAACTTCTACCTCTTGGGAACTTTGATCTCTCTCACCTTCACTTTCACCAGGATCAGGATCTCCATCAGGCACATCACCTTCACTTTCTATTTCTACCTCTCCCTGACCCTCTACTTCACCTTCCCCTTCACCCTCAGGCTCCATACCTCCCTCCCCCTCATCCTGAAAAAAAAAAAAAAAATCAGACTTCAGCCATTACCCATGTGTAATGACTTCAAAATAATAATCTGTATACTGTTTCTGGAAAAGAGATAACGCAAAAAGCAAACAACTTGACAAGTATATACGCATATAAGATACGAATAACTTTGCATTCCTAATTTCCTATAGTTCCGAAAAGCAACAGATCGTGTAGTATTCAACAAATTGTAGGATTGAGACCTAAATGCAAAAAGAAACTAGCAACCCTAAAATTTCACTACGCTAGAAAGTAAGGGAACAACAAAATTGGCACAAGAGCTGGTGTCAGGCGAAGCCGTTCAGACAATGAAATTGAGAAAATCGATCAGATTTAGGAAGAATAAGCGGAAAGTAGAATTGGGATTGAGAGGAAAGGGATGTTACAGAGGCGTAATTGGGTTGGGGATTGGATTCGTGCTCAGAATCAAGCTCTTCTTCCTCCTCAGATTGATCGCCGAAGAGGTTCTGCATCATCTGGTGCCGCTTCTCTTCTCCCATGTTTTCTCTCTCTATATCTGTGGCTGAGCTATGGAAGCAAACCTCGGAGATTTCTTCACCGGCAACGTCTAGACCGCGAACCTGCGTGCGTTGGTCCTTCGATTGATGTCTCTCTTATTGTATGGAACATAAACCGGAAGCCCGGGTCGGGTCGGTTCTCGTTTATGAATCCGAATATCATAATGCCTGCCGACATTTGGGTTGATCCGGATAAAAACTCAATTTGCGTTAGCGGATATTCTAGTTTTAACTTTTAACAACTTTCACGCTCATTTAGTAACACAACACTAACTCAATTAAAAGATATCTCTTCTCTATTCTTTAGAATTATATTTTTTTTATATAATAAATTTTAGGAGAGGGAAAATTATCACATTCCAACTGAAGACATGTCACCACCACAAGTTGGTTGAAATTAAAGTAATCAAGACAACCTTTGTGAAAAAAAGTTCTCATCCCTCATAGTCTTACTTAATGCATTAATTTTTGAGGCAACCTTTTCATATCAAGTCTCAACAATATCAATCATTTGTCCTTTACATTTTTTGCCCCTAGAGGATGAAGTCCTGTCTCATTGATTCAATTGGCAGCAAATAGGAAAGAATTTATCTAAATTGGCAACAAAGTATGAACTATCATTTCTGATATTTACAGTAGTGTTTAACATCCCAATAGCTTTAAAAGAGTCATTTAAGTCTATGGTTTTTGTTTTTTATCATTTTAGCCTGTCTTTTGCAGGTGTGACATATTTTCCAATGGCTCTATCTACCCCAAACAACTCCTATAATGTATCATAATACTTAAATTGCATTTTTCATCACTTTGTTGCATATGGTTTATCTTAAAAACAAAAAATGCTTAGCTTCAAACATAATTGCAATAAACTTGCTCATTCGTAAACTGAATGAAGGTGAATAAATATTAAATTTATTTGTCAATTGCCCTATTGAAATCCTCCCACACTTCTTCCTCAACTTTAAATATTGTAGTTGTAAGATTCCACAAAAATCTACTTAAGCCGTTAAATAGATCATATGCCTCAGCAAAATGATCATTTGCTACTTTGTAATGTGTGGACCAATTGCTAACCTCATAACTTCCACCACATTGCTATATGCTTTAATAGTCCATGAACCATAATGTATATTTTCTTTCATCGCCTCTTCTAGTAATGCATTCAACAATGTGATATACATATTATCAAGCCACCATAAATTGTCTTTAGGGACCTGATTAGTGTTAGCTTTTCTTCTCTTTTGACATCTTTCTACTTACAGGGTATCTCAAAAGAAACTCATAAAAACAACATATAACATTCACCTTGTTAATTACAAAGCATAGCTAGATTAAGTAATGCATAGAAATTTGATCAACACAAAATATTTTCCCTACTAAACAAACAACAATTTTTAGATTCCATGACATAACTTGATAAGTAAAAACATAAATAATATATCCTTGATAGCTTAATATTTTAAATATATATAAATATATAAAATAATTATAAAATAATATAAACAGACCGGCCAGTCAGGTTCAATATATAGGTTTTTTTAAAGGCCAGTGACTTAATTTTTTTAGTTAAATAGACTTTCTACTTTTTTAAATTAAATAGATTTTTTAAAAAGCTTTAACCTAACCTAAATAATAAATAGGTTAGGCCAAGCCTAATGCAAATCAAGCTATAAGCTCCTAATAGATAGCTTGACTTTTTTCCATCCCTACACTCCACTATTTATTCTCTCTAAAGATCATAATTATGTTTAACTTAAAAATATAAAGGATAAAACGATGCTTTAAAACATTTGTAAGATTTGAAGATTAGAAATTTTTAAAGCTTAAATTACATTAAAAAGCCTAACATCATGTTTGGTATATGAAATGTAATAACCATTCCGCGCTCTATTTCTTGGAACGAGGATTCTTATATTTGTTAGCAAAAAAAAGTGAAATGGTGATTCAATTTCATAATACCATCTAATCAAAAATTACTATTCTCCTGTAAAGGTGTGATTAGTGATTCCATATTTCATTGAATGATATTTATTTATTTTTCTAATATGCCTCTATTGATTCTATAGTATGAAATTCCCCTTAACTTCATTTCTTTTGCTAACCAACAAAATTTATGAAGTTATACAAAAAAAAAAAAAAGAACATGGACATTGCTCCCAATAATTTATTATATTTTATTAATTGGATTGTCTATATTGCCACATACAGTTCTATATTCTAATTCAGATATAATATTTCTCACTTAAATTTTAATTTACTTTTCACCAATTACATCTCTCTGTATACATAACAGTTAATAATGCTTTCTCTCTATGTCTTCATTTTCATTTTTTTTTTTTGAAGATATTGCTGCAGCGTGGTGGCTCATACAATTTATCAGCCATGTTGACCCGAAGAAAAGGCCCTTATTAGTTTTCATTCGCCAAAGCAATGTGGCCTTAATTTAGTTTCAATTCTTTTTATATTCTTTCGTATTTTTTTTCAACTCTTTTTTTTTTAACTTTGAATTTTGCTTTCTTGTCTTCAACTCTTCTTCAACTTAGCTTAACATAAATTTAAAACTATATTGACATAGATTATATAAGAATACATAAATTATGGAATTAAAAAAATTATATTGGCAAAAATATAAAAAAAATAATGAAACATATATCAAATGTCAATGAAACAAAAAAAAAATAAAACATACCTGAAATTTACAGGGGCATACACTAGTATACATTTATATCACATATAAAATATATAAACAACTTCAATGGATTTTGAACCACGGATTAAGCAATCTCAAAGGGACTTAGTGCCACTTGAGGAACATTTATATCATTTATATCAACTTTGATTCTATTCACATTGATTTCATGTACCATACTAAATTATAGAATGAGAATGATCATTCAATTTTATTCTTATTAAATTCACAATCCACAGAGTCACCATTCCAAGTACTAAATGGATCATAAAGA
Organism: Castanospermum australe; assembly: GCA_019955255.1. Classification (NCBI taxonomy): domain Eukaryota; kingdom Viridiplantae; phylum Streptophyta; class Magnoliopsida; order Fabales; family Fabaceae; genus Castanospermum; species Castanospermum australe. The sequence continues at coordinate 200,261 of NSJW01000376.1, read as the reverse complement.
CTCATATGAATTTTAATTATTGTTAAACTTATATTCAAAAACCACACTAAAAATATTCAAATATTTTGTTCTCTATAAACAAATATTTATATAACATATCATAATATATGAGTATTTGCTTTTAGATACTTTAAAAAAAGAGCTAATATTCGAATAGTAAGGTTTAATATTTGAATATTACTTTTTTTGTAAAAAGATTGGGCTAAGAAGCCCAAACAACAACATAAGAACACAAACTAATAAACAACACCCTTAAAGATAACCCCAGCCATATCATTTCTAAGAATGGCAACAAGGTAAGTGGGTGGATCAAGCCAATGATAGACTCCTAGCACATGTAAATGCCTAATGTTTGCCAGATAGTGGGCAACTTAGTTTGCTTCCTAGAATATATGAATGAGCTCAGTCCTCCACCTTATTCTCAGTAGCTATCTAATACTTCACACTAAAGAAGCCACAAGATGCATACCCTCATACCTATGTTGAAGCATCAATAAAGTACTCTGAGTCCGTTTGAAGAATTGCACCATTCTGCAACCCAAATTCCACACCACAGAAAGGTCATGGCAGATAGCCCATAGCTTAGCGATAGTGATGGAAGATAAGCTAATATTACAAACCCCCAATACACGACCTCGATAATCACGAATAAGACCTCTGCAAGCAGCATTGTAAGAGTGAAGCATAAACCCATCACTATTAACAAAAACCCAATTCACAAGAGGAAATTGACCAAAGTCTCTTTTTTAGTTGAAGGAGCCACATTTGAGGTAGATGTTAGCCCAAGGTTTTTTAATAGCATCGATTCAATGATGATTACAAACAATATGTGACCATTTAATATTGTTTAGTCATACTTGATCTTAGTCAAAGGACTATTTTGCAAATTTCTTAAAAGATTATTTGAATATTTTGTGGAAGTTACAAATATGAGCAAACTGGTAACTATCTAAAGCTATATCAAGTACATCATATGAAGATACAAGCTTAGGCATATCCTTTGAAGAAGAAGAAGACTGTTGTACTATGTTTCATGAAGAAATCCTTTGAAAAATATTTGAGGAGACCAGCTAGGACCCTGCTTATGAATTAAAGATAAGCCTGCTATCAAAGATAAGTAAATTTTAGTTGATGCTGTGAAAGATCAGTCATCTCATGAAAGAAGATGAGCCTACTAGTGCCTATTAGTCAAGCTTCTAGAAAATGAAGAATGAGCTTGCTTATGAACTAAAGATGAATCTGCTTATGATGTCACCTTTTTGCTCTATACTTCTATGCTCAACATGAAAACTATTTAAAGCTAACAAATGTGATTATAGGAGAACCCAAATTGATTCCAATGGATAAAAACTATACTACAAGCAAACAACTTGGAGACAAATTTTGGTAAAAGCCTTCCACACTTGCAAAAACCAAAAAAGTGCATAGAACTTTTTGAAAAAGAAAGATAGGAGTTTGCAACGGTTAAAAGGAAGAAGTCTACATATACCCCTTTCATTTCAATACTTAAGAGGCGTGAATACCAAGAGAACATTTGTGGTTTGTGCTTCCATTGGAAAACATTCATGTTTTGAGCTTAAACCAGCATATTCACTCTGTAAAAGAGTTATTTTTCATATCTTTTATAAAGGCCTTACTTGGCTATTTATTTGAAAGCTTTAAGAGGTTTGATAGTACTTGTTCTAACTTGAAGAAGTTAGGGTTAAAGAAAACAGCTTGTGTACTAACTTAGGAGGGCTAGGGTTGAACAAAGAATACTTAAAAATAGTGAAAATCTCAGTTTTGCTGATGACTGGACATAGGTTCCATTGTTAAGGAACCGAACTAATATAAATCCCTTGTGTAAGTCCTTCTATCCCTTATCTTTTATATTATCTTACTTGACTATATGTTATTTATCCACAGCATGTGTTTTTGAATTTGAATGCGTAAGATTTTGTGTTCTGGATTTTGAGTTTGTGCTAGGATAAGCTTGCTTATGTTAATGTGTGAGCAGTTTTATTTTTGCATTTCATCTTCTTGTTTTAAGTTTTGCATAAAGTTCTAATTGGGCAGGATTTGATTCAACTTTCTTCTTAAATCATCTTTTATCATTAGTAGAAGCATTCGTCACCATCAATCTCCTATATTTAGTCCAAATTCAAAACATTAAATCCCCATCTTTTTTTGCCTTAAGCTAAAAAATCTACTCATTTTTTATTTGCTAAAGAATGTGAAGAGCGACAGGAAAGACAAAGCTCTACTCTTTTCTATCGACAAAGCCCTATTCCGAAGATTATCCATAAGTCAGGTATGAAGGTCTTGAGAGAAGAAGATAGACCATCTCACAAGATGTACAAGTTGATGCCATAAAGTTATCAAGCTACTACAATCTCTTAAAACATGAATCAAGGATTTAGGAGCTTGACTACACATGGGGCATAAAGGATCCATGGTAAGATGGCATTTTTCCTTTTTTTCATTCATTAGCAAACCATTTTTAACCACTAACCAAAGGAAAGTTTTCACTCTCTCCAGACCTTCCCAATTCCAAATAACTTTATACATAGAGTTTGTGTGTAGGTTACTACAATAGAATAGTAAACAGAGTTACCTGTGAAGCTCCCATCATGACTAAGCTTTCAAGCTAACACATCCCAATAGTTGTGTTCGAGAAAGGATGGATTCCAGCAATTCTAGAGCATATTTCTTTAGGAAGCAAGCTCCTGATTCTATCCCAGTTCCAAAGATTATTCAACAAAACAAAGTTAGCCACTGTAGCACTAAGGTTAGTCTCCATGATATTAATAGAAGTAAAATAATTTAATTTGCCACAATTAGGAGTTCAATTACCAAGCCAAAATCCTGTTGTGGTTCCATTACCCAACCTCCAAATAAGATTGTCTTTGTTGACTTAGAGAAAAAGAGAGATAAGAGTTTGTGTGAAACCATGTGTCTCAATACACCACGAAACAACCTATTTATATTATGTACACAATAAATACAAAACTATAATCAAGGCCTAATTACAAAAAACTAAATCAGAGAAGATTCCTACTACTTTACATACAATGTATCTGGACATGTACAATATAACCCTAATTATGTGCATAATCCTAAGAGATTCTAACATTTCCCCTCAAGCTGGAGTATATAGATCATATGCGCTAAACTTGTTATAAATATAACTTATCCAAGGACCTTGTAGGGATTTGATGAAAATATCAGCTAATTGATTATTCGAATTCACAAAGCTTGTAGTGATGTCACTTGATTGGATATTTTCCCTAATAAAATGACAATCTATCTTAATGTATTTGGTCCTCTCATGGAAAACTGGATTAGATGCAATCTGCAGTGCAGCTTGATTATCAATATGAGTTGCATTTGCATCATCTCCCCAAATTGAAGTTCTTTGAGGAGTTGTTTCAACTAAATAAGTTCACAAGTAGTTGAGGCCATGGCTCGGTATTTTGTTTTTGCACTAGATCTTGCAACTACATTCTGTTTCTTACTCTTCCAAGATATTAGATTGCCTCCGATGAATACACAGTGTTTTGAAGTAGATCGCCTATCAGTGGGAGAACCTGCCCAATCTGCATCAAAGTATCCAACAATCTATGTATGTCTTTTATCTCCACAAATGAGGCCTCTTCCTGGAGCTTCCTTAACGTATTTCAGAATATGAACCACTGCATCCCAATGACCCTCACAAGGAGAGTTCAAGAACTGACTAACCACACTAACTGCAAAGGAGATGTCTGGATAGGTAACCGTTAGATAATTCAGTTTCCCTACCAATCTCCTATATCTTCTTAGATCTGATAAAGACTCCCTTGATTTAGTAAAAGTTTGACATTTGGATCCATAGGAATGTCAATAGTTTTGGCATTTATTAAGCTTGTTTCTTTAAGGATGTCCATAGCGTATTTCCTTTGTGAAATTACGACTCCATCCTTAGATTATGCCACCTCAATGCCCAGAAAATACCTAAGTTTACTAGGGTCTTTGGTCTAAAAGTGATGATAAAGATGTTGTTTTACTTGTTGAATGCCATAGTGATCACTTCTCGTGATAACAATATCATCAACATACACAATTAAATAAATGCAACCTTAGGCAGTGTGACGATAGAACATAGAGTGATCGGCATCGCTCCGAATTATACTAAACTATTGTATTATAGTACTGAATCGACTAAACCAAGCCTGAGGAGACTATTTAAGTCCATACAAGGATTTATGAAGGCAACAAACCAGGTTAGAAGACTCCCCTTGAGCAACAAACCCAGGAAGTTGCTCCATATATACCTCTTCTTCGAGATCACCATGAAGGAAAACATTTTTGATGTCAAGCTGATGAAAAGGCCAGTGGCAAATTATAGCCATGGAAAGAAAAAAGCGAACAAAAGCCATTTTAGCCACTGGGGAGAAAGTGTCCCCATAATCCAAACCAAAAATCTGTGTGTATTCCTTAGCAACTAGTCGAGCTTTGAGGCAATCAATTTTACCATTAGGACCAACCTTGACTGCATAGATCCATTGACAACCAACAAGAGATTTCTTGGGAGGTAGATGAACCAATTCCCAGGTACCACTACTTTGAAGTGCACTCATTTCATCTAGCATTGCTTGTTTCCATCCAAATTGTGATAGAGTATCATCTGGAGATTTAGGGATAGACACAGAAGTCAAGAAAGAAAGACAAGTATAATGCGTAGAAGATAAATGGTGATAGCTCAAAGTAATATAATGAGGAGAGGGGTTAAGAGTAGAACGTATACCTTTGCGGAGAGCAATGGGAAGATTAGCTTCAGGAGGCAGTGTCGGAGTTAGTAAAGGAGCTAGTGCCTGGGAAGAGTCCTTAGTGATATCATGAACAGTAGCTAGTAGAGGTAAGAGCTCCAAAGAAGGACGTGGTCGACGTTGATATATTCGGTAAGTCTAGTCGGAAGGTGGTAGTGCCTCAACAGGTGGTGTCTGATGTGTGTTGAACTCAACATGAGTAGAGAATGCTGGAATGGGTAGGATAGTAGAAATGGGTTCAGGAGATGACTGTGTGGACTCAAAGAATGAGACAGACTCAAATAAGGTAACATCAACCGATATAAAGTAACGCTGAAGAATAGGTAAAAAAACAACGATAATGCTTTTGGAACAGCGTGTAACTGAGGAAAACACATTTAATAGATCGAGCCGAAAGTTTGTCAAGTCTTGGAACGAGATTATAAACAAAACAAGTAGACCCAACACGAGGTGGAAGGGTATGAGTAGGATCATGAGAAAACAAGACAATATGAGGAATTTTGTTATCAATAACAAATAAAGGCATGCGATTGATAAGATAACAAGCAGTAAGAACAACATCGCCCAAAAAACGATAGCGAACCTTACCATGAAGCAAAAAGGTTCGAGCAGTTTCAATTAGGTGTCTGTTTTTGCGTTCAGCAATCCCATTTTGTTGAAGGGTATGAGCACATGATATTTGGTAAAGAATGTCCTTATAAGTCATAAAGGATTGAAATGGTGAGATAAATATTCACGAGCATTATCACTGCACAAAGTACGAATGGAAGCGCCAAACTAATTCTTTATTTCATGATAAAAATTCTGGAATATGGAAAAACAACTCAGACCTGTTTTGCATAAAAAATAACCAAATACATCTAGAATAGTCATCAATAAAGGTGACAAAATACTTCGACCCAAAAGTAAAAAAACAGTACGACAAGGATCCCAAACATCAGAATAAACTAAAGCAAAAGGAGACGAAGCTCGATTAAAGACTTATTAGAGAACGAATTATGTATGTGTTTCCTTAATTCATATGACTCACAAGGAAGCTCGATAACTTGGAGAGACTCGGCACTATCCATTGAAGTTTGGCAAGGCAAGAATGACCCAACTGAGCATGAATATGGAGAGGGGAATCAGTAACAGAACAAACATGAGATGGGTGGGAAAGCCAATAAAGACCATGGGACTCACATCTGGTGCCAATCATCCGTCTCGAACTCCGGTCCTGTAAAATGATAGAGTCCTTAGTAAAGGTAACCATACAGTCTAAAGAACGAGTTAAACGACTAATAGAAAGTAAATTAAAGGGGCACCCTGGAACATAAAGAACTAAATCAACAAACAAAAAAGGAAGGGGACGAGCAGTGCCTATCCCTTGGGATTATGTTTGGGAACCATTAGCTAAGATAACAGTAGGTAAATAACCAAAATTGGAGAATTTAGAGAAAAATGGTCTTATTACCAGATATGTGATCGGAATCATCAGAATCAAGGACTCAAGGGCCAAGGGATAGTGACTGAGATATATAAGCAAATGAATTACCAGTGTATACAACTGAGGCAGTGGAACCTGAGGACTGATGTTCTTCAAACCATTTCAAAAAATCTGCATAATCGGCTGGAGCAGCCTTAGGAGGTATTGATGTCTCAAGTGTATCTGTAGGAGCTGTCTGAACAACATTAGCAGTTTGTGGTAGACAGCCATATAAAGTCCAACACTTATCAATGGTGTGGCCTAAGCGATGACAGTGATCACATTTAGAACGTGGTTTAGAACTAGAGCGTCCACCACGACCATGACCATGACCTCTGTCCTAAGAAACAAGTACAGATGAATCACCAACAGTAAGAGTAGCCATCGGTCAGAAGTGTGCTTAGCAAGAACTCGGAGTAAGGTAGACCATGTAGTGGACAGAGTAGAGACAGTAGGTGAACCCAAAATCTGATCACTGTTTGTGGAGTACTCCTGTAGTAAGCCATAGAAAGCACGAAGCATAAATAAGGTCCCGAGCCAACCCGATGACTCAAAAATAAATTTTTTATTTTTATTTTTTTCATAAAAGTGATATTTTTAAAGTGTTAACTATGCTCCAATTTAATGATTTTAATGATAGTATGACTAATTATACACATGAATATATGATAACTATTTTATGATATTACAAATTACTAATTATTATGTTATGGCTTTAAATTATTTATTGATTATAACATTTATGTCGTATAATAATAAAATTGGATACCTTATAAAAAATATAATTTGTTTAAGAGTACATAAAAAAATTTAATAGATATGATGTTAACAACTTTTTTAAATATTGTTAAAAATAATACACAAAAAAAGGCCAATAGGCCAGTCCGATTAGCTCGCGACTCGCATTGGACTAGGCTGAGCTGTGCTAACAAAATACTAGCTTGAAATTCTTTTTGATCGCCTCGGCCCGACCCAAAAAATCATTGGCCCGAAAATGGGCCAACTCGAATTGACACATAATCGGCGATGAGATAAAGTCAAAACAAACAAGTTATTAAGAATATCAATTACCATAACTTACCAATTGAACTTAGTTGTGTTCATCTCATGCCGCTAGGCGGTCCTAATTGACACCTCTAGTTGGCAGTGAGAGAAAGTCAAAACAAAGAAGTTATTAAGAATATCAATTACCCTAACTTACCAATTTGACTTAGTTGTGTTCATCTCATGCCACATTTGGAAGTTTGGGACTATAAAAATATTGAGTTTTGTTACATGTTAAGGAATAAATAACAGAAACGATTAAATGAAAAGTAAAAGCATTTAATGTCTTGAAAATATAAAATATATTTAATACTTTCTCTTTTAATAATTAGGATGATTTAATGAAAGATAATAAATACTAATTTTGTTCCTTAATCTATGTCACTAGGACACACATTAACAAAACCTTAAAATATTTTACCAAATTTAGTAAACATCTTGTCAAATTGTTAATATAAGCAACTAAATGGCGTTTAGTGTTTTGACTTGGAATATTTTTGTTGGAAAAGCTCAATGTATTGTATATTCAATTCCCTCAACCCCTATTTTTTTCGGTGTGCTGAAATTGAACGCATACTTGAGCATCATTGTTTGGCCGTGTTACTGTACTTACACAGCTTGATCTCTAATATATGATTTTAAACTCCCTCCCACTTTGAATTTATTTTGTTTCCACATACCATTGTCATATAATTGGCCACATAATACTCCTAAAATATATTCGGCTTTGTTATTTTTTTGGTCAAAGAATTAATGTTATCATGCCAATAAAATAAAATACAAACATCCTTTGAAAAAGTGTATAAAAGCCTAAAAGGACATGAAACAGCCATTTTTGATTTCCCTTTTGTTGATGGAGGGAAACCTCCAAGAGGCACTAATTTAATAATACAACTCAAAAGGTTAAAACTTTCACAGAATGAAAATGAAGTCTTCTTCTGGTATTTACCCAAAACGGTAATGAGAAAAAAAGAGAAACGAAAAATATCACGCGTTAATAATAAAAAAAAAGGTCTCGGTACCACCTGTCGCGTTTCTATTGGATAGCGACGTGATTTTCCATTTACCCCAACAACTCTTCACACGCCCCCTTCCCTTTCTCGGGCTCTATAGCTAACACCCCCTCCTTTGAAACGCTTCCCAATTAGCTAGAAACGGCTTAGCCTCGGATCCGAACCACTCGGCTTCTGTCTCCGCGCCTCGGTTTTTGTTCCTCTGTTCGTTGAAAATTTCGCACTATTTCGATCACTTTATCTGTCTGAGCTCCAACGCCCCCCCATTCCTCCTCCTCCTCCGCTGCAAACCCTAACGCTTGGCTCTTTAACGGGCTCCGAGGATCAGTTTCGAGCTTCAATGGAGGCTTCTGAATGTCACTGTGAGTTCATGGGCTTTGTTTCGATGCCTGAAAACCCCTAGCCTTCTCTCTCTAGGAAACTTTAGTTTAGGGAAAAAGCAAATCTATGCTTGGCTACCTGGTGTTCGGTGTTGGGCGCAATTTTGGCTGCTCGTGTAGTTGTTTTGTGTCGTCTTGTCAATTTAAATGCTGTTTGTTAACTGGAATTATGCCTTGCTTCCGATCTTGCGTGTTTTGTTTGTGAATGTGAGATTTTGAAGTGATTTTCGTTTCTGGGATGAGCTCAGCTGCCGCGAAAGTGGGGGCAAATAATTGTAATTGAGTTTGTGTATTTTGCCTCCCTCCCATTTCTCTCAAAAGTGAAAAAATTTCAGCTTAGGTAACTTGTGCGTATTTGATTAGATTTTAATTTTGGTTCTATTTTCCCCTTCCCTGTCTCTTAGTGTTTGTTTTATTGTCTTAATCTTAGTTTTGGTTTCTGCTGTCATGGGAAGGAAAGTCTGAACTCTTGGCAACCCAATATGACCTTTGTTTCATGAAGCTCTACCTTCCCTTGAAATTCTATTGAAAATAGAGGATAAGGGTTGCTTTGTCCGATTTATGTTGATTTACACATGGTCTACTTGGTTTAGATTCATGTATACATGATTATGTGGATGTCCAGTCTTGTTTTATTTATTTGTTTTTTGTGTGAATTTAGTGTAGATATAAGGAAATCATTTAGTATCAGTTGACTCTTGGCAATTGCTGCCAATTTTCAGTTTTGTTAATGTGTTGAACAGACTATTAGGGTTGTCATTGTTGTTTTCTTGGCAACAAAGATGCACACTCATTGAAATTAAATCTGGATTTCTCCCGAGCAATGTTGCATTTCTTGGTCCTGAAGTCATTTAATTTAACATTAAATGTCATTTTGGTGCAGCCTTAGATTGAATAGATATAATCCTATCAAGTTGATCCATAACAGACATGCTGTGTTGTTTACCTTTTTAAATCTTAATGTTGCCTCATTAGAGAAAATAGAATGTATATATAAAAGCCTTTGCATACGAGATAAAGCACCCTTTAGTATCTTTTTGCAACATAACTTTGTGCAGAAAATAGGTCAAAAGAAGTTCTTCAAAATTCAAATACAGTATTGATGCATCTTCATTCAATTGGTCAAATTGGTTTGGTCTCTGTTTTTAAATTTACTGAGAATGGCTCAGCCAATACTTACAAGTTACAATAGTACAAAGCGACTGCATGAACCTATTGAAAAATTGCATGATTTTCTTGATTTGTATAATTAGTTCCCCTTAGCTTCAACGAAGTCAGGGGACATGGGCAAGGAAAGATATGCTAATTGCTATCCTTAATGCACCCTGTAATCATTATCATCTTGAGAAATAATAGATAAACTAGGAAACTGTTCTATATATGTATACACACACACATACATATGTACATGCAGATCTAATTGATGTGCCTGTTTATTTAACATAAGTCAAATATGTTGTAATACTACCAGGCTTTTGATGCCTTCAGGACAGTACTTAGTGTGGACTGGGGGAGAGAATGAATACACTGAACATTTACCTTTTACTCATCCTTCATTTTCATTTATTGACAATCTGGTTCATTTATAAGTAGATTATATTCAGTTAGTTTTAATTTAGTTCCTAAAAATAGTTTTTGTGCTTCAAATTCTGTGCCTGTGGATGCCATGTGAACCTGGAAGGTATGAACACAGATGATGGATTCTTGTGATAAACTGCTTTGATATCTGTAATTGAAGTGTATGTGTACATGCAGTGCGAAAGGGAAAAGCTTGAGACTATAGATGCTTTGAAGTATTTGGATAAGTTCAGTCTTTGGATGCTTACTGGTTATGGTTTTGCAATGAATTCTAGCTTTGCTTGTCTTTTTGAAGAATAACTGCTAGTTGCCACAAATCTGACGTGGTTATCAACTGTCTTAATGATAGTAAGTTATAGGAATAGTTAAAAACTAGGGGGTGTAATAAGTATGACATAAAACAGATAGTAATATTGAATGCCGTTACTAGAACAATACGCATTGCCAAATAGAAGAGAAGAAGCTGTATATAGGGCATGCAAAATAGAAGAATTGCTGTGGAGTTCTTATGTCTGCATACTGCATGATTATAGTTTCTCCAAGGCATAAACGTGCAGGAAATATCTTTAAGGTTCTGCATTTCTGCTTCATATATGTGCTTCTTACTTTCTTAAGATTCATTGGTATGGCTAATTTGGAAGTTGTTGCAGCCTGTTCAAATTTTCAATTGGCCATAAACTTTGAAGGAGGAGGCTAAACATATTTTGGTTATTTGTTTATATATTTATTTGTGGGTGAGCGGTGGTGACAACTGTTTCCGTAAAGAAAGATTCATTTTTATTAGTAGATATTTTTGGAGAAGGACCATTGCTGTTTGAAACTTTGGTAGAATTTCAATATTGATGTAGGATGGTAGTAAATGAAAGGAAGAACATCCTTACCAGTGAATATAGGGAAAACATTTTTTTGAAAAAAACTATGGCTTATGCTTAAAGTGGGTCACATAAGAGCTATGGTTCAAACTGCTTTCCTTTTTCAACTTTTCCCCTCCCTTCTCCCCATCTTTTTCTTCATTTGAGAAAGAACACTGAGATCCTTTATAAGTATAATCTTTGGGTCTTTGAGATTGCATCTTGAAACGCATACCCCACACACACACATTCATGGAGATATGTGGACGTGTGAATGAACAGTCGCAAATATGAATGGACATTTATATAAAAGAAACAACTTCGCCTAAGCATGCACATTCATGCATAAAAAAACAAGGAATGTTTTAAAACACTTAGCATCGTGCTTAAATCATGTTGAATAAAATAAAGATACAGAACAAATGTTTAGAATATTTTGTTTTACTGTGTAATGTCTTATTATAAATGCTATTCCACTTCATAAATCCTATTATTTAAGCTTGTGTTTTCTGTAGAGTGGAATTAATTGCGGTTTTTTTGTTGGGAGGGAGGGAGTAGGGGGGATTGGGGGAGATGGGTTGAAGGGGGCCATCGCCTAATTTGTTTCCTATGATTGTTATTTTATGGGTCAGTTGTGGAAATACATTATTTGAATTTACTAATCAACCTAAGCTTGAAATCTGAAAGTTTTCAAATGATAATGTGGAATACATAACCTAATGAACCTTTATTCTTCATCTTACATTTGGTGAAGACATCTGTGATTGCACTATATGCATGTTGAATTTGGGTTTGCTAGATAAAGCTTAGAGGCTGCTGTTGACTAGGCAATTTCATTTGGCAACACCATGATTATTATAAAAACGTTCCTCTTTGGAAACCTACTTTTGCATCAGTATATTGCTTGTGTGTGAGAATTGTTTGCATTTCATTGTTGTGCACAAATCCTCAATATTCTTTATTGTGCATTGAGGAGATTTTGGTCCAATATTGTAACCCTTTTCTTTTATTGTGTCAGTACAAAAAAAATTGTAAATGACATGGTGCATTTGATTGATAGTGCTCAAGTATGGCATCTTGCGTGAGATGCAGTTATTGTTATCGTGGCATATCTTTTCACAAATATTCTAGTAGTTTAATATATACTAAATGGATTTTTGTTTGCAGGGATTGTTTTTAATAATTTCCTGGGTTAAATGGTAGTTGCTCAGAGGTGTGTTTTTGGACAGCATCATATTTGGAGAAACTTTTTCTACCTTCCTCCTATGTAGGATGTTAAAAATTTAAACTTTGTTCCTTGATCCACTAGGCCTTCTTATAAATAGTTGTCTGCTGAAAATTTGTGGGCTGGATTATCTATGCCTGGAAACGAAGTAGGAGACAGGGTCCATAATTTTTTTGGTCAAGAGAACTTGTCCCAGGGGCAGTTTCATTCACAGGCAGTTGACGGGAACTGGGCAGGGCTAAGCAACAATTTGTGGGCTGGTAGCCAGAGACCAACTGGTGCACCTTTTATTTCCAATTTGAAGAATTTTAATCTACAGCAATCAGGTAGAAGTTCTACAAACTTTTTTTAATTGTTGTTCAATCCCTTACAGTGATAATCTTTTCACATGTAGTTACACTTATACATCTATATTGGTTTTGCATAACTAAAACTGTGATGTTGAAGTTTAACTGTATCTGTTACCTAACCATACTTACTTTTACTGGCACAAAGATTCTGAGCAGGGACACACAAGCTCTCCAAATTTGCGACATGGTTTGAACCCGTTACAATCAAATCTGAGGCCTGAGTCTGCCAGAAATCAATCACCAAACCAACAAACGGCTGTTAATGGCTATATGCAGGCACATCAGGTTTTCCAGACTAGGCAAAATGAAGCTAACATTTTGGGAGTGGATACAGAATCTGATTGGCATAGCATATCGAGCCTATCAAGAGGAATACCAGTGCTAGAGTCACAACAAGGGAGTGGTGTTGAACTCTATAAGAAAAACTTGGCTAGGACTGATGCTGCTGAATCTCCTGTCAATTTTGATTTTTTTGGAGGTCAACAGCAAATAAGTGGTCGGCATTCTGGCATGCTTCAGTCTTTGCCTATACAGCAGTCAGGGATAAATGACATGCATCTATTACAACAGCAAGTAATACTCAACCAGATGCAAGAACTTCAGAGGCAGCAACAATTTCATCAACTAGAAGCAAGGCAACAGAGTTCTATGACTCCAGCTTCCTCCATTTCAAAACAGACAGTTGCAAGCCATTCTGCATCTCTTATCAATGGCATTCCCATCAACGAGGCATCTAACCTTATATGGCAGCCTGAAGTTATGGCAACTAATGCGACCTGGCTCCAGCGTGGTGCTTCTCCAGTTATGCAAGGATCCTCTAATGGACTTATGTTATCTCCTGAACAAGGACAGGCATTGCGCCTGATGGGTTTGGCTCCCAATCAGGGAGATCAGTCTCTGTATGGGCTTCTGATTTCTGGCTCAAGAGGTACTCCTAACCTGTATTCTCATGTTCAAGCAGATAAGCCTGCAGTGTCTCAGGTTTCTATCCCACACCAGTATTCTCAAGCTCATGGGGACAAGCCTGCACTTGCACACATATCAGCCAGTGGTAATTCATTTCCAGCTCATCAGTATGCTGCATTTTCAGATCAAACTAACACAAATGATGGAACCTCGGTTTCAAGACAAGATATTCTAGGAAAAAGTATGTTTGGTTCTACTGCTCAAGGTTTAAATAGTGGACTTATGGAGAACTTGCAGCAAGTGAATTCTGAGCAAAGGATTGTACCGATGCAAGATTTTCATGGGAGGCAAGAACTAGCTGGATCTTCAGAGATGTCTCAGGACAAGATGGTTGTGCAGGTTCCTCCTCCACAGAATGTGGCTACTCTAGATCCAACTGAAGAGAAGATATTATTTGGTTCAGATGACAGCCTGTGGGATGGGTTTGGCAGGAATACGAGTGGATTCAATATGTTTTATGGCACAGATAGTTTTAGTGGATTTTCATCTGTTCAGAGTGGGAGTTGGAGTGCACTTATGCAGTCTGCTGTAGCAGAAACTTCTAGTAGTGATATGGGTATACAGGAAGAGTGGAGTGGTCTAAATTTCCGGAATCCTGAGCGCTCATCTGTAAACGATCGGCCTTCTACCGTTGATAGCAGCAAACAGCAATCAGTTTGGGCTGGAAATAACTTGCAAACAGCTTCCAATATAAATTCAAGATCTTTTCTTCGACCTGATGTTAGTAGGCCCAATACCACTGAAAACTATTCTGATGTTTCTGGATTTCATCAGTCAGGTCCTGATACTTCACATGAACAGCATGACAGGTTGCAGACTGATTCTTCTCAGAGATCAAATCCACAGTTTTTAGAAAGAGGAAAATGGTTAGATTGCAGCCCTCAGCAAAAACCACTTGCAGAAGGGAGTCATATTTATGGAAATGCTTCTAATTCTTTGGGTTTAGAAATAAATGACAAGGTTATCTCCGGTCCTTGGACCCATCAACAGACCATACTGTCATGTAATAGTAGCGGTGAGCCATTCAATAGATCTAATGGTTGGAATGTTATTAAATCAACCCCACCTGATAGCAGTTCTTTCAAAACCCCTGAAAATGATAACTCATTGCAGCCCCATCGTGAGAAAGCCATGCATGAAGAGATGGGCCATGTTCCTGCTATGTGGGTGCCTAATTCTGATACTAATTCTTCCGTTGGGTTGGGACATGTAAAGTCTGCTGGTAATATGCAGGTTTGTGTTGAAGATTCTGGTATGAATGGTATTGCTGCCGTACCAAATTCAGGCACTACATGGGTCAGCCGGCAAAGCAACCAGCAGCTCCCTAATGTTGATGTATGGAGAGATGCAGATTCGGCGGGGAGCTATAGAAGAAATGAAGGCCCAGGAAAATATAGGCATCATACGGAGAAGAACCCTTTAGTTTTGGAGTCACCAAAGAATGAAAAGATAGAAAGTGAGGTATATGATATGGAGAATAACAAAAAAGATAAATCAGCAGATGGTCTTGGCTCTAACCCTTCCCATCATAAAGTTGGTGGTATGAGAGAAAATGTCAGTTTTGATGGCAGTGATTTGCGTAGTCCAAAGTTCTCTGGTCAGGGAAATCGAAGACCTCCTGTAACTCGTAAATTTCAATATCACCCAATGGGGGATCTGGGTGTTGAAGTGGAACCTCATGGAAACAAACATGTTACCAATTCACAGCCTATTCCCCATCAACCCTTTGGAGGACTTAAAGGTCAGGACCAAAGCTATCTTGAGCAGTCAAAGTATGGTCATTCTGATGGGAATTATACTGAAATGGAGAAGGTAATTTGTAAGACTTTATCCTGCTTTATGCAAGTTTCACTGTTAATTGCTTAAAGTTTTCTTTACTTATCGGAGAATCAAAAGTTGTTTATATCACTTAAAATGTGACAGAGGCATGCTCCTGCTTTTCAGGGTGACTCAAAAAGCTTGGATGATTATTCTTCAAAAAGCACATTTCCTGGTCATATACCAAAAACATTGACTTCATTTGATAGAAGTGCTGGTAATTATGCCTTAAACAAGACTGCTTCAACCAGGTAGTTGAAAATTTGAAAATTTTCTTCTTGTTTTAGTTTTAAGCTTATCAATTTAGTGTGTCATTGTGTGGTATCTCCCTTCTTAATTATTGTTTGTTGAAATATTCTACTTCCTGTGATGGTAAGTAACCAATGCATGTGTGGTTTTGTCAATTTTTCATGTGCTAACTTATGGTCTAATTGGTGCTGCTGCCTGCTTTTCTTGTTTCTTTTTCTTTCCTTTTCCTACTATACTCTTCCATGATTTACATGATGACCTTAGCTCAACTGTTCACCTTGATTTGTTAAAATTATTGTAGTCAAAATATTCTTGAGCTTCTTCATAAAGTGGATCAGTCAAGGGAGCATGGCATTGCAACAAACACGAGCTCTTCTAACCGCCATTTATCTTCCAGGGTGCTTGAGACTGAATCTTCTGATGGATCCGTTGCTCATCCTCAGCAGAATCAAAGTTCTTCGTCTCAGGTCTTTGGTTTACAGTTGGCTCCTCCTACCCAACGGCTTCCTATGGCATCTCCTCCTACTCAACCACATGTTGTGTCTGAGACAGGGGATAAGGGTCAGACATGGTTGGCTACCACTCAGACTTTTCCTTCTCGAGAGTCATCTCATGGGGAGCTTAGGAATAATATTTCTAGTACCTCAGAACAAATTTTTGATAAAGCTTCACAGTGCAGTGGGCTGGGAAATATTCCACAGGCTTTCGCATCTGGCTTTCCTTTCTCCAGGATCCATACTCAAAATCAGAATATGGCTAATCTTGGTGGACAAGTAGCAAACACTCAACATGCTAATACAACTTTTGTTGATCGAACTGCTTCCATGAATCAGATAGATGAATATTGTGAAAGAGCTCAAACTTGTCAATCTGAATTGGCATCTGCTCAGGACATGTCCCAGCTGAGTGGTGTAGACCAAATCCGTCCGGGAGATCCTGCCATCCGAATTTCTGGAGCAGATGCTGGCACTGCACCTCAGCCTTCTGTTACATTTAGTGCATCTCTACATGGTGCCCCTTCAAAAGTTTTACCCAATGTGTGGACCAGTGTTTCTAGCAAGCAACATCCTAATGCTTCAAAGATTCCATCCCAGTCCCAACTAATTAACAATTGTGAAATGACAACTGGCTCACAGAAGCCAGGTGATGAAGGTTCAGAGAAAGATGGTAATTACCTTTCTGCCACTGGTCCTTGTTCTGCATATTCCAATATTTCTGTAGGAAAAGAAGAGTTTCTTAAAGAAAGCTCTGGGCAGCAGATATTGCCCGAGAGTGTTGATGCTGCTGAAGAGGCTTTAAGTGCATCACATGGGAAGGAACCTGTGGTGAGATGTTCGCCTGATGCATCTCAATCTAGCCCAGCTGCTACCTCCAGAGATATTGAAGCTTTTGGCCGGACTTTAAGGCCAAACAATATTTTGAATCAGAATTTCTCCTTTACTGCATCAAGTTCAGTCCATGAGAAATATGGAGAATGATCCTAGTAATCGGGACATGAAGAGATTCAAAGTTTCAGATAATGTGGTGGACAAACAGCAGGTAGATTCCAACCATGGACAACAGTTGTCATATGGATACAATAACATGGTCAAAGATGTGTCTGGTAATAATTCTTCAGTGCCATCATCAGATCATAATTTGCTGAGCTTTCCATCAAAGCCAGGTGATGGACTGGATGCAAATGCATCTTCTCCAGAGGTGGTTGGATATGGTCAGAAAAATGCTCTTGATGTCTCTGATAGTAATAAAGCAACTTCTGTCAGAAGCGATCATTCTCCGGTAAATCTTCAGATGGCACCATCGTGGTTTGAGCAATATGGAACTTTTAAAAATGGTAAGATATTGCCAATGTATGATGTACGGAAAATGACTCCTTCAAAGATTTTGGACCAGCCTTTCATTGTACGGAACCAATCTGATAGTTTGCATCTTCGTAATTCAATAGAGCAAGTTAATAGTCTCAGTGATGCTGGTCTGTTTGGTAATGCTAGGCAAAGTCCAATGCCTGCTTCAGTTGCAAGTGAGCATGTACCTTCTCAGTTATCGTCTCCTACAGTTGAACCTGATGTACTTATTATGAGACCAAAGAAGCGGAAATGCGCCACATCTGAACTCTTGCCATGGCATACAGAACTGACAAATGGTTCTGAAAGGCTTGGAAATATCAGGTGGTTGACAAAACTATGTGATATAATGCACTTACATTTCCTTGTTGCTATCATTGATATAGGAAAAGATCCTGTCTCTTTCACCAGTTGATACTATATTTTTTCAATTGCTTTGAAATAAAATGCCTTGTTTTCTGCAGTGTGACTGTATTTTATTATGTTAAGCAATTTATTAAATGTTTTTTTCCTAAGATGACTGAAATTCCTTATTATTTGGCAGTGCGGCAGAATTGGACTGGGCTCAAGCTGCAAATAGATTGATTGAGAAGGTTTGTTCATGATTAAATCAGTCTACTTAACTGAATCTATAAATTCTTTTGTTAATGAGTTCACTTTACTCCATATATAATTGTAGGTTGAAGACGATTTTGAGGTAGTGGAAGATTTGCCAGCAATGGTGAAGTCAAAAAGAAGACTTGTCTTGACTACACAGCTTATGCAGCAACTACTTAACCCTCCTCCAGCAGCAGTTCTCTTTGCAGATGTTAAGTTGCATCATGAGAGTGTGGTCTATTCTGTTGCCAGATTAGCATTAGGAGACGCATGCAGTTCAGTCTCATGGTTTGGATGTGATACACTCATTCCTCCTGGCAGCAAAAACCTGTAAGAATTGTTTTTCTTCTGAATGGATCATATAATGGTATATATATATTCCTGTTTCATGTAACAATTGACATTTTTGAATGATATATTCTGTAGACTGCCCGAGAAGCTTAAATCATCTGAGAAAATTGATCAGCACATTTTGAAAGTTATGGAAGACCTTGTTGGTAGAGCAAGGAAACTGGAAAATGATATATTGAGGTAGTATCATAGTGTTCAGTTTGATACTTTCTATCCATTATTTTACTTTCTCCATGGTTTTGGCAAATAGTATGTTTGGTTTATACAAGTAACAAATTTCATACACAGGTTCATCTGTGTGTATGAATGCAGATGAACTGGTGCTTTGGCATTATGTCTAAAATTACTATAACTTATTTTCTGCCATTTTTCTACTTGGTGATGCAGATTGGATAGCAGAGCCTCAATTTTGGACTTAAGAGTGGAGTGTCAGGATTTAGAAAGATTTTCTGTCATCAATCGATTTGCCAAGTTCCATGGACGGGGGCAAAATGATGGGGCAGAGACCTCATCATCCTCTGATGCAACTGCAAATGCTCAGAAATCGTTCCCCCAGAAATATGTTACTGCTGTTCCAATGCCTAGAAATCTCCCAGACAGGGTACAATGTCTTTCACTTTGATCATTAATTAATTCATTTTTCCATCTTTCTTGGTCAGTTGTCTCCCCAACCTCCTGTTTCTGGTCCTTTTCTTTCAACTTATATTATTGCACTTCATCGCCATGGAACCATACAACTGGCAATGTAGGAGAAGAATGGTACTAGATTGCCTCCTCAACCTATGGAGGCTGTTAGATCTTTGCAATCTATATATGACATGTATGTATGTATGTGTAGATCTTTGCAATCTAGTTATCTTTTACTTTTGGTTTTCAGTTTCCAATCCTTTTGTATATAGTAAGATTATATATGCAGTCTACCACGTTTTAAGTTTTTAACCATACCATTTAGCTCGGTTTTATCTGACTAATTAGCATAAGCTGCTTCACTCAATCATTTCTTTTCTCTCAATTTCAGATCATTTTTTTATTTGTTTTTTCTGTGTAGTCCTTCCCATTATTAGGCTTGTCTAAGCCCCCGTTCCTAGGGGATCCTGCACGTTGGTGGAGGATGTTATGAAACAACCATCAGCGTAGGGCCTCTAGGGGACATTCTTAGTTTACTTTTAGCATTTAAATAGTGTTGATAGTCAATTATACATCAAATTGTAGTTATTATAAAATCTCCAGTCAACAGTGATTTTTGTTGCTCTAACAGTCTCGGGGATAAATTGGAAGTAAATATTGTTTAGCTTATCAGAAGTGTTTCAGACAGAAATCTTTATTGTGGATGTTAATATAGTCGTTGAACATCACTTTAAACTATTAGTCATAAAGGGTGGCAAGTTTTTTCATTTTCAATAATATTTTTGTTGTGAATGATTCACTTCTTGGGGAGCTATGCTCCTGATTAGTGGAGGATGCGTTTGACTATATTGTTGGTTTCTTCACAATGAACTTGCCCTGATATACTATGCCATGGATAACGAGTTAAAGAATTTGGCATATTCACTTTTAGTTAGTTTTTATTTTAATACTTGAATAGTGGTTTCGGAAGTTGTAATGCTTGAGTTCCTGGAATTCAAATATAAATGTAGGTTCAGATTGGGAATTGCCTCTTTTTTAGTAATAGGTAAAAGCTATCTGTTTGTGATTTGCCCCAAATCTATGTATTATCTAAAACAGTTAAACACACAAATAGGAGGCTTCACAATAGTTTATTTTTATATTCTCAACTCATGATTAAGTATCTTTTTGAGTTTATGGCGAAACAAATTCTGACACTCGTAGTAATTATATTTGGTTCATGGACTGTCACTGTGTATGAATTTGTAGTTAGAATCTCCATGCACCATTTATCTTTTTGTTTGAGAAGTTTGAGACGAATCTATAACAAGTTTATTTACTATTTACTAAAAATCTATCACTTTGATTCAATTGCTGTTTAAATTTATACTGGAATATTGCATGTAAAGAACCAAAGGAATTAATATTATTTTTTAACTAGGGAACAGTAATATACCCTAAAAAATCTAGATTTTCCTTTGCTGCAATTATCTGATATCTGATTGTGATCTGTTAGGACTTTCCGTTATTTATACGGCCACTAGTGATTGTCTAGGTCTTGAATCTCTTGACCAGCTAAAAATGCTGGACTTGTCGAGGTAATTACACACGATTTGAACTCCAAGTATGGGGCCCATACTACTACTGGTGGATGAATTTTACCAGTAGAATGCACTTAATTTGTCCTATTCACTCTGCTGAATGTGCGCTGCCTAATATTGGTTGTGGTAGTGGTCTTAATGGTAAAAATTGACTGCACTAGTGCATTTTCCTACTTTCCACTTCGATTTTCTTGCTATGCTTGCAGTAGTTGCCAGAGACACGTGACTATATCATTCTACCTGATTGTGGTAATATGACAATCTTCTCCCATCAAGATTGTGGTCGTGGCCAACGTGTCACTGGTCCCTGCTGTGACAGAGGCTTGTTCTTGTAGCTTTTGTCGAATTTGAAAAGCTGAATGAAACGCTGACGCTGCCCAAAGAGCATACATATCATGTCTCTGACGGAGAACTAGTGTCTAAAATAATGACGTCTGACATGACAACTTTCGTTTGTCCCTTGACATAGAACATAATATCAGCAGGTTTTGAACCTTTTCTTGTGTACTTGCACACGTCAACAGAATGATGCCTCAAAAAGTGGGGGAGAAAGCGCCTTGAAAATCATGATGGTTAAAAGCAATGTCGTTGAAAAGGAAATTTAGGATTCGCACTTAGCAACTCACGTGAACGTTTTGTTCGTCGGAAACAAATTCGATTTAGAAAAGACTGGTGCTGGTGACTAGGATCCTCCAAGTTGCTTTCATATTAAGGGCAATGACAGACCGTACAAACTCGGTGCCTATGCCACCATTTCACTGCTGATACAACCAATAAATATTGATGGTACGGAAATTGCATTTTAGATATAAAAAGTGTGGTTCAAAATATTGGAAGGTACATTTAATTTAAAAGAATTGTATTATTATTATTATTATTATTATTTTTACTTTAAAAAATAAAATTTATAAAATAATTTAAATAAATTAAATTTTATAAAGATATTGTTACTCACACTAAAAATAATAAATATTATTGGATAGGAGAAGAGAAAAATATAATAAAGATCTACCACACTGGCTCTTGAAAATCCCGACGCACTTTTTTTTTTTTTTTGGTCTTCAAATCCGACTCACTCTGAAGAAATGCAATGGATCAAATGATGATTTGCATAAATTATGACTTCAAATATCTCATTACGCAAATTATTTTTTTATCAGTTTTTCATATACATTCATTTTTGTTATTGTTTCAATACTAGATCCAGCACAACGTGGATCAGTCCAATTGTTAAGTCCAAATTCCGAGCCGATTTCGAAAGAATGACTTTATTTACCGATATGTAAGTATACATCAAATGGTGTATTTTTAATGTGGCCATTATAAGTGAAAAAAATTAGATTTATGTAATATACATTATTATTATTATTATTATTAGCAAATTACAAGACACTGACGTGTTTCTCAATTTATATTTTTAACTTTTTATTCTTTTAATTATAACTATTGATTGTAAGTGAAAAAAAAAGTTAATTTCTAATGTAGTTGTAATTTTTAAAAGTAACAATGTAATAATTTTTTAATATTTTTATCATTTTATATGTCTGTGATTAGTTAGTTACTAATGGCATTTTAGGGAAATAAAAAAATGGAGACCAAGAGACAATCTCTTTATATAATAGATAGAAGATAAAAGATAGATTATTATAGAGGGAGGTTTAATTAAATATAAGAATCATATATTTTTACCTTTAATTAATAAGTTAATTAATTATTAATAGATTTTACTTTGTTATTTTAAAATTTTAAATTAAATATTTACAATAGTTTAGCCAATACCCAAAAAATTTGACTCAAACAGGCCAATTTTCCAAACAAATACTACATTAAAGCTATTTTGAAGCATATTCCCCATCTAGGCCACTTTTCGACACGGTGGGGAGATGTGTTTTTTTTATCATTTTTTATGCCACCTGAGCTTAGCGCAAGTCAACATGACACTATCATCTTCCCTAGTGCTCTGAGATAGCACATCCAATGTGGTGCTAATCCGTAGCGTCACATGGCACGGTGCTTTCTCTCCTTTATATTTCCGCGCATCCATCACTCCCTTCCACGTCTCTCTCTACTCCACATATATTTTTTATTCCCAACCTCTTCACTATTCCTATTTCATTTAATTCTTTTTAATTAAAGATTATGAATTGTAATTTTTCATTTGCATTCTTTTTTTTTCTTTTTTTTTTTATACAATGGAGGGGCGAGGCCCCTAAGAAGAAACTACAAAGATCTCAAAAGAAATTCTTGCTGCATCCTCTAGCAAGAGCTGGCTACAACCATTAGGAGGGCTGGGTAAATAATATAAGAAATAACTCACATATAACTCATGTTTAAAAGATAAATGTGTAAATATATGTGATTTATTAAAAGGCTAATCGGTAATTTTGGTTGGCTTTGGGAAGGTTTTGTTAACCGCTTGATAGGAGTGATTTTCTTATAGTTGTGGGAAGTTATTCTGGTGATAACTGATAGTTTTGAAATTCGAATGAAACCCCCATATTCAGTCTCTATCCATAAGGATACGCTGATTTTTATTTTTCCATCAAGAAGTAAAAAGCGTAAGCAAGAAAGGAGAAGGGGCCGATAAATATTCAACAATCAAGAAAGCTTCGTAGATTTGAAGTTTATTCCGCATCATGGACAAATGTTAGTACTCATATATTGATTTAACTCTAATGTATGTGAAAACCATGAATTTTTTTAAAATTTCAATTGTGTTCTTGTGACACAAAAATTTATGTTTACATTTGGTATCAGAGCACTAGGTTAAAGAATTCATGATTTTTCATTAATTGTGGTTATCCTAATTATCAAAATTAGAGATTTATAAATTGAAAATTTATGTATGAACCCTAATTATCAAAATTGAAATTATGGATTTATGTATGAACGTTAATTATAAAGATTGGGGATTTTGATTGAAATTTCGCGATGCACTAATATTTCTACGAAAGTAAAGAATTATGTTTAATTAAATTAATTGTTATGAAAGTATTGATGCTTTATGGAATCAATTCCACCATATCCATTTCCACATCAACGTCTTACATGCACTTGGTTTTTCGTGGAATCAAGATTCATTTTTTTTTTTAAGTTCCATGGACTTAGGCAATTCATGGTTCTGTCCTTTTTTATTTTATGCCATATGATCCAATGTATTAGTCATTTAAAAAAAATTATGAATTTATATTATATCCTCTAATTATTTATGAAATGTCTAAATTTTGGAATTAATATATGATAGATTTGTTAATCACCAAAGTGGTCAAATCTTTAAGTTGATTTAATTCCAAATTATATGATGGTTATATTCCAATTACTCATAATTTGATGCTATTAATGATATGATAATTATTGATTTATGGGTAGATTGGAGTTCATTATTATAAGGTATTTATGGATCGCCCAAAGGTTGATTAGTTTTTCTTATAATTAATGGACATGATTGTTGGTAATGTATGCGAACTATTAGTTTTATTTATGTATCCAAAGATAATAAATATTTCTAGTTAGTGTAATACATCATAGCCAAATTATGTGAAATTCCTATTAGCATCATTATATTGAATGTTGTGTATTGATGGATTGCCCAAAGATGAACATCGATATGCATTGTATGAAATGTATCTGAATCTGTGAAGCATGTTGATGTGTATGTATGTATAACTCAAAGTATTAATTTTTTCAAACTTTATTCCTTGTAGTACCAGTTGCTACACATTCACTGTTCTTAACTGTTGTAGTTTTTAATGGACTCAATTTCTCTGAATGGAGTGAGCAAATCTAATTTTACCTTGGGGTAATGGATCTAGATTTGGCTCTTAGAGAAGAGAAACCTGGTGCTATTAGTGCTACAAACACTGAAGAGGAAAAGGTTCATTATAAAAATTGGGAAAGATCCAACAAGTTGAGTCTGATGTATATACGAATGAGCATTGCCAGCAACATTAAGTCAGCTCTTCCACAAACTGAAAGTGCCAAAGAAATGATGAAGCTTGTGGAAGAGCGCTCCCAAACTGCTGACAAGTCTCTTGCAGGGACACTAATGAGTACACTGACCACCATGAAATTTGATGGTTCTCATACTATGCATGAGCATGTTATTGAGATGACAAACATTGTAGCAAGACTGAAGTCATTAGGGATTGATGTGCATGAAAATTTCCTGGTGCAATTCATCCTGAACTCATTACCGGCTGAGTATGGTCCTTTCCAAATGAACTATAATAGCATGAAAGACAAATGGAATGTGCATGAATTGCACAGTATGCTAGTTCAGGAGGAAACCAGACTCAAGAACCAGGGAATTCATTCCATCAATTATGTTAAGCATCAATGAGCTGAAAATAAAAGCGGTAAGAAACTTAAGAAGAAGGGAAGAATACCCCTAAAGATCAATGAGGCCTCCTCTTCTCAAATCTACAAGAATGAACCTTATGGAAACAGATGCCATTTCTGTAGAAAGACTGAACATTTCCAAAAGGATTGCCCGAAACGTAAGGCTTGGTTTGAAAAGAAAGGTAAGCCTAGTGCTTATGTATGTTTTGAATCAAACTTAGCTGAAGTTCCTTATAATACTTGGTGGATTGATTCTGGATGTACAACTCATATTTCTAATACGATGTAGGGATTCCTTACAAACTCAAACCACAAGGCCAAATGAAAAGTTGTCTTTATGGGCAATAAAGTGAAAGCTCCAGTAGAAGCTGTTAGGACGTACCATTTGATTCTTGACAGTGGATATCATTTGAACTTATGTGAAACTCTTTATGTACCTAGAATATCTAAGAATTTAGTTTTAATATCCAAACTTGATAAAGCTGAATACTCTTTTAAATTTGGTAGTGGTAGTTTCAGTTTGTACAAATATAATCACTTGATTAGTAATGGTACATTATGTGATGGATTATATAAGTTGAGTCTTGATAATCTTTATGCTGAAACACTTATGACCTTGCATAATAATGCTGGTACTAAACGTAGTTTAATGAATGAACGTTCTACTTACTTGTCGCATAAATATTTGGGACATATTTTCAAAGAAAGAATGGAAAGATTGGTAAAGAATGAAATCCTTCTAGATTTACATTTTACTAATATGAATGTATGTGTGAATTGTATTAAAGGTAAATAAAACAAAACACACAAAGAAAGGAGCCACAAGAAGCACTCAGCTTCTTGAAATTATACACACTGATATATGTGGGCCTTTTGATGTTAACGCTTTCAATAAAGAAAGATACTTTATCACATTCATCGATGATTATTCACGTTATGGTTATGTCTATTTGCTACATGATCAATCTCAGGCTGTAAATGCTTTGGAGATTTACATTGATGAAGTTAAAAGGCAATTAGACAGAAAGGTGAAAATTGTCAGATCTGATAGAGGTAGAGAGTATTATGGAAGGTATGATGAAAGCGGACAACATCAGGGTCTATTTGCTAAATTCCTTGAAAAGAGAGGCATGTGTGCTCAATACACAATGTCGGGTACACCACAACAAAATGATGTGTCAAAAAGGCATAATAGAACTTTGTTAGATATGGTTAGGAGTATGTTAAGTAATTCTTCTCTACCCATTTCGTTGTGGGCTTATGCTCTAAAAACTACCATGTATGTGTTAAATAGGGTTCTTAGTTAGGCAGTTCCAAAGACTCCTTTTGAACTGTGAATTGGAAGAAAACCTAGTTTAAGGTATCTGTATGTTTGGGGTTGTCAAGCAAAAATTAGATACTATAATGCCAATAAAAGGAAATTGGATGCAAGAACAATCAGTGGTTGTTTCATTGGTTATCCAAAAAAGTCGAAAGGATATAGATTTTATTGTCCTAATCATACTACAAGGATTATTGAAACTGGAAATGCTAGGTTTATTGAGAATGGTGAAGTTAGTGGGAGTGAAACACCACGTAAAGTGGAGATTCAAGAATTGAGAGTACAAGTTCTCTTGACTTGTGTCTCTAATAAGGTTGTTGTTCCTTATGTTGTTGTACCAATTAATAATAATGAAAAAATAATAAATAAATGATCCCACTACTCACAATGAAATCACAGTAAATGAACCGAATGAGCCCATAGTAGAAGAATCACAACAAATAGCATTAAGAAGATCTCAAAGAGAAAGGAGATCCGCTATTTCTAATGACTATGTGGTATATCTACAAGAGTCTGAATTTGACTTGGAAATGGAAAGAATGATATGGAACGGAAAGAAATGGAAGCAATTCCATATGCATCGCTTGTTGGGAGCTTAATGTATGCTCAGACTTGTACGAGATCAGATATCAGTTTTGCAGTTGGAATGTTAGGAAGATACTAGAGTAATCCTGGTATGGATCATTGGAAAAACTACAAAGAAAGTTCTGAGATATTTGCAAGGAATAAAGAATCACATGCTTACTTATAGGAAATCCAGCAACCTTGAGGTCATTGGATATTCAGATTCAGACTTTGCCAGATATGTGGATACAAGAAAATCCACTTTTAGCTACTTATATATTTTAACTGGAGGAGCTATATCATGGAAAAGTGCGAAGCAATCTGTAATTGCTGCATCAACTATGGAAACTGAAGTTATGGCATGCTTTGAGGCCATGGTTCGGGCTAAATGGCTATGAAATTTTATTTCAGGGCTTGGTCTAGTCGACAGTATTGATAGGCCGCTGAAAATTTTTTATGACAATTTCACAGCAGTCTTCTTTTCTAAAAACAACAAGTATTCCAAAGGTGCTAAGCATATGGAGTTGAAATACCTTGCCGTTAAAGAAGAGGTTCAGAAACATAGAGTGTCAATAGAGCATATTAGCACCGATCTTATGATAGCTGATCCCTTGACGAAGGGATTACCGCCCAAAAACATTTATTAGTCATGTGTATAGTATGGGCATTATGTCTGCTAGCGAATGTTAAACATTATTGTTATTATTGGTCATTGTCACTCTGAGTTTTCAAATTTATGTATACATGCATGTATGAATGATGATGTTGGAAACAAGATTTATCTCTAATGAAAACATTATTGTTGGACATAATTGTGTACTTTCCGTTAAAGTGTCATGTTAAGGAGAAGAGCTAATATAGTAGTACATGGAAGGAACTATGTCAATTTGATGATATAGAACCGCTATGACTCTTGTTGGTTTTATTCTTAATTATGACTTATGGAGCAACCAATATATGAAGCCTTTAACCTTATATATGCGCATTAAGATTGATGTTTCATTAAATCATAGATTGATAATTTATCACATGAGCCAAGTGGGAGAATGTAAGAAATAACTCACATATGACTCATGTTTAAAGGATAAATGTGTAAATGTGTGTGATTTAATGAAGGGCTAATTAGTAATTTTGGCTAGCTTTAGGAAAGGCTTTGTTAACTACTTGATGGGAGTGGTTTTCTGATGTTTGTGGAAAGTTATTCTGGTGATAACTGATGGTTTTAAAATTCAAAAAAGAAACCGATAACTGATGGTTTTAAAATTCGAAAGAAACTCTCATATTCAGTCTTTACCTATAAGGATATACTGATTTTTATTTTTCCATCAAGAAGTGAAAAGCGTAAGTAAGAAAGAGGAAGGGACCAATAAGGATTCAACAATTAAGAATGTTTCGTAGATCTGAAGTTTATTCCGCATCATGGACAATGGTTGGTACTCATATATTGATTTAACTCTAATGTATGTGAAAATCATGAATTTTTAAAATTTCAATTGTGTTCTTGTGACACATAATTTATGTTTACAAATAATGCAGACCAGTAGGTAGACTGTAGGCATAATTGGCAATATAATCCGCAACTCTATTTCCCTTCCTGAAAATGTCGGAAAATCGCAGACACCAGCTCAGATTGTTGAAGCTGCGGATATTAGCAGTGAGAGAAGCACAAGAATGACTTCTAGGACAACCATGGATGGCAAATTGAATTGCTATGATCAAGTCTCCCTCAATGCAAATACGAGAGATACCTAACTCCCGAGCAATATTTAGAGCAGAAAGAATGCCCCAAAGCTCTGCTTTTAGCACGGTGCTTTGGCCTGTGTTCCTCGTGAAACCATGAATCCAGGCACCTGTGTTGTCTCTAAGGACTCCTTCGCAAGCAGTTTTGTACCTTGGTTCTCGAACAGAGCTGTCGACGTTAAACTTGAACCATTCACCCTCAGGAAAGTTCCACCTAATCAATTTCCAAGTATGAGTAGGACCATAGAGATCCTGATGTAGAGGAGAGGAGAATGCTTCGTGAATCTCTGAAATTCTTCGAGATATAACATGAAATATGTTACTAGCCGCAGGTTCCCCACCATAAAAAACACAGGAATTTCAGTGATTCCAAATAGACCAAGCTATAACTCCAAAGGAAACAATCCAGGACTCACTGTTTCTTCTCCCTGTGTTAGTAATATTAGTTTTAATCCAACACAGGAGGTCTTGATTAAAGAAATTTGAAACCTTACAAGGATGAAGGAATTTTAGCCATATCCATCTCACTCTCGAACAATCACGGATTGCATGAAGAATGGTTTCTAGGTGTGAATGACATTTAGTATATAAAGCCAAATTGGTGAAATGCCCTTGAAATCTAAATGCATTAGTTATCAAAGCCCCCTTCGCCATAAGCTAGAGGAAGCAATGAATTTGCTGTGGGCTGACCAGCTCCAAATTACTTTCCAAATCCTATCATGAGCACTGTCTTCAAGACCTGCTATTGCATTATAAGCTGACTTGACTGTAAATCTTCCATCGTTTGAATGAGTCCAAGAGGGGTGGTCCTCATCCAAATTAGGATTGGGTGGGCAGACACCTGAAATTTCAAGAACAATATGGTGAGGCAGATTATTCTGAAATTTGGTCCAGTCCCAGTTACCTGTGGCCCTGAGGAATTGAGCTAGTGTGGCATGAAGTTCATCTTCTGGTATTGGAGAAAAAACATGCTCCTCAGTGCATTTATATTTAGATCTAAGCACTTGCACCCATAACGCCTCTGGCTGAGCTATAATGCCCCAAGCTAACTTCATGATAAAAGCTTCATTCATATTTCTGAGATTTCGCAGAGCCACACCATCATGGGTCTTTGGGACACACATATTGTTCCAAGAAATATTGTGACATTTCCTCTCAGATCCGGTCCACCCCAAACAAAAGCCCTATTCATTTTCTCCAGCTTGTCGCATATGCCTTTTGGCAAGAGAGTAGTTTGCATAGTATAAGCAGTCAGAGCTGAAATCACTAATTGGAATAAAGTAAGTCTTGCCGCAAAAGACAGCAAGTTAGCTCGCCAAGAGCTCAGGCGTTATTGTGTTTTCTCTAGTATATATCAATAGGTTTCCTTTCCAGTCCGTTTATGGATGAGAGGAACTCCTAGATATTTTTCCATATCTACAGTTAAGGAAAAGCCACCATATTACTGAGCTCAGAAGCTTTATTGTGATTCACATTTTTAGAAAGAAACATCCTGGTTTTATCAATATTTATTTTTTGGCCTGAGGCACCACAAAAACAGATTCAAGTAGTGAAGCATGGTTTCCATTTGTGAGGTTGAGGCTTCACCAAATAAGATGATATCATCTACAAAGAATAAATAAGATAGTGGATGGCCGTCTTTTACTAACTTGATAGGTTTCCAAACTCCCTGATTGACTGCCATATCAATAACATGAACCAGTCTCTCAATGCAAAGAACAAAAAGATAAGGTGATAATGGGTCACCTTGTCTAAGTCCTCTAGTAGGCTGAAAAACTGGAGTTGGCTTGCCATTCCACAGGATCTGCATGCTACAAAGCGTTGTACAATTCATGATCAATGTACAGAAATGATTATTAAGACCAATTTCTTAGAGGGTATCACGAAGAAATAACCAATTAATTCAGTCATACGCCTTTCTTCAAATCAATTTTGACTACAAGGAGGCCTTTTTTCCCTTTCTTATTTCTCATGAATGAATGACTTCCTAGGCTATCACAATATTATCCGAACTATGATGGGTGGGAATAAAACTACATTGGTCAGGAGAAATAAGATAATCCAGATGGACTTTTAGTCTATTTGTAATGGTTTTTGTAATAGTTTTAAGACTACATTACAAAAACTGATGAGACAGAACTGCTTCAAGCTTTTTGGTTTATCAGTCTTGGAGATCAGGACAATGAGAGTTTGAGTAACATCCTTAACATTGGAAGGGTCCTGGTAAACATTCATTTGTATTCTAAATTAAATATAAGAATAACTTGTTTTTATTTCATTTGTATTCTAAATTAAATATAAGAATAACTTGTTTTTATTTTTAATTGATTAGGTCTTCAATTTTTTCTAATAAATTTCATTTTTTATTTTAAAAATTTAAATTAAATATTTAAAATAATCAATCAATTGTCATCATTATACTATTTTTTATTACTAATCTCTTTTTATTTCTTTTGAGATGTCCTTTAAATGTGATATTTTTTAGAAAAATTATTTTTTAAAATATTAATAATAAAGATAAATTACTTTAATTTTTTTTTATTTATTTTTTACAAAATATCTTTTTATTTTTTAAACTTATATAAACCTCTCTCGACAATATATTGATATATAACGTATTTTTAAAATATTAAAAAAGTTATGTAAATATTTAAAGAGTATATATAATTTTTTTTAAAATATTTGAGAAATATTTGTAAATTTTAAAAATAAAAAATAAAAAATATAAATAAAAAGAAAGTTAAAATAATTTATAATGATAAATATAAATAAATAAATAAAAAATGGCCGCCGGAAAATCAGAAAACCCATTACATATTTGACGATCGTGACGAGAGACAGAAGAGAAAGAGATCGGAGATGTCATCGCACGGGAACGCGTCGTCCGCGAACGATCCTCGTCAGCCATCGGCGGCGAAGCCATACGTGGCGCCGGCGGTTTCACCGCAAGACCTGCCGATCGATTACGCAGGTTTCATCGCCGTTATATTCGGCGTCGCCGGCGTCATGTTTAGGGTTTGTAGCACCTCTCTCTCTCTCTGTTTTTTTTTTTTTGGTTTCTTGATCATTGTTTAATGGATCTTATAATTTATGTTGAATTACCCCTTTCTTGTAAGCAGTACAAGCTGAGCTCCTGGCTTGCTCTCATATTTTGTGCCCAATCCGTTGCCAACATGAGGAATGTCGAAAATGATCTCAAACAAGTTATGATGGCCATGATGTAAGTTTCTTCAGATTGTTATCTATCTCGAGTAGTAGCATTTTTCTCTTTGATTTTTCTTGAATTCTTTTAACAGGTTATTATTTTAAATGTTAGTATGTTTGGATGGTTTTATTTTTAATAAAAAGTTGAAACACCAAAAATGCACAAAGTTTTTGTACTTTTTTTATAGTTAGATTTTCGTGCTTCTTAAATAAAAAAAAATCAAGCTGTTCAAACGTAAAAAAGTACTTATTGAATATTGCATCTAAATATTAAATAGTTTTTATTTTTTTATAGAAGATCTTTTAAAAAAAAACTCATATAAAAAGACTCTTTGTATCGATCTGTGTGATAACTTGTGAAATTGCTTGTGAAAATGTATGTGAAGCACAATATCTACGCTTCTAATTGTATGAGTCATTGTTTTAAAATAAAACAAAAAATAAGGTGAAAATGGTTATTACATATGGTCTTCATCCATAGATGATAATGGAAAGGTTGCACCCTAGTTTTTTTCATTTGGCATTTGTGAGCTTGTGCATATTCCAGAAATGTTTTCTAAGTCTATAAAATACAAACCTAGGACTAGAAAGAATAAGAATTTGTTTTTTGATGGAGGTGAATCAGTAGGCTGAATAAGGAACGAAAAGAGAGGCAAAATCAAACAATTCATATTTGGCAGCTTACTTCTATAGTTTGATGAATGGTTAAGTTATAAATCAGGAATAAGGAACTTTCTTTTCTTTCATTTTTTTCTCTGAAAGCTTTTTATCCTATACATATGCTTCATATATACCAGAAGTGTCAGGAATAATCTAGAATAAGATTTTTAATCTGTCTATAATAATGTACTCTTTATCCTACTCAATATCTAGTTTCTAAATTTTGGAGGATATTTTAGCCTTCCCTTGATATGTGTGTGTGTGTGTGTGTGTGTGTGTGTGTGTAGGTAGGGGAGGGATCAATTTATACTAATGTAAGAGTAACACACCAATTATTAGCCATTGATCTTGTTCTATCTAATGGCCTTAATTTATTGATATTATATTATTAAGAGTAAACTCCCAATTTTGTCTTCCAAAGATTGTGTCAACATTACTTTGGTTCTTCAAAGAATGTCGATATTAATTTAGTCCTTGAATCATGGAATGTGACATCAAAATCATTCTTCTGTGTACAAGTAGAGACCAAATTAATATAATTTCTATGATTGAGGAACTAAATTTATGTTAATTTTGTATAATTGAGAAACTAAATTGATGACATTTTCAATGATTGAGGGACTAAATTGATATCAATTTTTTTGGAGAATCAAAATGATGTCACATGCTATGATTCAAGGACTAAATTGGTGTCGACATTCTTTAGAGGACTAAAGTGATGTCAATACAATCTTTGGAGGACCAAATTTGGAGTTAAATCTATTATTAAATAAGCATTAGTAAGATCATGCAACTTCACTTTCTCCACCTCTTCATCTCCATGATCTCCTTTGACCTCTTTTCTCTCACTCTCCTTCTCTCTACCTCACTAGCTATTCCCCATCTCTCCAGATGGTAACCATTATTCCGGCATCCCTCCCATCCAATTTCTGGCCATTTACTCATTCCACTGTAAGTGGGTGTGTCCCATTGCCGCTCATATCCTGCTAAATGCTGCAGCTGCTACAAAGCTGATGGGATCAGAGGGTTTTGTCAAAGCTTGAGTTACAAGATAAATACTAAGTCTTAAAACAGAATGATGGATCCATTTGTAGGTGTACTGTAATGTAATTGGAAGCAACATTAGTACATGATGAAGGTTACGCCTATGATTGGTGTTAGCGTGATGAAAATTAGTACTAGAAGACGATGATGATGATGATGATGATAAAGGTTATTCATTAGTACATGGATATTCAATCAAGAACTAACTCTCCTAAAATTTTAAGTTGTTAGGTGGAGGTCAATGCTTTTATATCTCTAAGAATACCCTTAAAATTTCACATGAATCCAAACCTCTTCCAACTCTTATAACTTGCTGTTGTACTGTTATGGTTCTGTACTCCACATAAAATCCCTGTCCTTCATCCCAGAGGGCCTTCAACACGGCCTTCAAAGATGCCGCTACCTTAGACAGAGAGAGTTTCTCTCTTATGGTTACTGCCTTTCCCACAACCTCCAGCTTTAATGTCAGCACTTTGAAGCTCTGACCACGCCCAAACCTTTTATACAGTCCAATCCCAACACAACATCTGCCCCTCTGAGGTCAAACAAAAGGAAATCATCGGTTATGTCCATGTTTTGCCATCGCATCAGCACCCCCATACATGCCCCTTTAATTTTGATTTGGTGTCCATCTCCAACTTCCACAAAATAGTCAGCTGTCTCCGAGATTGGCAGTCTCAACTCCTTGAGCACCTCTTCAGCTATGAAATTGTTTGATGCTCCACAACCAATTAACACCACTATCTTATCTTTAATTTTGCCTCACAACTCGAGATTTCTTTGATGTCATGCCTGTTATGCTGTGAATTGACAGCTGCGGTGGTCTTTCTTCTATCTTTCCTTCTAACTCCTGCTGCTGCTCTGCTGAATTTTCCTGTTCTTAATTAACTAGCATTAGGTGGAATTGTTTGAAACGACATACATGTTCTGGGCTGTACTTCTCGTCACATCTAAAACACAGCCCTTTACGTAGCTTTTCCTGCAGTTCAGCATATGTGAGTCGCTGGAAACCGCCTCCCCTTTAGCTACTTATGATCCCTTCTGCTGGTTGGCCCTTTGCGGAAGTCCTCCCAGTAATATTGGGTTTGGAACTGGTTGTGGGTTCTGTTGAACCACCCTTCCTAGCTTCAGCAAATAGATTGGGCCATGGCCCAAGGTCCACAGTAGTAGTTCTAGTGGGCTAAGTTGCCCTTAAACTGAATCCTCCCTTCTTGTTCAAACCCACTCCTCCTTTGCCCAATTTCTTTCTTCAATGAGTTGGACTTGGTCCTTCAATTCATAGAGTGAATCAAGTCAAGCCCATGTAATCTCACTTTTGTCGTTATCTCCTCTCGTAAGCCATTCATGAAAATGCCCCTTAGGGCTTGTTTGGATTAGTGGTATGGGATGGAAAGGAGTGGAATGAAATGGGATGGTAAGGGATGCCATTGTTTGGGTTTTTAAAAAATAGGAAGGAATGGAATGGAATTGGGTGGACTCCATTCCATCCCATTCCACTCCACGCCCTCATTATTCTTCCCTCCCCAAATTGGGGGTAAAGGATGGAATCAATTTATAATTTTTACCATTCCATTCATTACCACTATAATTTCGAAACAAGGGAATGGATACTTTCCTCCATTCCACCATTAAATGTCCAAACAACGGTATGAAAACTTTATTCTATTTTATTCCACTCCATTATATACCATTCCGTTCCACCCACCATAAAATATCCAAACAAAACCTTAGGAATCGCATGTTGTTATCGCTGGACATCTGTCCTTGGAATGCTCCCTAGGTTGCGTGGGGTGTTTGTGCCTCCCACCATTGGTACTAGTTTAGAGCGCGTCCCTCCAAAGCTACCATAACTGCTTGTAACTTCTCTCTATCACTCATCACGTTAACTTGGAAGTATCTCTCCACTTGATTCACCCATCCATATGTGTCATCTCCAGAAAAAACAGGGATCTCCAATATTCACCAGCGATTGTCTCCTAGGGTGCCTCGATTCACACTAAACGTCACTCCACCACCTCCTTCATCCTCCATTCCCACCTCTAACTGTCTCTTTGAAGATTCTGGTGACTTTCTATTGATATAACGTAGCAACTTCTCCTGGACCTCTTTGCTGTGTTTAAAACTGGCTTCCATGTTTTCACACTCTACCCAGGCCTCCCTTCTCCATATTTCAAACTTCATTCTTATTTACCCTATCTGTCTCAAGCTCCTTTCCATCGCCTCTATTCTGGGTTCCATTCGCATATGCACCATCCACGGGTCCCAGGATCAAAAGCTCTGATATCATTTGAGAGGTAACTGGAAAGCAGAGCACTGTGGTATTGAAATTACAAACTGGGAATCTGGGATCTCTCTTCCCTGTCACTGATATGAAGGTGATATCAGTTTCAGAGGGAGATTTAATACAGAAACTGAAGGCAAACTCTCACCGACAGCCAGTAAAAACAGACACTGCAGACACTTTGAGGGCTCTGCCTCCTCCCTTCCAATTCTCACTTAATTCTCACTTACCCCTCCCTCTCCCCTCTCCTCTCCTCTTATTTCATTCTCTCTAACAGAATCTGTTCTCAGCCCCACCTGTCACATGTGCAGTTTGTTACATTGCCCATCCCCATAATGATTAACTCTCACATTCCCCTCATTGCCTCCTCCTACTATACACCTGGTGTCAATTGATCCTACCTTGTATATATAACAAGCATCAATTTCAATGTGAACTATATGTATAGTTGAGGGTTTTCTAGTTTCCATCAATGATTGACTGAGAAATGTTTCAAGTATAAAGCTGTGCAGAATGAGAGTAGCATGAAGAATAGGACAAATTTCGGTGCTGAAATTTTTCAATCAGATGAAAAAGTGGGGGGTTGGCCAGATATACTAGGGTTATTGACTGCCAATAGTGGTAGCTTTTAACAACATGGAAATATTTTAGTAGACAAGAAGTATTTGATGCAATGCAAATTGAGGGGATTTAAAAAACAAACCTGAGAAATCTGATTAGTGTAGATTGGTGGTTTGGACTATGAATAGTAGATTAGTTTTTATAAACTTTTAATCCATTGTTATCTGGTTGTTAGCATTTTGGGACGCTTTCTTGGTCTTTTAAAATTATTTTGGCCACTTAAAAATTTAGATAAACGCTGAGTCTGGTTCAATCACTGTTGAGGATAGATAGTGTGAGAATCTTATATTCCTTTTTTCTTTTAATTAAGAGTTTTGGGAAGCTCCCATAGCTTTAAGATCTTAGTATATTTTGGGCACCCAAAAATTTCTATAAATGCTGAGTCTGGTTCTCTTGCCATGGATGGTAGAAAGCACAGCCACTTCCGACAGGTATTTATTTTCCACAAAAATATAATTTTAGGATGGCCATAGTAATTTAATTTAAATCAAGGTTTTAAAAACTGGTTTGCTGACCATGTGCCATTCTTGTTTGGGTTCACCTTTAAAACCGTTTATAGATGGTTCAATCGGTCAAAACCGGTAAACCAGAGAAAACCTGTCTAGTTCTTTGATAAAAGAATAAATTTAAATAAAAAACCTGCTCCATGGTTTCGCTTAGGTGAGGACTGAGGAATGAAGATTGACTATTGTTTAATTATATATAATTTATGTAATTTATTTTAAATGTAATTATGTCATCGATTTGGCCACTGGTTTAAACTGGTCGAACCATGAACCACTCTCCTCTCTGGTTCTCCGATTAAATTGGTTTTTAAAACATTGATTTAAATGCCTTCAAAATGTTAGTTGCTATTATTTTCAACTTCTTACAGATATAGGTACTCTTACCAAAGAAGCATGTGAGGGTTAACTTTCTTATATATAGGTTGTTTAAAAGTAACCAAGGGTTATATGTGGTTGTAACAGCTTCATGCATAATTTTTTTCCCTTCAAAATAACCCTGCAACTTTCTGACTCATGCTCAAGCTTTTTTTTTTTTTTTTTTTGCTCTGCGTTTTCTTTTGTATATGTTTTATTATATGCATGTCCTTGATGTTCATTATTAGAAACCCAGATAATGGAAAATTTGATATCACTTCAAAATTATGCTCTGCAATTGTCTTATTCTGTTACCTTACAAGCATAGAACTGAGAACTGGTTACAATGCAAAAGCTCTTGGATATGTTTCATTTCATACTTATGTTCTGATACATGATATATATTTAGTTAAATTCCAAGCATCTATCAATAGAACCCAAGGCAATAGCCAAAGATGTAGATCACTTGTTTAAGGATGTTAGAGATATAAAACCATTCATATGCTTCTGTCTAATAGGTTAAACTTTTAAGAGAGTTGGTTCTTGACAAAAGAGATCAACTATCATTGCAACCATGTTTAAGTAGATTACTTGTCTCATGTGAATTATTAGTGATATGAGAGCTTGGGAAAAGAGTAGGATGGTAATGTCTAAAGTACAAAAGGCTGATAATGCCTTTATAGAAATTATTTTTTCTCAAATTTCTTGATTGTTTCCTTTTAGTTAAATTTTGTAAAAGGAAAATCATACATACTTTCTTGGAAGTTAAATTGAGACGCGTTTTTCTTTCATTGCTTTTTTAATACTCTTACTACTGTTCACTGCATGCATGGTGTGCTGTACACCTAAAACTCATTTGGGGTTTATAAGCAGTGAGCTTGACACAGTAGTGAAAGTGTATCATGTGCTGAACTGAGCAATCCCGGATTGCACTTTACGATTTATGTTACTTTGATGATAAAAATACCGGACAAGATTGGTAACTTGTCCCAGCATGAAAAATGCAATGCAAACAGAACATTTTAGTTCAGTTTTAATGTTACACAAATAGTTGTTAGAATCGCACGATTCACGATTTGAATCGCACGATTCAATACGATTCGGCAAGCCAGCAATTCGTATCATGTGGTGAATCGCAAATGGCTTTGAATCGTGCGATACATGCACGATTCAATGTGATTCCGTATCAACAATACGATTCAAACGATTCTGCGATTCAGTTTTTTTTTTTTTTTTTGCTTTTTTCTATCACCAATTCTCATAATAGAATTCAAAGAGGTAGAGGCTTAAGTTATTAAATAAAAGAAACTGAAGGGCATTACTGAACACACTTGATTCGATTGCTTTGTTTCGTTACTGAACATAGAACCAGTTTTCATTCACGTTGAAAAACCAATCACTCTACTCACTTTGTTTCATTTTTCGGGTTTTGCTTTTTTTATTGTTCACATAGTCACTGTTTTTATTATGATTCTGAGTGTTCACATAGTCACTCTATATGGTTTCCTAAGGCTAAGAAGAAGGGGAAGGAGTATGTTACTTATGAGCTTACTTATGACTTATGGTGGCATTATGGTATTATACTATTATTGGAGTTTACTATTTCCTTAGTGATGTGACATTTAAGTATTTATTTGAGACTTTTAAGTATTTTGTTCATATTTTAGATGTAGAATCATGTATATTTAAGTTTTTTTTTTAATGTGTTCTGAATCGTACGATACGTTACGATTCACGATTCAAAAATTGAACAAACGATTCTCGATACAATTCACGATTTGACAACTATGGTTACACTACATCTATAGAATGGAGTTGGAGGTTTAGATACATTCTATGATGGAGAATGTCGCTTGGAGGCATACTAAAAGCAATTCTGGCTTTCCCCAGAAGTAATGTTAATCGTGGACATAATATATGATGGTGATTCTCGTATTTATTTTTCTTTCTTTGCCCTTCTATAAACATGAAATGTGTCATGTAATAATGTTGGTTCATTGCCCTAATTTTCTGGGTAATATAAGTTTCACACTATTTTCTTCTTCACTGTCAAAACTGTTGACTTGATGTTTTAAATCTGAATTCCAGGTTTTCAATAATGGGATTGATAACAAACTACTTCGGACCTCCTAGACCCAGCAAGCAAAATTGAGATCTCAAGTTTCTTGAGGAAGAAATGCTGTGTGACCTTTTTGTGGGGTGAGGGATTTGTTTTCAGGTATCTACCAACAAACATGAAAGGTATCGTAGAGTCACTAGAGTTGTTACTTGCTCTTTTCTTTGCGTGGCTTTTCAGTTGGGCTGTATTTTTAAAGATGCTTGCGAAGACTGGATAGCTGTGTATTTCTACAATTTGATGTTTCATTTCAAGCATTAAAGGTAGATTAGTTAGGAATGTGAAGAGGGTTTAAACTAGAAATGGGTTAATAATAACTAAAAAATCTTTTAAGTTATTTGAGATTACAATTAAGATGAAAAATGATCTCACATGTATTTGACAAGGCATGAACTCATCATGGTGACTACTATCTTTGGATCAAAAAGATTAAGAAAGTCAAGTTCTTTGTTTTTTTTTAATGAACGCCAAGGCTCAAAGAAAGAAAACTACAAACTAATTAATTTGGGAGTAGTAACTCCCTTACAATCATTAAACAGTAATTCCTCCAACCGCTTAGTGAGGTGATCCCAAATTCTTAACCCAACTTCCTGCTTCTTCCACAAATTGGCTATCTAGTCTGCCCATTTATTCCCGTCTTCACCTCAACTACCCTTACTGGTAAGAAAGACAAGTTTTAATT
Source organism: Castanospermum australe (assembly GCA_019955255.1). Classification (NCBI taxonomy): domain Eukaryota; kingdom Viridiplantae; phylum Streptophyta; class Magnoliopsida; order Fabales; family Fabaceae; genus Castanospermum; species Castanospermum australe. The sequence continues at coordinate 160,108 of NSJW01000376.1, read as the reverse complement.
ATGAAAGTTCTTGATTAAATTATTCTTATTTAATTTATAACAATTAATTATTTTACACCGTTATTTCATATTATTTTATTAATTTCTTATTTATTCTACTAATTACTACACATTACTATCACAAGAATAGAGTTAAAAAAAATAAATAATTAATATTGATATGGTCTATGAGAAAGACACGTAATATATGCTAAGAAATTTTCATAAAAAAGACTTATTTTGAACTGGAGGTAGAATTTAAAAGAATGAAATAGACATTGTGTTATAATTTATGTATGTCGATAACATAAATATTTTATTATGGTATAGATAACTGATGTGTAAATATGACCTTAAATACATCATATTGTATCCAAACAGCAGCATTATTGGATTGTCCAATGCTGATGGTTAGGAAAACAAAAAAAAAGCTAAAAACCCCAATGCCATTTTCTGCCAAATCAACAGCATGATCTGATCAAACATTACCAAAAAAATAAAATGGCGTCCAGATAAGAATATTCAATCCGCAACTCTAGAATTCTTTTTGGTTTTCCATCCCTCTTTTCATTCTTCTTAGTGCCATGCCTCCTGCGCGGCAAATAAGGTCAATGAGTTATAAGATCCATAACATCATTTCCTGTGAGAAAAAAGAAAAGAAAAAACATGTACTAGAGCCAGAGTCTTCAAATTCAAATTTTGGCAAATTTATTGTACTAATCAGAAATTAAAATACATCAAATATACACATGATCATATTCAACGAGTGATCTATCATAAACTTGGAAAAATATAACTAATTTTTATACAATCACTCAGAGTGACTCATTAAGATATATGGATTGGAATCAGATTTAACATCGGTTTTGACAAGAAATCAAATTTGTATATTTTGGTACAAGACTATAAGATAAGATATTATTCCGTTTATCTACTTTTATTTAACATTTAAGATATTGTATAACGATTAAGAAAATTATTAAATAATCTCAATTATAGAAAAATATAATTTAATATAACTAAATTATTTTTTTTATTTTATTAAAATTATTTTGAATGGATTCAGTGTCTTGTCTAAGATGAATAATATTAATTATATTATAATATCTATTATTTATACAGTATATTACTTAACTAATTATCTCTTCACTAAATGACAAGAATAAAGTTAAAAAAGTTAATTAATACTTTTTTAATATTATTAAAAATATTTTAAAATAAAAAATTATTTAAAATGATAGATAAAAGTGAACAAGGACCAAAAATTAAGATACCGGTTATGAACTTCCTTATGCCATTGATTCCTTAGAGCCTTCGAGAAAGAGAAGAATCAATTGCTAGGGAGAGAGTTTTCATCATGCTTAGATTCTACTTCCTGCAAAGATAATCCCCATCCTTTTAAATTTATCAAGGAGCAATCTTGTGAGCTGAGGATGCAACATAACATATACATTAAAAATTGTATATATTATCTTATAAGACATAAAAATATATACAAAACCATTATAACACATCATAAATAAAAATAATAATAGTAGAGTGACACAATTACATATAAAAAAATAGAGAAAAATTATTTTCAACATTAGTCATTATATACATAATAAAAAGCTAAAGTCAAATTCTTATGATATTTTATCTGTATTGGCAAAAAAAAATTATGTAATTACAAAACATAAAAAAGCGTATAAAACTGTTATAAGACATTATAAATAAAAAAATAATAGTTGAATCACTTCATAATTAACGAAGCTGATGAGAAAAAACAAGAGAAAAATATTTTATTTTCAGTAATTGTAGATACAATAAGAAACTAGCATTTGTCAAATTTTTTATACGATCTCATATGTATTGTCACGGAAATTCAAAAATAAAAAAATTATAGAATGCATTCATCATATTCCTCATGTATCAAAGACATATTTGAACTGTTAACACCTCTACCTATTCTTGCCTTGTGTCAAATGAGTGTATGTCAACTAAATTAAAAAGAAAAAAAAAAGACAAAATTCAAAGGTGTTAAAGGAATATCCAATACAATAGATATTTTAAAGTATACATTCTTACATTCTTTCTGATACATTTTAAAGGATAGAATACTCATCCAACTTCCAATGAGTTTTCTTGCCAATCCTATCTTCAAAATAAGTGAACTTTAAATTCTGTTTGGTACATAATATAAAATAAGACTTAATAGTATAAAATTTAATAGTATGATGTAAGATAATATAAGGTCTGACTGTAAGAGGAGAATACGAGAGTGAAGATTATAATTGATTTGGAGTTAGAATATTGTATTGTTATCTAACATGATACAAAATAATTCGATCATGTCTTATCAGGCCACCTAAAGCTCGATTAGTTTATTCTATAATTATTAGATAAGAATAAATAAATTGAATAACTTTATCCTATCGAATGTCATATCAAACATATTATAAAAATGACCATGTAATATAAATTTATACTAACAGACCTTATACTATGTACCAAACAAAGACTTAGTTTTAAACCCATAACATTTCTTTTGGAGTCACAAATGGAAACTTGTCCATCTCATTTCCAATATCCTTCACCTTCGCCTTCCAGACTTTCATAATTTTTATCTTTGTAAACAAAGAAAAGCCATTCCCTTTCTCCATATGCAAACGACCCTGTAGTATACAAAATCATTATATTTAGAACAAATTATATCATTTCACTAACGAAGAAGTAGCTAATGATTCCTAATCAAATGAAGTAAGTGTACTAAAACTTACGGGTATTTGTGGATTGGGTTGGATTGAGAATATTTTTGCATTCAATCCGCTCAGTAAAACAGTGGATTGGGTTGAGGGATTTTTTTTTCTAAAATCCGAACCGACCCAACCAGCACATGAGTGAGTTGGGTTGAGTTGAACTCATGGGTCCAACATATATTTTAAAAATTATCTACTAAAATAAATGTTGAAATTAATACAAAATTAAAATTTATCACACATCAAAATAATAACTTAATAAGTTTCTATAAAAGATGACATACAAAGTCTCAAATAAACTAAAAGTCAAATATAATAAGTTATAAGTCATAAATATAATATAACTAATCTTAAATATATGAAGTACTAATACAAGTTTCAAAAGTCAAATACAATGTCACATAAGATTTGAGAGTTGAGAAAAAAAGAAACATTAAGTTTAGTATGTTGAATATTAAAAAATAACATAATTTTTTATTTTAAAAAAAGAATGGGTTGGATTAAGTTGAGTGGGTTGAAATTTTTTTACCTCACAATCCAATCTATCATCATCAAGTTGATAATTTTTTAACTCAACTTAACATGCAAACCTAGTCTAACCTATACTCAATATAAATAGATCCCCCCCCCCCCCCCACACACGCACACACATATATATAAAGAATGATATAAAGTTTTTATTTGATTATTTTTATTTAGTCATATTTACTTTTAAAAAGGAATTAACAATAATTTTTATACTTAAAATTAAAGATTAAAATTAAATGATATTATAAACAGAACAATTCATTAAAAATAATTATAGCTACATTTTAATTAAATAGAACACACGAAAAAATATTAATCACTTATTGTTAGCGATACCCAGATTACGTGAAAAATCTATTTACTATATGGTGTTTTTGTTTTTGTTTTTTTAATTTTCAAACTTGTATTATGTCTCTTCATTTGTCAAATAAAAAATCAATCCTTACTAAAAAGGAATTAACATTATTTAGATAAAATAAAATTAAGGGGAGGAGAGATTAATGTATTTTAACATCACGAAATGTACCCAAACAAATAATTTAACATCACAAGATGCCACATTAAAAATATAAAAAAATATTACTTTTACACTTGATTTATATGCTTTTTCTTCTACACCTACCCTTTATGGTAAAAAAGACAAGAGAAACTCACTTTTCTCTTACCTTTCCCTTTATTCTCTTTTCTTTTTTACCATAAAAAATAGATGTAAAGAAAAAAGTATAAAAATAATGCTACTGTAAAAATATACATTTAACCTCCTACAAGAGAGTTCGGTACAATACTACAATGGCAGTTTTGTGCTCCGACTGGTTTCCCTCAACCTTAATTTTATATGCTTTGTCACTCGGCTGTTGATGAAGGTAAAAAGAAAATACGCTAGAGAAAAAGCAAAACAGCGATGAAGGGAGAAACCAACCCTAGCAAGAATAATATTGAGAAGGTACAGTAAGTGACAAGGACCAATCACAATGCAAAGTATTAATACTAAAATTTCAGGTAAAGAAAGTCTCCCAAAACACCCCCTCCCCCAGCCCTAGCATACTGAATCTGCAGCCTGCAAACATGTTTCTGAAAGATATGTATATTCTAGATGACATGGAAGCCCTTACTACTATAATGCAAACCAGCCAGCTTGAAAACAACCAAATAAGATTTCAACAGAGTCTAACATCAATTAAGTTATGGCAATATTTCACAGATTCATAACATTCCTTCTAATTTACTACATTCTACTACTTTCTATAAAATCTTTGACAGCGTGTAATCTTTTCTACCAATAAAATCCATAAAATAATGGAAAGGCCAAACGTGTGCCACTTGCTGCACAGGTCATGGTACAAATACCAGCATATGCTACATGACTTCCAAAACCAATGGAAGTTGACGAAATCTACTAAGCTATCTAATTTCATTCTTTCTCTTTATGTATAAGATTCATGATTCATATACAACGCCGCTTCAGAAGCAGCAGTGTAAGTTCAGACTATAAAATGGTTTAAAAACGAAAAGAAATACAAAGGTGTACAGAATATATTCAAATCAACTGCAACAAAAGCTCTAGTCACTTGGTGGAAGGGACAACTTTTTTCTAGGACAGGCTCAGTGCCATTTCTTGAAGAAGAGCTCGCTTTTGGGAAGCATTAATTACATGATTTGTTTCAGCATTCTCAAGCACATCAGTGATTATTGCAGCTGCATGACCAAGAGGTTCCTCAGCCGCCCGCTTCAACATGAAGGCCTGAACAACCACAAAACGGAAGAAAAGAGCACCAAGAATTTTAGCAAAATAAGCCAGCAGGTGTTGGTGCATAGTTTGCACGGTCACAAGAACAAATTTTAACCATTACATGGGGCTTAAAAAACAATTTCAGCACTGCAAAGGAAACAATAGTACAAGGGCATCCGAAAATCAGAAATTAACACTAGAGAAAAATGAGACAAATCATATTCTATCATACTAAAATTTTCTTAGCAGCATTGAGGATTTCTTGAGATATATGGAAGTTATAAATTTCAGTCGCAGAGGTCATTTTCATGAAGAAAATCATTAAAAATAGGTATACATATCTCTACCAGTTTGTAAATGTTGAAATCAAGCTATATAAGCAGTGCAAGCAAATAAGAACATAAGGATATCAAAATGAAAAAGCGATAGTTACACAATGTGGGCAATGCAATAAGTCTGCACTGCCTGTCAGGTATGTTCAAAGAGTAGAATGATAACCTGGCCATGATGTGTTATGGACAAAGTACAGGGTTGCTGAAACCAAGGTTCTCCATCAATTTGAACAGGAAACGAAGAAAACAATTGTATCTTAATTGACTGTCCTTGTGCAAGTCTTCGAGCATGAGAAAGCCCAACCTATTTTGACACAACCATTGTCAGAGGATTTGAGCATCCATGATTTCATAGTTCAAATAACTCCCTAAAACTTAACCTAAACAAAGAAATTATGTCTCATTCCGAGTCAAAAGTGTGTCCTTTTTATATCAAGTGACATGGAGAGATTAAATAGAATGTAATACTGAAATATGGCAAAATTGGCACAGGGCACAGGCTGAATCCATCTGAGATGTGGTTCTTCGGCCTCCATGCACATCATGATAAAACAAGCACTTTCATGCTTTAGTTCTTTGCTTTAATTAAAGAAAAAAAAGGTTGGCCACCAGCATATTCTTTGAGCTTTTCTTTTGATCTTTTCAATTTTATTGACGTCCCCAAGGGGGCCTTCATGCGTTTCTCGAGCAATAGATGCTTTAGCTACAGCATGAGGTAAATTGTAAAGTTCTCTATCAGTTCATTTTACCTGAAGCTTCCCAAGGTGCCATGTTCCAGATATGCTCACAACCTCGAGTATCTTGTCATGCATAGATTGTGGATCAAAATTATCATAATTATCATCCTCATTTTGCCACAAATCTACACCTCCCATGTAGCTTCCAATATTTGCGACGAGCACACCTTCTGCATCCTGAATGATATGAATACCAGATTAAATAGTTCAGCAAAAAGCTGTGCCAAGGTTGCAGTGTATGAGAAATTAAAAAAGGCATTTCTAATAGAAAAATTTACAGCCTACCATAATCATATAATTAGAGTTATTTACTTAAATGGGAAAAAAAATTGAGCCACTGCACCACAGAGACAAACGTTCACCACAATTGAAGGTTATTTACACTTAACAGACTCACCTCAGGGACCTCAATTTCAACTCCATCCACCTCAACTCGAATCTCCCAAGGGAAATCTGCAAATGTCCTATCCATAATACCTTTAGCACCTTCTCTCGCATATAGAACTTTATTCATAAACTGCATTTGTTGCAGTAATTTCAGCAATCAATCTAAAAGTTTCAATAGATAAGATCATTGCAAGCAAATTAATATAACTGTGGCGCAAGACAGCAGCTGATATTAAGTGTGATATAGAATCCTCCATTGAGGTACTGCATGGTATAATTCATGTAATCTCCAGTTCATGTACATTTTAGTCTAAACTATCTTTGAATCTGTTGGATATCATTTTAGTGTCAATACAACAAACTTGAAAGGAAAGACCATTCATCGTGCGCAAGAGTGTCAAATGGCTAAAGATCATAACTTGACAAGTTCAACAAAAGTCATTAAACTGGGCCCAGTACAGTAATTACATACTCTATGCCTACTTATAAGATTAACCTTAGAGTATAATAGAACTGGACCAGTAGCAAAAGAAAAGAAATGGCAAGATTGCAATATTATTCTCCTTACCCACTTTGCAGTACACAGAGCAGAGGGACCCAAAATTCAATTACAATGGCTCTGAACAATTCGAGAGGTTCAGAATTCTCTCCTCACTCTATTTCCCGTTTTTTCCTACCTCTCTCTGACTCCCTCTCTTCTATTTATACAAGCTGAAAGTCAAATACTAATGACTAACAATTCCAGTTACCTGTCCACTTCTATTCTAATTTTCTATTCTTTCCTATTCCTTATTTCTCCTAACATACACCCTTTTTACTAACGGATGGCTATCAGAGTAGTCCCAGATCGTTGTAAAGCAGCATATAATGATGTAACAGTTTCATTTGAATTAATTTATAAAATAGGTCACAAACTAATACATCAGTGTCACCGACTCATCTGTCATATGATCAAAATAATTATGCAGGTTTTCCATCACTAGCAAAAACAAATATACAAATCACCTCCGTCAAAAACATCGAATGGAAGATGTTGAGAAATATGTTTTATTATTATGTGTCTTCTTTGTTAAGATAGGAGTTACTTGTTGTGCGCCCAAAGCAGGCCCAATTACTTTTTATTATTATGTGTCTTCTTTGTTAAGATTGCTTCCCTCACATTCTGGATGTTCTAGACTGCTTTGATATTGAGTCATCTGATGGCCTTATTAGGTGTTGAGGGATTCTTCTCCGAGCTTCCAAATGCCTTTTGGGATTAAAAAAATCCAATGCTGAGCTAATATTGCTTGTATGCACACCTCCATGGCAGCTTCCAGTGTGTATTTTTGTACATTCTAAGCACGAGATTCTTGGGGTCATCTACTTGCAGCACTTTAGTCTTTCAGCTTACTCTTTATCACAGTAATGGACTTCAGATAGTAAGATGTGTACAGATCTGGTTATCAATCTTCTGAGGGATGTGGCTCAGAAGATCCCATAGTATATACCTCACATGTTCTTATTTCTGACTGTGGAAGGAGGATCTCCATGGTGGCTCGTGCTGTGTAACAGCATTGAATGCTAACCTTGTCATTCTGTCATCAAGCAAAGGAGGTGTTGCATGTGGCCCATACATCTGATCACCGATCCTGCACTCCGTCTTCACCATCTCTTGCTTCTGCAGCATCTTCCAGTGAAATTTCCAACAAGATTCAAGGATATTATACATGCTGGATGCATTCTGTCACTGAAATATAGCCTTTGTAGCATCCAGGTCGTGAGAGATTGTTCATCTGTCCCTTTTTTGGTGTTATGCTACCCCTCAAGAACAATAACTGTCGTGACCTCTCTTGGCTGTGATTTATACCAGCTCTCGCTAGTCACTAGGCCTACAGATGATGGTGTCTTAAACACCTATACCCACCAAGAACAATTCCATTGGTGACTTCTATAGGCTGCGATTCTCACCAGCCTTGTGTTTGGCTCTATTCTCTGACCTAATTTGGAACTCTTCTCATTTCATGAGACAATGGAGGGGGCAAGAAGCTGTTGTCTGTTAATTGGGCCTCCTTTGTTTTTCATGGAATCTGAATTTCGGCTGCATTCATTGAGTGGGAAAATTTTGGTTTCAGAATTTTGCTACTGTTTGGCTTTGTACTTGCATTATTGCTGTGTTCTCATCTAGCCCAAGCTATTGATAAAGCAAATTCAAGCCATTCTATAACCTATTTGAACCAATTCGATCCTGATTCAGCATTTCAAATTCCAGCCGTGTTTTCCAAGCCTCTGGGACTCCCTAAATTCAAATTTGAGGTTATCCTTGCTGTTTGAAGCTTCCAAATGCTGTTTGAAAAAGTTTGAGCCATGCTGTATATGATTGCATGCCAGGAGAAAATCTCTGTTTGTCTTTCCAGCAATGTATCTTCTTCCTCGGCATGACGTGTGTCATTCCAGTTGTCTTGCTAAGTTATCTTTCCAGCAGTGCCCATTCTGATGAATTGCCTGTCCAGTATCTTTCCAACATCCCTGAGTTGTTTTTCCATCTATGGTTTATGGAGTCCACGTTATATTTAGGTTATTTTCCTTAAGTGTGCTTATTGTAAGCTTCACCTTGAGGGGGAGTGTTGAGAAATATGTTTTATTATTATGTGTCTTCTTTGTTAAGATAGGAGTTACTTGTTGTGCACCCAAAATAAGGGACACAATTGTCCTTTCATGGTCATACTTTTAGTATAAAGAAAGGGTTAGTCAATGTAACAAACATATGATTCACAATATCATTCAAAACATACTTTCCTCCTTCTCCATAATTCCATCTAACACCTATAATCTCAACAGACGAATAAAACTAATAGAATATTGAAACTGAAAAATGTTATCATCAAAATATGTTGCTTTCTCTATATTTAACAGAATATACTTTCTCACTGTTGCCCTAGGAACAGCATAACAGAATACAGAGTCATCAAGTATTCAAGTGTGACATTTTAAGGTAAGAGTCATTTGTAACATTAAGCTAAAAGCACCTCAATGTAGTTCTGTTTCCATTCACTACAAGGGGAAGCAATCTTATAGCACATGCCCAGTCTCCAACATAAATAAACTTCCCATCTTTCTTAAATTGAAGCTTCATAATGCCAAGCAATTCAAAATCCAAATCCAATTAGACATTAAATACCTGATTATAAAACTTCTCTGGATTCTCCTCCCTCAGATTATGAATGTCCAAAGCAACCTTTGCATCACAACCAATTCCTAAAACCAAATATTTATGAGTAATTCATAACTAGTCGAAATGATGCAAGAGATATCCATGACTTGACAATCAGTGGATGAGGTACATACATGTCATCTAACAAAAAGAAAAACAGGAAGTATGCATCTACTATCTAATTAAGTACTCACAGTAGGAGACTAATGAAGGATGGCAACTTATTATAAATCAAGTAAACCCAGGAGAATACCGACAAATTTTTATGCCTGAGTTGAATACTCAAATTCATATATAACAAATCTTACTGCAAACATCCAACACAATGCGACCAGAATCAGTCTTGACTAATGCAGAAATCAACACAACCAAATAAATTATTCAATTTGCTTCAGTCTGATTCAAAGCTAGATTATAAGAGCACAGTGTGAATTCAAGTGCAGATGTGCTATATCATCAGTTAATAAATGGCCTTTAGTGCGGTTGCATCTCTAGTACACACACACACAAGACAACCCAAGACAAGCTTGCCCAATCAAGCCATTTGAGTGTTTCCGTGTCCAAATCTGCAAAACAACTTTTTCTCATTTTCAAATTCTTACTAGTGATGTTTCTGCAAATATGAGGCAATTGAAGTTTTCTTTTCTCTTAGCTTTCCTTTAACACTCTAAAAACCCATCGTCACCCATTCCTTGATAATTCAAAGTTCTTGAAGCCTGACTCTCTCTCTCTCTCTCTCTTTACTCCTTGATAATTCAAAGTTCTTGAAGCCTGATTCTCACACACACACACACATGGGAATGGCACTGGAAGAGAACCCATTCAAAAGAGAAGGTTGGGAATGGGAGATTCAAAAGAGGAAGGTTGGCAATGGGAGACAAGTTTTGGAAGTCCCATCACTCGACAACCTGTTGAAGACAGAACAGTAGCAGCATAACATAGTCATCGTAGATTTGGAAGCAGATTTTCTGCAACTATGAGGCAATTGAAGTCTTCTTTTCTCTTAGCTTTCTCTTACATTTGACTCTGAAAGCCCATCATCATGGACTCCTTGATAATTCGAAGTTCTTGAAGCGCTCGCTCTCCCTCCCATGGGAATGGGAGGAGGGTTGGGAATGGGAGACAAGTTTTGGTAGTCCTAGGCTAGGGTTTCTATACTCAACACATAAAAAGGCGGAGGGTTGGGAATGGAAGACAAGTTTTGGAAGTCCCAACAGTCGACAACCTGTTGAAGACAGTGCTGTAGTAGCAGCATGACAGTGTAGTAGCAGCATAACAGTGTAGTAGTAGCATAACAATGTAGTCCGTGAACTGATGACAATTCCCCAATTCGTTTACTAGAGCACCATTCACCACGCTTACAAGGCAAATCCTGTAACTTAGATTTGAAGTCAGACCATACCATGACATCAAGCCCAGACTCCTAATTCCTAAAGGCATCTCTCTCTCTCTCTCTCTCTGTGTGTGTGTAAACTACCCACCCCTAAAGAAGAAACAAAAACACTAGCTTTATATAATGAAAGTTTACAAAGCAGACTTAAGGATGCTTCAAACCTACATATTCTAATGGAATTCATGGTAATCATTAGATAAATGCATTCACATACCAAGGTAGTTGTTCATAAACTTTGGTGGTTGGAGCTGCTGCTTCCCTTGTGGATTATTAATCGCTACTTTCCAACGGTCAAGAATTGTAACTGCTGCATGTTCTATGTGATGCAAAAATGTGTAAAGGCCTCCTTGCCTCCCCACCGAACCCAAACCAACTCCCCAAGATAGAACTCTAGCAAGGTCATTTCCTGTACCAGCAGGAAGAATAGCAACCGGGGGAGGCAAAACAAAATTTTGCTTGTCTATTGCATTCAGAACCCAACCAACAGTACCATCTCCCCCACATACAAGAACTCTGAAGTGAGGCACCTTTCTAAACAAATAAAGTCCCACCTCCGGCCCCTGTGATGAGCTTAATTCAAAAACCTAGTCAAACCAAAGATAGGTTTGTTAATCACATTTAGTCAATATGCATTTACAACAACCAAAAGGACTATTTAAGCAATTTTAGCAGTCTTTCAAGTATATCCTCAGAAATTAGTAATTATTCTGTAATATTGTTATCTTAAGGTAATTTCATAAAACAAGATGAATTCTTGATGGATGATCGTGGTTTATTAGTTAAATATGCATTACCTAACCCCAAGTATATTCATTTAATTTTATGGCCCAAATAAAAATAACAAGTATTCTCTAACACCGAGAATCATTAAAGCTTGCTATTTATATACATTGTACTTTTACTGTTTGAATAGCTACTGGATCAGATTTTCAAGTTTAATATGAAACAGATGAGCTTGATGGATGAGTGTGTGGCTTATGGTTAAGTATGTATTCTCTGACCCCAAAAATCATCAAATTTCCTATTTTTATACATTGTACCCAACGTTTTATGGAGATGCTTTTTCATGTTTCACAGAATTCAGTTAAGACTTCTAAAAAAGCCTACATCTAACTCTCAACTGAGACTAGGATAACACCATCCCAAATAATAGACATTAAAAAGGCTGCAAACAGTGAAGTGAAGAAAATTGGAAGCAACAAACAAATACTCAAATGATAACCAGCAAATGTAATATTTGGCAGAGTAACACACCTGAATAGGATTTAAAAGAATATTCAGACGTAGCCTAAGTGAGTCTCCACGCTGGGCACCACTTTTCTTGTTTATAAAAACTAATAATGGTCTTGCATCTGGAGGCAAATCAATCAACTCGTATTCCTGTTTCACTCCTAATATGTTAGACTCATCCTTCTGATTGATTGACAAATTGCGTCTAAAACTTGGTTTTCTATCCATCTTGTTAACTACATCAACATCTTGATGTTGAACCTCCTCACTCATGCCACCATTACTTTTTTCCTCAACTGGATGATGGCCATTAACTATTTGATGACTATCACCAGTGCTTTCTGTTGACATTTCACCAGTGCTCTCACGATTCCCAGTTTCAATTAAGGGTTCATTTCCATGCTTGTACATTTTGCTCTGGCTCCTAATACTTGCCCGTACTGAAGATGCTATTTCATTAGCCCCGTGAGTAATTGAGCTCAAAAATCCCCCTGGCAAGTTATGGCTCAATTCCTTGACATATAATGGTGATAGTATCAATCTTTTAAATGGGCCTAAATCACATATATCACCTGTTTCATAAGACATTGTACTGTGACAATCAACATGTACCAACCGTTGACACCACAAGCAAGACCATATAGGGGAACCACCGAGGAATGACCCACCACATGGCTCTTCACAGTAACTACAGAAAGAAGTTTCATCAGGCTGATCAGCAAAATCTGTCCAACAAACAGCCCGCTGGTGCATGACATGCTCGTATCCAATCATAGAGACACATTTACAGTCCTTGTGGGCACTAGAAGAACAGCTTAGATGAGCTGCTGCACCACAAATACAGCAATGGTGGATAAAACTGTCTGAAGCTACCATAGGCCCTAGGGTTTGAGAGGGAGACACAGATTTTAAGCATACACAGCAGTTTAAATTCTTTCCGAGAGATGCAGATTGTAGAATCCAAGTATGAGAAGCAGCAGGAACTTTGTGCGTCGCTTTTGGGTTTTTCTTAGATCTAGCTATTGCTTTCATCCAACTTAGATTGATGTTTCTCCTCCACTGAAAGGCCGTATAGGCTATGGTCAAAATTCCAACTAAGGCAGCAATAAAGCAAGATATAATGAAAAGTTGATCACTTGGATTCTTGGTATTCCAACTCAGGAGTAACTCCTCAAAATCTCCGTCATCATCCATTTGTCAACTATAATTCTAAAAGCTTGAGCTGTATTGTTAGCCAAATTCAAATGATCGCCAAGGGCAACAAGCCGAATTAACTCTGATAAGTGCCTAAGATCATAAACTTCGGTTGGCAAATAATGTCATCAAAAACCTAAATAGCATCATAAAATCGTCTCCACATGTCTCATTATTCAACAAAAATTCACGTAATCACATATGCATTGGCATGCGGTGTAAGATATAATTACTCCTTCACCTAGCTTCTCTCAAAAAATATATTGAACTAGAAACCTGTTCCTCATCCCCAATAATGCTTCAATGCACCAGCTGTTAAAAACTCCCAGACCGACTGACATATTAAGCGAAACTTGCAATATGTTAGAAACCGCGATTAACAGAGTGGCGAAAGCGCCAACGTCTTTGACACATGTTTTTGGCAGGCCTACGTTTCTGAGAAACCAAACAGAAAGTTTCCCCACCACCAATCAATCAGCTGTGGGGCCAAGAAAAAAACAAAAAAAAAACTATAAACCTATCAATGAAACCGGAACTGAGAAATTCACAATGGACATGTCGTCATCATTATTATTATCAGATACATAAAACTAAAAACTTTACAGTTTCTGCGGCGCATGCAGGATCAATCCTATCGGAAGCAAACCCTCGTTGATCGAGAAAGAGAGAGGAATATTTTGGGAGAGAAACCGAAAAAGAGAGACAGAATCGAAGCAAAACCCAGAAGAAACGTAGCTTTTCTAAAATTCGAGGAAGAAATTAAAAAAAAAAAGGAAAGTTGTTATTTCCTTCTTTGGCAATTATAATTTGGATAACCAGTCAAAAATAAAATTATAATTTGGATAAAATACATTTTACCAATTACTTTCCTTTCTCAACGTACGAAATTTAATTGTATGGATTATTTTGGTACTGGATAAAAATTTAAGGTGAAAATTTCTTGAATAAATTTTGTAATTTTTATTCTTATATTAAACATATGTTAAGAAAAAATATTACTTTTACTGTTGAGTTAAACAAACTTTTTAGTTAAAATTGGATAAGTTTTGTGATAAAAAAATTAAGAAAACAGAAAGTAAAGTTTAGGCATGTGTTTGGGAATAATTTATTTTTTTAAAAAAATTATTTTTTTAAAAATTCTTTTAATAAAATTTTAATTAAAAACTATTTTAATTATAATATAAATTAATCCAATCATACATTAAAAAATAAATTATATATTTTTTTAAGTTTAAAATTAGATATGTGATTGAATTAACTTATTTTATGGTCAAAATAATTTATAATTAAAATTTTTTTAAAAAAACTTTTAAAAAATATGTTTTCTATAATTAAACTATCATTAATATACTATAGATGTTATATATCATGTAAAAAAAATTAAGTGTAATACATGTCAGCAAGGTGAGCTAACTCCCATTAACGCGTTAAGTTTCATTTAATTTTATAGAAAACTAACATTTTTACTTGAAACCAAATTTTATAAGGTTAAGTGATAAAAAACACTTCGTATGTGGAAGTTGAAAAATATTCATGCTTTAAGGAATAAAATGTATTTTCCCTTATGATTTTATTGCTCTTACTTTTTTTAAAAAAAATTCCATCTTTTTTTTATAATTAAAACTAAAAATGCATATTTTTATGAAAACTACGCCTTTTAAAGAAAATGGTCATCCTATACCGACTCATAATATCAATGAAAGAAATATTCTTAAATATAACTCAGAATAATGTTACACAATCAAAAAGAATAATTAGAATTTTTGACAAAATTTAATTATAATTAAGGAGGGTTATTGAATAAAATTAAGTGATAAAGACCATTCACTTATCCAAGAATTAACAAACATGTTAAATCACTCTGTTAAAAATTCTCACAAAAAAATTCTGATTATATAATATTTTCCATATAACTTGTGGCAACATCCTACTTTCTACCACAAAAATGTTTTTTGAATCCATATCAATATATATAGCAAAATAGATTTAAGTGGAAAAAATGTTATTAATGATATTTTAACTAACTCAAAATTTATTTTATGATTTTAATATCATGATAATTATATAAAATTCATTTAATTAGTTTTGATAATATTTATCTTTTTAAACTTATTTTACAAGTAATAATTATATTCATATTCAGGTAAAAATTAAGTCATACATATTATTTTGAACCTATTTTTAAGTGATATGAATTTCCAAAAAAAAAGATGGTATGAATTTATATTCGTCAGGAGAGTTACATTGTAAATGTTTAATTTATGTAAACTTCTAATGAAAATTATATAACTATTAGCACATTGACCGGCACTAACGTGCTCGTCAATCCAAATTGTTTTTAAGGTATTTATATATATTTAAAAAGAAAAATTATATTATAAATTAAGTATTTTGTATTTAGACATATTTTCTATCTTATGTTCATGTGTGCAGTTATTTAGTTAAATATTTAGCCTCACAGATATTAGAAGAAAAGAATAACAGAAAGATGAGATGAGAAGTGGGATAATGGAAAGTGAGATAACTAATTAGAACGTGAGATAGTTAGTTATATAACTTTTTTTTTAAATTTCTCCCTCTACAAAACTATAAAAGAAAAATAAATGGCAAATTTGGAAGAGTAAAATTTGGAGACCAAACCTAGCAATCTCTATTATAATAGTAATAGATATTAGACTCTTTAATATACTAATCTAACTATTAGCTTGAAGTTTCAAAACCACAGTATAATCATATAACTACTAAAATATAATTAAATTGCACCATGGAGTCAATACACTATCATTTGGACTTTCATTTACAAAAATTTTCAGTCAACCAATATATCAAATTTAATTAATAGCTTAAATTCTAAAATATGTTACATTATAATGGACTTTAATTAGATAACTATAAAGGACATGCTTTTGAATATCCAATAATTAAGAATCCAAATCCTCTTGCAATTTCCCTCTATCCACACTATTCTTCGTGCCATTAAAATGCCATATGAGGCTGGTTGAACATATGCAACTTTTAGATCATTGAACATTAATCCAATTAAAATGAAATTACTATTATCACATCTACAACTTATAAATTGATATCTATATACATATAGTAAAAATTAACTTGAGTCTAATATATGGTATTAGATAAGACATATTCAATACTAATTTAATTTAAATAAAATTATTATTATATCTTAAATTTTCTCTCATAATTTCAAATAATAAGTATAAGGAATACTAACATGATAAAAAAGAAACAACTATTCTTAAATCTCGCTTATTAAAATTTCTTTTTAATATATGTACGACAAAAATTAACATAATGCATATAAAATTAATTTTAGTCCAAAAAATTAAAATTACTTTAAATGATCTTCTAAATAACCTAAAATATGTATAAACATATACATCGCACAGAAATGATAATTAGTTTCATGCTATAAGACAATATACTTACACTATACCATTTAATCTACACTATTATAGAGGACATTTGTCATTCTAGCATCCAATTTTTACTTTTCCTAGAATGTCATTATTAATCATTTAATTTAAACATAAATATAAAAAGGATATAACTATAAATTCTTTTCACTATATAGTTATAGTTGCCTTTAAACACTTTTCAATTATTCACTCTTTGCAGTCATAATTAAGGGTATTCAAAACCTAACCCAACTAAATAATTCGACTTAGGCACAAGCTAATCATGTCGATAAAACACAACTTCAAATAAAATTTGGGCTAAGATTGAGTTCAAATAATTGGACTCGTCATTTTCAGGATGAAACCAAGCCACTCTTTAACTCAAGGATGGCAAAAGATGTACACCTCGCCTTGCATGGAGTTGATTAAAGCTATATATTTTCACAAGGTGGAAAGGGTGCAGGCTTAGGATGATTCGCCGTGCCTTGCCCCACACTCCATGTACATTAAACTTATATTTTGCATATGTTTTAATCTAAATATTATTATGTTAATTTACTTATTTGAATTCTGAATGAAGGTAGTAAAAGTATGCACTTTGAATATGGCTTTCAATTTATATGAAATTATTGTTAATTTTTAAGATTGTGATTTATTATTATATAAATTTATTTAAAATATTTATAAGTGCTGGACAAGTAAGGTGTAGATTTTTAATATTTTAATAGGAGCGAATTCAAGTTTTAATTCCCTTAACCTATAAGGCGAATTGCGTTATATTTTAAGAGATACAAAACGAGGTTGGATAGGGCCAAAACCCACCCCATGACCAACCTCTTATATAATTTTTTTAAAAAAAATTTCTCCTATTTATTCTTAATTAATAAAAACATTATCATATTACTACTTAAACATTGAAAAAAAAAGTTGCTTTCTAAATTTCCCACTTTTAAACACTAAAATTTTATGATTGAGTTTATTAGTTAGTGTTAAAATCTATTGAGCGAAGTCGATACTAATTAGGGCACACATAGACTCAAACATGATCGAATTTGCTTAAGTCTGAAGTCAAGTTTGGGCCAAAAAATAGACAAGGTCAAAATATCGAATTGAAACTGAGATATATCAAATCCATATCAACCTAGCCCATAAGCACCAACTGATTTCAAAAACTTCTTAACTACTATTACTACTCATTTTTGTCTCTTAATAAATAAATAAATAAATAATGTAGGGTCTATTTGCTACTACCTATATATTATGTTAATTATGTAAGACTTTATTGTCTCCAACTTTAATTATCACACTTAATTTTTAGTGCTAATATAGTCACTATATCTATATAGAGAGGATTATTGTGTAAATTAAGTCAACACAATTCATGTATTTGTGTAGAATAAACCAATAGACACCTAATACATCATCATTTTCAATATAAAAAAGTTGTTTGGCACAAATTTTTGTAAATTTGTGCTATTATTTAATGTAAAAAGATGGTATGTTAGTACTCTATTAACTTAGTCTACACCAAAAAAAAAAAAAAAGACCTACATTGTGATTGTTTGTTTTAGATTTTACTCCCCAAAATCATTCTAAGAATCCAAAATTAATTCTCAAAGTAACTAGTTGTTTGGTTAATATTTTTTAATTGATTTGTATTGTATGAATCAATTCTAATAGAAAGGACTCAAGATAGATTTTGCAAAATTGATTTTGAGAAACTTCTTCAGCAACTCTCCAAAATTAATTTTAACAAGTGTAACCAAATAATTTTTAAAAATATCCTTACAATTATACTTCAAAATTAATTATACTTTAGAACACCTAAATAAATTTTAAATCAATTCTTTTGCAATTAATTCTTTTAAATTTTTTTTTTTTTACAATTTAACCTAAATGAACCCATAGTTAACTTATTTTTTTTGCTTATAAAAATTTAGAGAAAGGGAGACTATTTTATTTCAAGGTTAGGACATGC
Organism: Castanospermum australe; assembly: GCA_019955255.1. Taxonomy (NCBI): domain Eukaryota; kingdom Viridiplantae; phylum Streptophyta; class Magnoliopsida; order Fabales; family Fabaceae; genus Castanospermum; species Castanospermum australe. The sequence goes on along the minus strand of NSJW01000376.1, from coordinate 141,277 downwards.
CACAAGCTTCAATTAGAGTTTACAGTGATATTTATAAATCGTCTATTAAAGAGAGATTCCAATAAAATTCGAATCCAAGACTTGTAAAAATATGCAGTTCAATTCTACTAATTGAATCAACCCTCATTAGCACACACATTGAGTTATGTAGTATAAGAATATTATAGTCTTACATTAAGTATATTTAAGAATATCTCTTTATTAACTAGCCCTCTTTCTTTCTTGCGTGTCTCTCTTTTTTAAAATTTAAAATTTGAACTTTGAAGCAAAAAAAATTTACTTATAATGGTGCTCTTAATTTTTTCTTTTAACTCTAATGACTATCTTTGTATGCTACTACTCATATCAATCTCCCTGCCTGGAGTTCCAAACTGAAGGCAATGCTTCTTTTATTATGCAGATACTTGCTTCCTATGATCCCGATATTTTAGAGAGACTATCAATGAACTAGTGGGCAGTTTGGTGGGAAAGGATCCAAGTCTGGCAAGGCAAAAATGCAAAGTCTCAAACTCAGGTAGGTAGCTATTCATGCTACTACAACTCTGCATAAATATAAAGAGAATAGAATAGGTGAAGGACCTAATCAGTCTATTAGAGCTAATTCTAATCATTGATACCCCCCAACGTTTTATTAAGATCAATATTGATGTGGCCATCAACTTGGCCTCACACTCTTTTGGTCCAGGCATAGTCATAAGTGACAATAATGGTGACTTGTGGCTGGCGAATGCTAACAAGAATTTGGGAGACATTAGTTCATACAGTGAGGAATTTTTAGCAGCAAAGGAAGGCCTTATCTTTGCCAAAGAACTAGAGTTTCATAGAATTTGGCTAGAAGAGATGCTCAACATGTCCTGAAAGCTCTTTCATCATAGGAGAAGGATCTTTGCCAAATGAGATCATTAAAAGAGATAACATTATTCTTGTATTAGAAATATAAAATTATTAATATATTTTTATTTAATAATTTAAATTTTTAAAATAATTAATTTATAATATAATATTATAAAGTGAATTTGATCTTTACTGTTTATTTTTTTTTATAATTAAGTAGAATTTGCAATTTATATATAAAAAAGCAATAATCACTTAATAATTTATCAATAATACAATAAAAAAATCAATATGATAACAACTCTTAAAAAAAATATAAAAATATAAAGAACAAAGCGCGTGCGAGATTGTTTTATTAGTATGGTGTAACCTTATCCGGTTTTATAAATAATAAATATATAAATAATAGATTCAGAATCTAATATACCCCAAATCTCATTCCTACGCTGTCCCATCCCATATATAGAGCATTGCCATACTCCCTCACATCCTCGCAGAAACAGGGGCATTTCCTGTAATTTTTAAAACATACGTGCCGTTTCTTTTTCTTCGTTTCTTTCTCCGACAACCACTTGCCCAGAAACCAAAAAAAAAAAAAGAAAAATTAATAAATAAAGATAACCCTAGCTTTGCCCCTTTCGTCTCTGGCCGCGTTTTCCGATCTCGGTTTTTCTTCCCCGATTCGATCTCCAATATCGCCGCCGTCCCTGGAATTGATACAAGCTTCTGTCAGTTCTTGATTTTCTGTGCCGATCGACCCCAATTTTGGTCCTGTCGGTGCGTCTTATCCGTTTTTAGGGTTAGGGTCGCAGAATATTCCTGATCCGTCTTTCCCATACGGGATCTGAGAAAAAGCTCTTGTTTTTATTTGATTTGGGTTCTGGGTCTTGATTATCTGGTCCTATTTTCTTCGATTTCGTAAATTATTTTCAACTTTTTTTTTTTGGGGTGTTTTCAGGATTTCTATAATAGATCCTTTAAAAGCTTGTTTGGGTTTTTAGATCTCACATCGAATAAGCCGTTCGGTGCGAATCGTAAAATTGTCCATCGATTAGACGTAATTTCTTCGTTCTCGTTGGATTGACAAATATTTAGGGTTAGGGTTTCCTAACATAGGGGCTTTTCTAGTTCGATTGAATTTTATTGGAGGGAAGTTCAATTCCATCGAGTAATTAGGATTCTCCCGCTTGATTACTTCCAATTAGAGCTCTTATTGCCAGATTCAGCAATCCGCGATATAATTTGACGGAGACTGGTTTTAAGGTATAAATAGATTAATAATAATAATAATAATAATAATATTATTATTATTATTATTATTTCCTGTGCTATTTTCGCGAAATTTCTTGCAATTTATTTTCTATTTTCTGCCTGAAGTTTTGGTAGTGATGTCGGTGTCTGCTTTTTTCATTGCGCGGTGCCCCCTTACTGTGGCTAATATCCATTTACCAAATTATCCTTGGATGGAGAAGTTGTTCTATAAACGAAAATTGTGCCCTCTGGGCTCTGTTTATGCGAGGAAGGCTGATATGAAAATCTTATGCTTAAGAGTCACAGTGATAGCAGTAGTCCCTTTAGAATTTTGTAGAACTCAAGTTGCTTTGTTCTTTGAATTATTGAATAAATGCCCTAGGTTCTCGTTTGATTGTTATTTTCTATCTCATTAGCTTTCCTGCTGTTTTGGCCATGAAAAGGTTGCCAACGTTTACTCATTTAGTCATCTACTAGACTACTACTTCAATGTGGCTGTTATGGAATAATAATCTTCTCTTTTTTCCCCCCCCTTTTGGGATGTGTAACTTGATGATGCTATGTAGAACAATAGCATATGTTGTGGAAATTAGTTCTTTAATATGCTCAAGTGATTTGTTTTGTGGCAATTTTTCTATTCGCATGTACAAGTAAAGGGTGCATAAAGTTGAAGCATCAGTCGTTGGATAATGTTTGGGATGGTTGGAAACCCATATCGGATATTGGTTCAGCAGTTTGAATGAGATCCTCACAGAGAATAGTGGAGCATAATACTTTACGTATTCCCTCATTGAGGGTCGAGTATATATTGTTCGAAAAATTGAAATGTCTGATCAATGTCTAGAGTTTATCCTAGTCTGGTTTTTTTGGTTATGGACATTACTGAGACTTGTTGAAGACTTGGAAGGTGTATCACTGAATAGTCAGAAAGTTTTTTTTTTTTTTTTTCATTGAAATAGTGCTTTCAGCAGTTTGCAGACAAATATACCCCATCCCTCCTCCAAAATGTTTTACCCCTTAATTGCTTTGAGCCATATTATTGGTTGTTTTGATGCATTAATACTGAATAATTACTTTGATGCTTGTAATGTGAGGCAAGGTTGTTTTCTTATTTTTATTAAATCCTGTCCTGCAGGTAATCATGGTGCAGAAGCGTCCGTTTGACGCTGAGGAAATACTTGAGGTGTCCTTCAAACACCCAAAACAAGTGGGACCCAGCAATCAGCTTGTTTCATTTTCAGAATCTGTTTTTCCTGAGGTTGATTGCCATACCCATATACCTAAAACTTCAGGTGGGTAAGAATCAACTGTGTAATTTGAAAATAAAAAAATATGCTTTTCAAGGAGTTTCAAGTTTGTGATCAATTCAATTGAACTTTTAAGACAATTCCTGTGCTTCAGTTCTGTTCAAGTGGTCAACCAATTTTGACCAAAAGATGGTGCTTCAAACTTATTGTATTTGTCCTGTTTTTATCTTTTCCCCCCCCCCCCCTTTTTTTAGGTGATTCCATTATATTATGTAATAGGGTTAGGTTGTTAACTTCACTTGTTCACTTTGCCGACTACAATTTTGGGACTATTCCTTCATTTTTGTTTGATCATGAAAAATACATCTGAAAATTATTTGAGGAGGCACTTGAGTGGTACTGTCTTCTGACATCAGATTGTGTTTACTAGGAGATGGGCAAATTGATGTTGTACGGCTGCTTTTAGGATTTTCTTTATTCCACAAAATGCATTTTGACCTAGTCTACTTTGTAATCTGTAGAGGGCGGATGCAGACAAGGGAGTAGTGAAGGTAATGAGAAGCTTGCTGGTGATATTTTTGCTGAACTTCCTAGAGGGGCTGGGGACTTTGAAACAAGCTTTCCTTTAAGTATTTCTGTTTCTTCTTGGGCCTCCAGTAGCACAAGTGAAGAACATGTCCGATCAGAACCACCTGTACATCTCCCTCTTTTTCCTGAGTATTTGAGTCCAGAGCGGCCAATAAGAACATTAACTCGCTATGAGGACATCTATTCAATACTCCTTGAGCACCCTCCTCGCAAACTTGTATCTGTTGGAGCTAATCATCAAGCTGATGTCCCAGCATGGGATTTTCCAGGTGCCACTAATAGACCAAATGCTTCTGATGCTGTTTCAGATTCAGACATCCCTGTTGGGGATGAAGTTGAGAAAAGACTGATGGGGACCTGTATAATCCCTATGCCTCAGAAGGAATTATCTACCTATTATAGTGAGGAAGTTGGAAAGGGAAGAACTGATTGTAGCTGTGAAGACAGGGGATCCATGAGATGTGTCAGACAACATATAGTGGAAGCAAGAGAGGAACTTAAGAAAACCTTTGGGAATGAGAGATTCACCAACTTGGGGCTTTCTGACATGGGAGAACAAGTGGCAGAAAAATGGAGTGCAGTGGATGAACAACTATTTCACGAGGTTGTCTTCAATAATCCAGTATCCCTTGACAAGAATTTCTGGAACTATCTCTCCATTGTTTTTCCTTCACGAACCAGAAAGGAGATAGTGAGTTACTACTTTAATGTGTTCATGCTTCGTAGGCGGGCAGAGCAGAACAGAAATGACCTATTGGACATTGACAGTGATAATGATGAATGGCAAGGTAGCCATTGCAATGAAATTGCAACTCGAGAGGAAGATGAGGATTCTATTGCTGACTCCCCTGTCTATCAAGACTATACTTGTTTTACTAACTGCCATGAAAATGATCTGCAAGATGATGATGAGTATGCCGCAGATGAAACTTGTGCTGTTGATGGATCGGTAGATTTTTCCAATAAGAACATCAATGATGATTCAAACTATGATCCTGTAGATATGCCTCACTCTAGTGGTTCCCCTCCTCTAATCCAACCCCAGGATCAACCTGTTTGGCAGGATCTGTGTGATGAAAAGGTTAAAGATGATTCGTGCAGATCGTCTGACACAGGAGCTGCCTCACAGGAGACCAAGGTGAAGAAGACTGAGAATGGTGATCATTGGTGTGGTAACTATAATGGGGTAAGCAACGGTTATAGCCAGGGGTATGTTTTGGAGCCTTGTGATGCAAAAGTCTGGGATCCTGGCTTTGTGTCTTGCTCTAAAAATAAGATTGACTTCTTACCTACATGCAACATGATAGAAGAGGTTTTTGGAGATGGACGAAGGCAAGAATGAGAAGAGCTTGAGCAAGTATTTTACTTGTTTGGACCAGACAGTGATGATGAATTGTGGATAAGATCTGCATCCTAGGCTTTTATGTGGAGTGAATCTCAGCAAGCATTCTCTGCTATTGGTGACGAGAGTTGGACTTTTCCTATGTATATTTGACATAAGATTGAAAAAGGAACCTTCATTGTAAAATAGTGTTTTGGAAGGTGATTTGGTTTCGAGTTATGTCCCATTTGTTCTTCTCATTTTCAAGTCCTTTTGGAGCTGTAAAATTTCTTATACCTTAATTTTATGGTAGTTTCCACTTTGGAGTGGGATCTATCTTGGATGGGGATAGTAGTTGGTAGAAAGCATCACACGGATGAAAGAGGATCCGATTTCATGATGTAATTTGGTATCATTAAATCCTTAATGAAAATTTTTACTGTAATATTTTATTCATTCTTTTTAGTTGGACCTTGGGTGGACAGTTCTTAATTATGTCATTTCATGAATTTCTTTCTTTTCGTGGAGAGACTATTCTCTTATTTACCATCTTATAGTTAGTTTGGTAAATGGATTTTTTACACTAATTTTCATATAAAGTTCATCTGTAAGTTTTTTATTTTTTATTTTTAAGGAGTTACAAAATCAACTTTAAGTTATAATTCTTTCAGAAAAATAAAATGCTTGATCCTTGGGAAAGGGCGTTTTAAGTCTTCTGCTGTTGATTATTATAGTGCTGTGTTTAGTACATTACACAGCCAAATTATCATTTACTTATATATTAACATATCATTAGAAGAATTTTATTATAAACAATAACTACTTAAAAAATTAAATTTTTTAATGATATATCAACATATAATTTAATAATAATGTAAACAAATTACGCTAATAATAGATTAAATTAAAATGATAAAGGAGCCACTCGCTCGTGCAGCTATTAACCATTCCATTCTTAAATACAAAATACAACTTTTTAAAATGAAGACCGCTACTTGACTTGAAGATAGCCTCTCAATTATATGCTCTAAACTCAAGGCTTGCAACTAGACATCTTTGTTTCCTTATCCATGGAGTGATTTTGAAGACACTGAGTACTTTTTAACTTTTTTTTTTTCTCTTCGTTTGGGATGAGTTACTCATTTTACTTCTTTTCTCTTTGGGTCAGTTTGATGTCCTTTTAAAATAAAAATAATAAATTCATAAATAAATTTTTTATAAACAATTCCATATCTGAATTTTCAAGAAAATATCAAACTTAATACAAAGTTACTAAACCTAAGAAATATATTAGCTAGCAAGAGTTATTACGATAAAATGTTTGAGAAAATGAGTTATTATGCTTATTGATGATTAGATGGGAGGATGGTCGATTGTCACCACTCTATTTTATCTAATAATCCATGAATCTAGTTGAATTTTAGTCAATTTTTTTAGCTATATAACACTACTCTTCAACTAAAGACTACTACGTGGAATGCACACTCAAAACACAATTTTATAGTTTTCTTTTTGTCCAGCATTAAACTAATTTTGCTCCGGGCATTTGTTTTTCTTGTTTTATAGTTGCCTTAATACTCATTAGATTGATGGGGTTCTGCTGATGGATACCAAAGTTGAGCTACCTCCTCACACTCTTCTAAGTGGTGAAAACAGTAATGTTCACTTTTTTTTTTTTGGCTGAAGCATAGTAATGTTCAATTCCTTGTAAAGGATGCCTCCAGATATATAAAAGTGTCAAATTATTGAATGCACCCAATTTTTGAGCCTTCTCCCTTTGTCTAAACAAAACTTTGTTATTTTCCTGTTTATAATTTTGGGGATAAAAGTATTTGATTAATAAAGCTGTGACAATTATGAGCCTATTTTGGATTAGGTTGAAGTTAGGCCAAAAAAATTTCATATTTGAATACATTTTCAGAGAGTAAGAGATTAGTTATATGAGGAGTTCAGGCTAGTAGCTGAGTATTAAAATTATCTTCTACTGCATAGAATTTTATGTCTTAAGATTTTCTTCCTTTGAGGTGATTTTGTGTTGGACTTAAGAACTCCACATCCACCAATTTAAAGTTAAGGATTCCAAGCGGAACAGTTAGCCCCTAATATATTCATATTGACCAGTTTTGATTCCTATGCTCATTTGACTTCAATGGAGGATGAATAACTTGGCATGGAACATTTTGCTTTGGTAGCACTTGGTAGTTAAAACCAAGAGCACCAAAACATAAAGAAAGGAAAAAATGCGATAATGGAGGTTCTTAATACCAATCCACATTTGCCATGTAATGGACAGGTACATGACTGGTCCCACATGATCAAATACTTATTTTATTTCTCAAACAAATTTCCCTTTTCTTACATGAAAATTTAATTATTCTTTTTGAGTATCCCCAAAGCATTTCTGGTAAGAACTTGCTCCCTAACACATGCACCATTATTCCTTGAATGAAGCAACACATGCACCTTTTACCTACACATTTTATATATGGTGATGAAAAAGAAAAAGAAACAAAGCAACGAAGGCTGCTGTTTTATAAGTCTGTGGTCTCATTTTCCACTCTCTTTTTTCCTCAGCCATCATCCATTTTTTAACTTAACTTTTCTGAAATGGAGGTTGAGCTATAAGGCTCCAACTGTGAGAACTACTAGCTTGCAATTTGATTAAAGCTTATCATGCTTATAACAAATTAGTATTTGCTACTATCTAAATCACCCACCAAAGAAAAAGAAAGTGCCACTTTCTAATCATTTTGCAGTTTCAATCACTGATATGTCAGCCACATCTAAGCTGCCTAATCAAAAATTGAAACCGTAGCAGAGTGGCTAAGATATCTATGACATTTTCAACCAAACTTTGTCCAATTGTTATTTTATTTGTCCTTCTGATAACTACAGGAAGAGGGTGTCTGCAAAAAGCAGCTTAAAACCGCAAGTGAATCTTCAGAATGGAAAAAAAGAAAAAAAAGAGTGGTAAAGAAAAACTCAAAATCAAGTGCTTGACAGCAATCATGTGCATTGAATTTACCCATATTAATCTTATTGGCCGAGTAACTTATGTAGAACACTGAGAATCATTTGAGTATTCTTTTGTGAATCACCAAAATATGAAGGTGATTTCGCCCAAAAGAATCTTCAGGGTGGTTAAAGAAATTAAGAGTAGGTACAGAAGTGAATTTAGATCTATGAGCAAAAAACTAGGGCCAGTGGAAGAGTTAAGCAAAGCCAAGCTGTGTCTAAAGCATTAGTGTAAAACCTCATTTTGCCACCGACAGTGTTTCTAGGACTTGATCACTAGAATTTGGATGGTTGAGCTGAGCTAGCATAAACCTTAAGGAAGGCATCTTAGAGTAAATACGCAACAGTCTACAGGGTGGCACACAAAGTAGTGCGTGTTGTTCAACTTTTTCTTCGAAGTAGTATATTTGTCAATTCTATCATCACTTTTGAAGAGCCACCACACTTCCCTCTCAAGTGAAGCTTCTGTGGGGGCCATAGAGACTGACAGATCCTACCCACTTTAATGCAGGCACATAGATACAAGTCTGTTATGTAAGTTCTGTACATGACACTTTAACGTATTCTTATAAATATAAAAAATTATTTATAGATATTCGTCTAACAATTTATGTTTTTAAAATAATTGATTCATTAACAATTTTCAAAAAAACTTTATGCTGCATTATCTAAATTTTAACTTGCATCCATTTACTTTTTCTTTCCTGGACCCAAAATTTTGCAGATTTGCAATCTGAATTTGTTACATTTGGATACTTGAAATTGAATCTAGTAACACAAGCTAATAGTACCTCTCTTAGTAGTTAGTACCATTTAATATACAGCTCTATAGATCTATTTTTAGCAACTTGTACTCTATGAATTTAGCTTCGTAAATTCGCTTGACAGCTATCATTAAATCAAGCTTATAGCCATAGAACTGAATAAAAAATATGAAGCTTTTATATGCATTTCTTCCATGATCTAATTGCATTTTTTTTTTAAGTTGAGGGAAAGCTCTCATTATTTTAAGTCAGGACAAATTATCAATACTTATCGTATAGATCACTTATCAAAGTAAGACTGTAAATTTGAATTCAAATCATACAATTGTTATAAGTAAAAGATGACCGATGTAAACCAACTCCGTTTGCCACCAAAGACATTATTGAAGCTGGTCGTACATCTCAATAACAAAGGCACATAACATATTACATAATGGCTAAAATATCTGCAGTGCACATCGAGTGAAGGTGTTATAGCCGCTATGCACACCGCACACATGATTCGCATGCACATGTTTCCAAATTAGAAAATTAATTGGGGTGGACAAAAAGTCCAATCATATTCTATGTTTTAGCTCCAATCCCTTTGCAGACGAGCCTTCTCTCATTCAGGAATCATCCTTTGAAACAACAAAGGGGATAAAAGGAGAAGTAATATAAACTATAGACAAATACAGCTAACCATTGTACTAAGTTGCCGGCAAAAGGGGCACAAATGAAGTGAGTAATTACAGCGAAGTTGTTCAAGTTAGAACTTAAGTGGCTCCTATAATTTTAAATTGTAATTACAGTTGCAGTTATAATTATAAAAATTACAAATATGTATGAAAAAATATTAATGATCCGCCTACAATTGTCGTTAGTCACGGTTGTGATATTTCCGTGACAATAATATTATAGTAGCAATTACAGTTACGAATCGTAATTTAAAATCATAATAACTGCTAATAAGATACTCATGTTAAGGTTGAACGTGGCCGGCTTGATCAATGAAAAATTGCCGGCACCAACACCACCATGGCCTCTTTGAGTCTCTGAGTGTCGACCCTTTTTGAGTTTTGCTATGCTGGCCAATCTGTGACCATATTATAGTCAGCAACTGAGCATGAACTAACATCCAATGCTACGCACCCTTTTGTATAAAAAAAAAACAAGGCAATCACATCGCTGGACAGCTTGTACTAATAATTACTTATTTAGGGCGTATCAAGGGATTACTGATGCCTAATTTAATTAAGAAGATACCTTAAATTAATTTAGCTATTAATCATATTGTTGCCCCTTGTTTTGTATATATTTATTCTACCTTCTCTCTTGGAATGGTTAGCTCAGGTACAGTAATATACATATAGACATGCCTACTATAGGCACACATTAAGAAAAAAAAATAAAATATATATATATATATATATAATTTTAATCTATTATCAATTTTTTATACTATCATCTAATTACATGTTATTAAGTATTTAACTTTTTAAGTAATTATTATCTTAGTCAATTTTTTTAATGATTTGATAGTTTTTTAATGATTGGATAATAGTATAAAACTTTTTATACAAACAACATATCAAAATTAAACTATATATATATGGACATATCTAGTGAGAGAAGTCTTGCACCGTAAGAAGTGAGAGAAGTGAATCTTGACTATTCAATCTAAGTTAAATGATTAAGATTAAAATAAAATGTTATTTAAGTAATTTCTAATCTTAATCATTTATCAATTCTCCTCTCATAATAAGGCACACATTATATAAAAATTAAATTGCGGCAGCTGAAAAGATTAACTTACTCCACGTTGTGCTAAATCGTCTTTAAATCTTATATTTATGTCATGTATAAATATCTTATCTTTAGTTTTTTCAAATACATTTTAAATGTGTACCTATATTTCCTGACCTAGGGAGGAAAGTATTTTCAAGGGGTCTATATTATTCTATGTAATTATAGTTTTTCAAACAGCATAATTATTTTTATCAATACATTAAATAAACATGAGATTTCAAGTGAATCATTTATAAATATAAAATATAAGGTTGTTCATATCAATAAAAAAATTTTTTTGGGATTGTCATTCTTCATTTGTAATTAGAACTTCAAATATATATTTCTCATAAAAAAAATATTGCCACAAAATTATCATTTAGTGTAGTAGTTAATTAGGTTGGATAAGATTTAGTTTTAATGAAATATCATCATACTAGCATCTAGCAACCATTTGACTATTCAGGATAATTAAACTCAGCTTGAGGTTATATAATATTTTTTTAATACATAATTTTTTATATACTCTTAAAATTAATACAAATATTATTATATTACTACTTAAAAATTAAAAAAAATTACTTTTTATGTTTTCTACTTCTAAAGAATAAAATTGTATGACTTAATTTATTAACTGTAAATGTCAAAATTTAAATTATGTTCAAACTCAATCATAGTTGAGCTACACACAAGTCTGAGCATGATTGGGATTGTTTAAGCCTAAGGTTGAAACTAGGCCAAAAATGTTGACCAGATCAAAATATTGAGATAGAACTAAATTAAGTCAAATCTGGCTCATAAACACCCCTAAGTGAAAGTTATTTGTCAAGAATATATTTGACCTTACTTTCAGTAGCACGCATGCACGTGCACAGTCACACGCACACATTCTATTGATTTTTGGCATATAATTTTAATCAAAGGCATTTAAAATGTTGTTTTGAAGACAACTAATAAGACATATATTATGGATCGTTTGTATGTGTTTTTATTTTTATAATTTTTTTTTAAAAAGTAACTTTTCATCTTCTAGTATATTTAGATGAGGTTTTTTATAAAAAACTTCAAGTATTAAAAAAAATACATTTTGTGTTATTTTTAGAAGTTAGATTTTTGTGCTTCTAAAAAAAGATATTTTTATAACATAAAAAACTATTCAAATTTAAAAAAATGCTTCTCAAATATTACATCCAAACATAAAATAGTTTCTACTTTTTATAAAAAATATTTTAAAAAAGTTTATGTAAATTTTTTTTTAAAAGCTCATCCAAATGTGGTTATCTCTCCCTCTCTTGTTTTATAGGATATATATATGATCTTCAATCTTATTATTTTAATAATTTTTTAAGAGTAAAATACATGTACTTGAAGAAAAATTCTGATTTTGATAGATAGATCTCTCAAGTCATTTAATTTATTAAATTCTTAATTAAAATAGTATGTGAGGCTCACATGAACTCATTATTTGGTCAATTTACATTTTCATGTTTTTTTATTATAAAATTATATTTCATTAATTTTATTCTTTAAAAACATTTAATGATTTATATTTTTGTAAAATATTTAAATATAATATTTTTATGAAAATTTTAAATATCTTATCATCATTTTTGTCATAAATTTCAAATGTATACTTATATTTTCAGATCTATTCTAAATAAATATCAGTGGTTTATTCACTGAAAATATTTTCAAAGGGCCGGAATTCTTCTACTTATTTATAGTTTTTAAAACAAAATAATTATCTTTCTAATGTATTAAATAATCATGAAATTTCAAGTGAACCAATTTATTTGTGTAGGTGTGATTTTTACTTGGGGACATACTACAACACTAACTGTGGAAAATTTCATATTAAAATGAATCCAAGTGGTGAAAGAAAATGGGGGAAGAGTTGGACTCAACATCTTTGCATTCTACTTAATTCTTGCCGAAATTACATTGCTTCTCCACTAATTTAAACTCCAAAGGCGGTTAGCCTTGTGACCTAATGACAAACGCTTGCTTCCTTGATGCCTTGAGAAGCTACACTTGGAGTTGAATCCCAACCCCTCCCCCCAAATCTTTTCCCCTTACAAAAAAAAAAAAAATTCTCCAAAGAAACATTTACGTTATAATTTTTTTCATTGTAAAATAAATACCCTTACAAGGCATAGGAAGACAGTGTATTAAAATTGTTTGCTAGCAATTGAAAGATTCAAAAAAGGAAAATGAGTTAAAGTTTAGAGTTGCCTAGAATTACTTCTTTGGAGAAATTTTTATGGGAGCATTATCTACTTTAGGCAATCTATTCAATATTTAACATGTGTAAAACTTGATGGATCATATTATAAATGCACATCATTATTTAAAAAGTAGATAACACATGTCAACTGTCGAATGAAGTATTTAAAGTAAGTAATGTTTATCTAAAAATTTCTCTTCTCTCTACTTCTTTGATCCTTTTTTGAATTGAGGGTAACCGAAAGGGATCAAGTGCCCAAATGGCCTTCCGAGAAGGCATTGTGGATGGCCAACACTCATCCTTTAATGGATAGCCTCCAACAAGGGTGTCACTATTTATTTGGTTCGATTTTGAAAAAAAAGATAATATAAATCAAATTAATCAGTTTTCATATATTGAAAACAAATAGGTTTTGTTCTAATTAGAGAACCGAACAAAAAATATATCTAACTTGACTTTTTTTTATTTTCATGACTCAATTAATAATAAATTAGCTTTAAAATGTTAAATAAAGACATAATCTAATAGATAAAAATAACAAATTGACCTAAATATTTATATAGAAACAATTAGTTAAAATTTAATTATGTATAAGTATATAATTATAAAAATATATATGTATAATTACATGAGTTTGGGTTTGTTTGATTTGGTTCGGTTTCATAAATGAAAATAAAAAACCGAACTAAACCAATCTATTTACAAAAAAAAAAAACCTAACAATTTCAGCTTTGTTTAGTTTTTGGGTTTTCGATTTGATTTTTTTGTTTTAGATCAGTTTTGGTTCGGTTATGAACACATTTAACCTCCAAGTTCTTATTCTATATCCAATATGCATTTTTAGTGGCTACCTAACCAATTTAAAAAACAATTTAAATTCATCCCATGCCAAGAGAATTTAGCTGTATAATTTTGGCCCTTGGGGAGAAAATGGCATTTACAATACTTTATATCGACGATTCCAAAAGGGTATTAAAACAAAAGTGATGAAAAGCGGCAAAGCGTGGTGATACACTCTTAGACGCAATTAAATGTGCCACTTTTTGGTTGCATTACTTCTGCCTCTGCTTAGCTATTCCCTGGCTTATATGTTTTGGTGGTATGGCATAGTTCAGCTATAGCTGCAAGCCTGCAGCCAAAAGAAATGGACTTCATATCCAAGGCTAAGAGAGCAACCAGTTTTCAAGAATAATAATAACTTGAGGGGGAAAAAAAATTAGGGCAACTGACCCCGCTTGATAATGACCCACCAATCCAAATGTTTGAGGAATTTCACTTTACCAAATTGTCCTTGAAGTGTGCCTCAATCACTGTGGAGAATCAAGAAACAGTAGGATGGCATTGGCAGGCTTTGATTGGAATATGAAGCAACTGGATGGAGGGTAACCCAGGAAGGTGACCCACTTGAAAAATCTAATGTAATCCAACAAATAAAAACCTAATAAAAGGTTCACAAGGATAACTGCCAGAGTGGAACTTTTCACTCGAAGAGTGTGTGTGTGTGTATTAAAGAGAGAGAGAGAGAGAGGCAATGGCATTTCCTTAATAGCAAGACAAAGGAAGGAATAGTTGGGGAGGAAGTTAGTTTGAGTAGGTTCCTGAGCCATAGGGATGCTCACTTGGACAAATCTGAGGCCGTTGGATAAGGGGTGGCGTAGTATCCTCAGTTGAATACACGTGCTGCTATCCTTCCTCTTTACCACTCTCCCCTCATTTTTTTTTTTTTAAATCTTTGCTTCCATGCATGGATTTCTCCTCCAAATATAGTCAAGTTTTAGAGAGAGAGAGAGAAAGAGAGTAGTGAGAGAGAGAGAGAGAGAGAGAGAGAGAGAGAGAGAGAGAGAGAGAAATGAACGCTCGCTCGCTCACTCTAATTTGTTCTTTTCTCCCTTGCCTTGCTCATCGCCATCATTAGCAACCAAGGTAACAACACAACTCCTCTCCCCACCTCTTCAAGTTTGATTTTTTCTTCGAAATTCAACTACCAAAGAAGCTGGTAGTAGCCACGGGAAGCTTTACTACACGTCCTCTTTTTCCTCTTTGGCTCTTTCTGTGCCTTAGATCTTGCCCTTGCTTGGAATTTTGGTGAAATCCTGAGATGGGTTTTTCTCTCGGGTCAGTGCAAAAGGTTATGTGATGCAGCTTTCTCACGGTATTCGGGATTTCACCTCGATAATCTGATCTGGGTCTTGCTAGTTTTCCTTTCTGATCCTCTGTTTTGGTGGCATCT
Source organism: Castanospermum australe (assembly GCA_019955255.1). NCBI lineage: Eukaryota > Viridiplantae > Streptophyta > Magnoliopsida > Fabales > Fabaceae > Castanospermum > Castanospermum australe. The sequence continues at coordinate 126,036 of NSJW01000376.1, read as the reverse complement.
GTGGTTCTCCTAATGCGACGAGATCGATGAATTCAGCATTCTTGGATATTCTCTGATTCAGTGTTCGAAGTATCGTTTGCTTTGCTGATCTGTGCTTCTCTCTGATTTCTTGAATTTGATTGAAATCAATGGAAGAGGATCAAGAATTCAAACACGTGTGTAAGTTCTGCAGCAAGAGCTTCCCTTCTGGTAGATCCTTGGGAGGGCACATGAGGTCTCATGTCACCAATATTTCAGCTAAAGCAGAGGAAAAACTCGCAACGAGGAAGCTTTCGTCTCTCAACAATGGTGGAAGCTGCGCCAAGGGTGGAGACACGGGCTCTGAAGCAGGAAATAATACTGGGTATGGTCTCAGAGAGAACCCCAAGAAGACTTGGAGACTTGCAGATTCAAGTGAGGACACTTTGCTCTCGGACAAGTTCTGCAAAGTGTGCGGTAAAGGGTTTCACTCTTGGAAAGCTCTGTTTGGTCACATGAAGTGCCACTCTGAGAAAGAAAGAGTTTCCAACAGCTTGGATGATCAAGATTCCTGGACTAATGCTACCCAGAAGTTGGTCATGGACAGCCAATCTGACAACGAAGCCACTGCTCCAAATCGAAGAAGAAGATCCAAGAGAAGAACAAGGTACGTGACCGCTGCAACTTCGTCCATGTCACTTGCCAATCCTTCCTCTTCTCTTTCTGAGGTCGAGCAAGAGCAAGAAGAGGTTGCTGTGAGCTTGATGATGCTTAGCAGGGATGTGGGTCCTTGGGGTGGTCTCAATTCTGTTGCTGAGTCCTCTGACAATAACTCTGCTTACTTCGAAGCTCCATCTTCAGTTAAAACTAATCTGGTTTCTGAAATCGAGGGCAAGAGGACTGTTCCCAGTGGTTTTGATCTGAAAAAGCTGACCAAAAGAAGTGACAAGAAGTGGGAGTTTGGCAATTCAGTTTCTTCAAGTCCCAACTCGAAAGGGAAAAGTTCAGAACTTTTGGCCACCGAGATTACTGGGAAAGGATTTGGGATGAACAAGACCAGGGTTTCCACTAATGGGTTCATCAAGATTGGAAAGGATAAGAAATCTGAGCTTGATTATCAGTCTGCAATGGAAGATTGTGGAGATGAACAGGGGAAGAAAGAGGTCAATGGAACAGAATTAGCTTTATCGAAGTCGGCTACTAATAAGTACACTTCAATCAAGACAAAGTTTCTCGGTTGTGAATTGAAGTCAAATTCCGTGAAGAATTGGGCAAACAAGCCTTCAGAAGCTGAATTCAGCAAGAACTCTCATAAGAGAGGCAAGTTCGAGTGTACTACTTGCAACAAAATCTTCCAATCCTACCAAGCTCTTGGAGGCCACAGAGCTAGTCATAAGAAGATCAACGGCTGCTTTGCTTCAAGAAATGAGAGCAGCGAAAACAGCATTGAAACAGACCTCTCCCCTGACCCAACAACCGAAAGCAAGCTCATGAAGAACAGTGACAATGAATATCAGGTAGAGCATGAGCCGAGTGCTGGTTTTGATGATGAGGCAGACACAATGAGAGAGTCCAACAAGAGCAAAGGGCATGAGTGCCCGATTTGCCTCAAGGTTTTTCCATCAGGGCAAGCCTTGGGTGGCCACAAGAGATCTCATTTGGCTAGTGGGTCTGAGAGTAGAAACTGTCAAACAGTTGTACTTCAGGAACCAGTCCTAGAACTCAGAGACTTCCTTGATCTTAATCTTCCTGCTGCTACAGAGGAGAGCAATAGCCATGCTGAGTCTTACAGACCCTGGTGGGTAGTAGGAGGTAACCACAAGCAGGAGTCACTGGCAGGCCTGATGTCTAACTGAGTCTGAACCTCATCGTTCATTCCAGCAGTGGTTCAACTTCAGAGTGAAGAGATTCAAACTGTATAGAAAAGTTTCTGCATTTATTTCATTAATTCTTTACAGGATTCATGTCTTCTTTGAGGTATTTCAGTTCTGCTCGCACTCTTCAAGTAGTTCATAAGATGAATTTTCCGTTTGTTCTCTTTTCCTTTTCTAATTTTTTTTCCTTTTTGGGTGGTATATGTTTATTATTCTGTTCATAGAATAAGTTCCACTGCTGCAAATCCTAAGCTCATCATTTTGGTTCTTTGAAGCTTCAGGAATTGTAACAGATTTCTGTAGTTCTGCTGTTTCTACCGACTTCCCTGTTCAGCATTTTAGAAATGCACTTATTGTCTGAAACTCCAAAAGTGACATGTTTGGGAGGGTAATTATTTTTCTTTGCATCAAAGAGAAATGAATGAGGTGTTGAAAAATTTGGGATAGGTACCGGACGTCATTACACATGAGGAGATAAAAAAGGCAGATTTTATAATACACATAAAGAAGGCATGTGAGCTGAAGGTGGTTGTTTAGTCACCTAGCATAAAACCTGACCACCCATCTATCTCTTGTTTCCTTCTCTCACTACTTGGCACACAAGTGGTGTGTTACTATATCCTTCTCAATAATCACTTTGTGCTCTCAGTAGCAAATATCATAATAATTCAAGAGAGAAGAGACTGAGGGAGATGGCTGGACCACTGCTGTGTAATTCAGTGAAATTACAGCAACATCGTAAACTTGGTGCAGCTTACTATAAATTCTGCTCTCGATGGGTTCAGAAACCACACGTTTCTCTGGATCATCATAGCGTACTTCTACATATCCACTCAGAGGAAGGTCTTTTCGTAATGGATGACCCTCGAAACCATAATCTGTTGATATACGGCGTAGATCCGGATGATTGATGGAAGAAACACCAAACATATCCCAAACTTCTCGCTCCCACCGGCCGGCTGATGGAAATAGACTGACTACCGGAGATATTCGTGAAGTGATTAAAGATCACTTTTTTATTCACTAGAACCTCAAATTTTGTTCTATATCCCTAGATATTAAATAACGATTCAATTATTGAAAGTCGTATTTATAGAGATGGTTATATCATTATTATTTTAAATTAAGAAATATTAGGCAGTTGTAATCTTGGTTCATAAAAAAGAAACCCTAAATAGATTAGGCAGTTGTAATCTTGGTTCAGAAAAAAAAAAACCCTAAATTTTGTTAAATAAATCATAGAATATATTCTAAACAAATGGGTTCCAGAGAAACAAAAGGAATAGAGAATAAAAACTGAGATCCTATGCTGGGATGAATTTAATGATCATAGAAAGGGTGAGATGGAGGAATTGCGACCAATTGGCTTGGACGTGTATGTGCTCACCCATTGAAAGAAGTGGAGGAGCAACACATACCTGAGCCTTTTAATGGGTCATGGTCAGTCCCAGCGGCCAGTGGTAGATGATGTTATGCTGCTTTGTCAACTAGTACAAGGAACTAACTGCAAGAAAGCTCAGCAATCTCAACACTGCATATTTAGTTAGGTAGCTTTTCCAAAGGGTATTATTCTAGTTACAAAAATTATCAGATTTTTCGTTTTTTTTTTTTAAATTTTCCATTCACCCTTTTTCCCTCAATTGGATTCTTTTTTAGATTTTAAATGGCAAATTGCTAATTAGGTGATAATATATAAATATTTTATAAATATAAAAATTTACATTTTTTTTATTTCCACTATTAGATTTATTTATAAATTTGTGCAGGATCACATCAAAATATCTCCACAAAAAGTTACGTGATTTATTATTTATCTATTTTTAAATATTATACTTATAACACCATCCTAGTAATGAGAAGAACATATAGAGTAGAGAAGGCTCAAGGATTGTAGCTCCCAAAAGAAATAAAAATACAGAAGAATAATTATGTATTATCTATCATCATGGTTCCTTATTTTTGTGAAGTTAAGACTTAAGAGTTATAATTTGTATTATTATATTATAACTACTCGGAAAAATAATTTCAAACTTCTTGAACCAAATAAAAAAGGATAAAATTAGCTACTACGCCAAGCCGAGATAGAGATGCTTCGTCTCCTAGTTCATCACTTTTTTTTTTGCCCTTTCTGTATGACCTTGTACTAGCATGACATGTTTAATAAATTATAATTTGATAAAGATTTAGCTACCTTGTTATGATAAGATCATCCAAACGAAAGTTTTGTTTTGTTTCATTACCAAAAGCAAAAAATGTTTTGTTTTGTTTTCTTATAAATAAGAATACGGCAAAATGATTAGAAATTAAATTTTTTATAGATTACCCAAATTCTTTACTTTAATAAGTGTTAACTCACTTTTAGTAATTAACAATTTGGTGTAATATACTCTTGCTATACTTTTATTTTACAATGTCATATGTGTCTTAACTTTACTTTGCTCCAATTATAATGGAATTTATGAAAAAAAAAATCAAAAATAAAGTCCAAAAGAACTATATTGTTAAGGTTTTTCATCCACAAATCATCCTTACATCATCCTTTATCTTCACTTAGGGGAAAAATAGAAAAATATTAATAAACCAAAAAAGAAGAAAGAAGAGAGATTAAGAATTCTTCAGGTCGAAGCTAGAAAAAAGGATAAAAAAACTTGATAGTCTAGTCAACTGAATTGCACAGTCAATGGGACTCTTTCGAAGTTTGGTTCCTAAATATGTCATAGTGGGATTATTTAAATTTAATAACAACAATTATGATTTAGAGATGTATAAAAAATGGGGTTAAATCAGGTGCACTCTTCAGTCTTTGTCACAATGTGCTCCTTGTACTATAAATTGGACATGTGGCAATTACCTTGTTATTACATGGTTGGCGTGAAATAAACAACAAATGATTAGTACTTCAGCCTTCATTGGATCTTGACTTTTTTATTTCTATCAAACTTTATTTTTGTTTGGAAAAAGAAGAGAAAATAAGAAATAATAAAATAAAAAATGAAAAAATATAAAAAGGAAGAATGTTTAAATATATAATAAAATAAACAATTTTCTTTCGAACATAGTTTAGTTTAAGTTTTTTTTTTCATTTGAGGAGAGAAAATTTTTTATGTGGGATCCATATGTATTTTTTCACTCAAATAAGCAAGAGATTAGTGAGGGACACTTCCTGATATATATATATATATATATATATATATATATATAAAGAGAGAATTTGTTTTCCCATCTAATATTGCGTTTAATTATTTCAATTCACACTCTTATTTATCTAGTAATATGCTCTTATTTATTTTTTTTGTTTACATGAAAATCAGATTCTCATTAAACTGGAAAAGCAAGAACATCCAAAAGTCCAAGATTTTGAACTTGTATGGGGGCATCCTCCACCCATACTACATCAGGACTAGAAAGAGCAATCTGTGCTAAACTGTAAACTTTTGAAACGTACATTATTCTAATTTTTCACTGTTTCTTTTAATTTTTGTATTTTTAATTTTTTTGGAGTTACATAGTAAGCCTTGTAAAATCTCTTTGTAGTTCTAATATTTTTGTATATTAAGAAAATTTAGTGTGTTTGAATAGAGCATTATAGTGTGCTTTGAAATTTTTTTTTAAAATTTTTTATGTAGTCTTTGCCCCCACCACTCAATTTTTAGATCCCTCATTGGCTAAAAGTGGTTGGAGAGTAAATACAGTAAAGAGAAGGCAAGGTTACAATGGGAAGATGGTCATTGGAACATTTAGTTTTTGCCGTAAAATTTTTCAACATTTGCATTTAACAATGCAAAAGTTGTTATATAATTGACACAAGCCTCACATCATCAGAATTATAAAAGTTTATTAGGGGCTACTTATATAAATAAGCATTTGTATATTGTAGTAAAAATATTCCCACAGAAAATAATTTAAGGCTACTAGTTAATCGGTTTAAGAAAGAGAGTTTGCAACTTTATTGCTCAAAAGTTGAAGTATTTATAGAAGGGGAATTTATAATTTTATCCATACAAAAATTGTATTGTAATGTTTGTTATAGTAAAAATATTTTTTTATCCAAAAGTAGTAGAAGTAGGTTAGAGGAGTAGGAATTAAATATCAAACAAATATTATACTTTTATTTTTTTTTTGTATGTTTATTGTGAGTTCTTTCACTATCCAACCAAAGTAATTTATTATGGTAAATTTAAGTAGATCACTCATCTATTGCACGAAACGGGCTTTGGCCTATTTAAATATTTGTTTGCGTGTGCATTGAAAGCCATCACCCGCGGTCCGGCTCGTAGATTGTTGGTAAGGCACGTGTCCCTTGAAGCTTCGCACCTAAGATTGAATCCCAATGTGGGACGATCCAACCCCCAACCCGTGACCAAAAAAAAAAAAAAGCCATCACCCAAACTTGACTTGGCTTTAAACTAGCTTTTGGTTTGCGGCAACAAATACTTGCTTCTACTTTCAGCAACTGTGATTTATGGCTCTCTCAACAGTCAAGTACCCATTTTATCCTTCTTCTACCTCTTGCAGGTTGCAGCTCATGTCTTTGCCTTGTTCGTGCTTTGATGATCAGTGGAAGAAGCAACAGGTGTGGAGCTGGATCTCATTGTAGAGGCGCACAAAAAAAGAAGCGCATGGCAATTTGGAATTGAGAAATCAACGGCTCTTGTAGGATATGGACAATGACAAAATAATAAATCTTCAAAAAGGATTAAGGGAACAAGCATGGCGTCATGGACCTCTCAAAAAGAAGAAATCTTTTTTTCACACAGGACTCTTGTGATAGAAAAGAAAAAGGAAGACTCTGGAATTTTTTTTATTATTTTTCTATAATTTTTTAAAATATAATACAAACATATATTTATGAAAATTTAAATAATTTTGGATTATTTTTAAAATTAAACTAATATCTTTTTAATAATTACACTTTAAAAAATAAGTTTGATTTAAACTATTCAAATAATTTGTTCAGCTAAAATTAATTTTTAGATAAAAATTTTTAAACATAAATTATTTCACTATAAATTTATTTTTGATCAAAATTAAATTAATTTAAAATTAAATTTATAAAATCTAATCTAAATACTTTAATCTTACTTTTTGCTCAAACTCTGGTTTCAAGCTGGAATGGTGATAGAAATGGCTCGTTAACGTGATATTTACCAAACATGACAAGATTGACAATGGAGCATGAAAGCCCATTTGACTAGGCGGAATGCCCAGCGGAACGCAACATTTAAGTTGGACGCATAGCTTTAGCAAATTAGCACTTGGGCTTTGGGTAAGTTCATTTTTAATGAAATGAAACGCTCAGAATTGCAATGTTTATGAAACAAAAACAAGAATTGGGCTTGAGGTTATATATGTGTGCCTCAATAATGTTATTTTCTCACGTTAACAATATCATCAATGAATTGTCGTACAAATCCTGAGAAGTATATAAACCATGTATTGAAAAAAACTGCTAAAGGTGAGTGTAAATTTTTATGGGTTAGTTTGGCATAAGGAAAAAGATATAGGTAAATTTTTATGGATGAGTTTTACTTATAAAATTTATTCTTATTTTTACTTTCATATTTTATATACCAAATTCATTTATAAAAATTTATTCTCATTTTTACCTTCATACCATATATACACTAAAGTTGAGTGCCTGTATGAATTCTACTTATTTCTGTATATAACTATTCTATGTATAAGAATTTGTCTTGGTTTTGTTGTACCTTCTATTAAGTTACTAAAGCAATTTATGTATTCAAGAATTTTAATGCCATTCCCAAAACCAAATCCAGCTTCTTGAATATTCTTAGCTAATGTATATCATGGCTTCTTTCTGCTTATTGGTTCCATACCACATCATATACACACCACCAAGGCACCAACTACAAAACCTCATAGTGACTCTCCACTCTGATTAAGTACCTATAAAGAATGATTTGTATCCAAGTACAAGGACAGAGTAAGCTTGAAGCATATGCGAGAGGCCTTTGGTATGAAATATTAGGATACAAATCATATTAGGGTTGTCCTTTCTCCTTAAGATCCAATAGGTACCAATAGTCTCTTCCTCTTTGGTCTATAATATTAGGGTTATCTGTGGGTTAGGTTGGGTTTAGAATATTTTTATACCAAACTCACTTATCAAAGTAGTGGGTTGAATTGGTTGAGAAATTTTTTTTAAAACCTGAACCAACTTAATGATTGGATTGAACCTGTGAATCCAACATATATTTAAAAAAAATTTACCTATTAAAATAAATACTGAAATTAATACGAAATCGAAAATTGATCACACATCATAATAAATAACTTAATAAGTCTCAACAAAAGATGACATGTAAAGTAACAAATAAACTAAAAGTCAAATACAATAAGTCATAAGTCATAAACATAATATAACAAGTTTTAATTTTAAACATAAAAAGTACTAATACAAGTTTCAAAAGTTAAATACAATAAGTCACATTAGGTTTAATATACTAAATATAAAAAAATAATATCATTTTTTTTCTTAAAAAAGATGGGTTGAGTGAGTTGAAATTCTTTTAACCCATAATCCAACCCATCATCGTCGGGCTGAGAATTTTTAAACTTAACCCGACCTGCAAATCTAATTCAATCTGCCAATTATGAATTAGATTTGGTCAAAACTTATGAGTTTGCAGGTTGATCCAACCTAATGGATGCCCCTATATAATACCATTCTAATTGTTCTTAAGTGAATGGTGCAGGATATATAAGTTTTTAGGAGTATTTACGTACATTTCAACAAATTATAAGTGAGTAAAACTGTAAATAAGTAAATTGGAGTGCTAATATCTCCATTCTAAATAACCAATGCAAAGATAGTTTTTTTTTTCCTTTTAAATACCAAAAGAAATGTTAAGGTTTAAATACAATTTTTAAATTTATAAAATTTCTATTTAATCTCCTCAGTCCTTACTTCTATTGCATCAATATTGTATTATTAACTAGTAATTTAATATTTGTAGTTATTTTTTGATAGAATTTGTGAATATTTTTGTAATGATAGTTTAGTTTATTAATTTAATATGCAGGCAAAATATGTTTCATATTTAACATTGGTAGAAAATTATTTTTTAAATTTATTTGCATCTATTTTTTTTTAATTGTGTTTCCTTAATTGAATGTTTTAAATTATGATTTTGTTTTACAGGTTATTTTATCATGACAATATAGAATAAAAAAAATATAAGTTAACTAGTACAGTGAAAGTGATATTTATAAAAGTATGTGACATTATACGTTTGTAAGGAGCTGGCTCAAATTCAATTACCTGTATATAGATATAGTCACTTTTTTTTACCTTAGATTATATACTATTTATTGTTTTCATTTTCATCTTAATATTATGGATACAGGAATCACTTTTTTTTTTCGCTTTTTCATAAAGTTGAAAGCAATGGTGATTTGGCTATGAAGTTTGTTCTCCTTCATAATTTTCTTCCATTTCATTTATTAACATATATCTTGACAACAATTTCTGAAATTCTAAGCACTAACAATTGGCTATTTTCATCTTATAAATGATTGATTCTCACTTATTATGAATAAAATTATACTTGATTATCAATTAAATTTTAAAATCAATAAACAACTAATCCATGCATATTAAGCTGCCTATGAAAATGTTATTCATAAAAGTATCACAAATAACTCATGTCATCATCATCTTATTTTCCTTATAAATATAAACCACTAATTAAATATAAAAAATGTTCATATTCTAATGATATTTTAAATTTGTTTAGAGGAGGTCATATTAGTATATAATATTATATAGAGATAAATCACTTGCAAGAGTCTTTATATGAACTTACTTTAGTACATGATATTATATGGTATTACTTGACTTGTAGGATTCTTTGTATGAGGCTACGTCAGCACACAAAATGATGTGGCGTTATATAATTCTATAACATTACATGGCTTGTAAGAGTTTTTAAAGTAAGCCGCATTAGCATATAATATGGCTTGATACTACATGGTTTATAGGAAACACATAAAATATCGTTGTTATATGACTTCAATGAATTTGTATATAGATTTTTCAAAATTACTAAAGCAATAATATTTTTTTAAGGGTGACTTTTCCACTTTTTAATTTTTTCTCTAATAATTCAATTTCTTGTGTAGCTTCGTCATAACACCAATTCAAAGTGATGGAAAATTGTTAGCCAGATAAGAGAAGAAAAAGCAAAAAGGCAGAACCCGAGTTAAGTAAGAGATACTTAGCCCACAAGTACAACCATATACAACTTAGGCTTTTCCTTTTATGATGTTTTTTTAGTTAAAGGCTTAAATCCCAAAAACTAATTGCATACATCATGGTTTTAAATTACGATTACAGTTACGGATGTGACTATGTTGGGATTGTAGAAATTGAGAATAATTATAAGAAAATATAATTAATATGGCTGCAATTATAATCACGTTACGGTTGTAAAGGCTCTCAAACATCAATATTGCTACCGCAATTACGACTGTGGATCACAATTTAAAATTATGCACTCTCCTCTCTTTATCTCTTCTTCTCCTTCTTTTCAAGAATGGTTGCTTTCAGTGGTTGTGATACTGCAAAGTGAACATCATCACTGTGAGAAGGCATAGTTCACTAAACCCTTGACCTAGCCCTTGCCCTTCCCTTGCATGCTTCACATCCATTCGTTCAAACGTATGCATAACACCACGTTTCCTTCACTAACTTGCCTGCGACGCTCTATTCTCAGCAACCGTACCTTCAAACCGATTCTTCTTATCTTTTTCTCAATTGATCCTCTCAGATTCTGCACTTCATCCTCCTAGCACTGACTTACATGGAAATTCGAGCTTGAACATTCTTTGAGCATTCAACAATTCTTCAACAGCATCAAATGCATCCTCAACCACCCATTGAGCAAAAATAAACCACACCCTCCACCAATCTGAAAAAAGTAAAAACAAGGGAGCTGGACGCAAAATATCACTACCAAACACTATATAATCTACCCTTCACCTACATTCTGATTGGAGCATCAAAGAATGAATCCTTCCACAGGAGTTTTTCTTCGTCCAGGAGGTTAGCATCGTAACGTAATCCTCTTACCACAATTGCACAATCTCCTTTGATTTCTGCTGTAGGTTGTTGACATTGATAACAAACGAGAGAAAGTGGACAAGCTTTTTGGTAGAAGAAATGCAAAAACTCAGTTTTAGGTGTAGAAATTAAATTTAGGGCTATTGGAGATGAAATTTGGAAATTTCATATCTATAGGAGGAGGGACTAACCAACAATCTATCTCTAATGACCACTGTGGCTTCAATGCTATCCATGTTGGAAGATAACTGTGCATTATGAACAGAAGTCTAACAGAAGGACCACTTTAAAAGGAAATAGTGTTTACCAGGGCTATTACGAAAATTTTAAAATTGTAGGAGCCAAAACATATTTAAGTCTTGATAAATTAAAGTTATTTTATTATTTATGTCCTTTCATTTTTATTTAATTATACTATTTCTCTATAATAAGAATAATTTTCAACATCAATTCCCTTGTCAATCCTTTAATCTAAAGATATGCAAGATTCAATTTGATCTTATAAAGATAATAGAGATTACTCCATTTATAATCAAATCATTTACATAACTATGTCTCAATCCAATGTTCTTGAACTTTTCATTGAATCCAAATTTAATAGAGGTCACTCTATTTGGAATTAAATAAAAATTCATCGTTGCAAGCAAATTTCTAAAATAAACATGTACTAATGATTGTACCATAAGTTAAAGGAATCAACAATATATGCAAAAACAATATTAGTGTTACTACTAAACATTAGTACATTTAATTAAAAAATATCTAATATAATTACACAAAGATATAATATTCCACAAACATGCCCCTTTTAGAAAGTATAAATTTTTCCCTCTCAAATACAGATTTAAACTCACACATATTAATCCTCTTCTTTGTTCTTCTTTTTCAAGAAATGACACTCATTCTTGTAGTGTCCGATCTTGTCATAATGGAAACAACTCCTTTTCTTTTTCTTTTTCTTTTTCTTGTCATCACTGGTGTTGTTGTCATTGTCATGAGGTTGTGCAGCATCTCTATCCCTTTTCTTAGAAGACTTGTGGGGCTTCCCTTCCTTCATCACATGAATTTTCTCACGAGCATACTGTTCCTTATTTTCTCAATTGCTCAAGAGAAAAATCATCCTTTTGATATTTCATACTTCTTTTGAAATCTTTTCATAAAGAAGGAAGTTTATTAATGATAAAAGAGACAATAACGGTTTCATCTATACGAAAGTTGTGTTGTTTGAAATTGTTAAAAATTATTCCAATTTCATGCATTTGTTTTATGACAGACCTAAAATCAATTATTTTATAATTATGAAAATGACTAACCATAAATTTGTAGTCATTGTTATCCTACTTTTGCCTTTTATTAGTTTCTGCCACAGTTTTATCTTTTCTCTCCTCTTGTCTTGAGGTGTTGTGTACATACATTACTTTCAGAGTTGTCAGAAGGAAGTGCATTTTTTTCTATTAACATAAAAATTTGCCTCCATCAAATCTTTCTAATTTTATAAAGTCAGATATCATCTCCCTTGAAGTTATAGTAGCCATTGTTGAAGAGCATCAAATTAAGCCTAAAGATTATTGATGGTGATCTCTGAAGAAGATAGCTTTTTGGAGAAGGCTTTGGATGAGACCTCTGTAAAAGGAAAGAAAGTTTATGCACAAACTTTTCAATGCATGCATAAAACACTTTTCTTTAAGCTTAATTTGTCACACCAGATTTTATTCTCTGAATATAAAATGGTTGCTAGCAAATTCCTTACATGATACAATGAAAAACACTTGATTCATTTTGCACCTCTGAAATCAAGCTAATGACAATGATAATAGTTTACAGAAGGACAGTTCCTATTTTCTTTATTGTAGACAGAAATAAATCAGGATTGATTGGGATTTTAAAAATTTAAAATAATAAAATTGATCTTATTTAATTATGGGTGATGCAAGTCTTTTTATAGACTTGTAACATTCTTTCATGATCAGATACAACTCTTAAAATGAAGGATTTTCATGAACCATTGCATCTTTTTAGAGAAAGGATCGTACCTGTACCGTTGCAATACTGCAGGTCGTGTCGATGGCCACCACCGTGTGACACTTTGTCGCATCTATAAATTATCCAAACCGAGAACTACACGGCATGGTCATGCGAGCCTACACAGCCGTGTAGGCATTGTTTCACTTTTGCGCTCAATCGCGCGATCTTAGCAGTGTTAGCCGTGTACCATTGCACGGTCGTGTGGCCGTTCATGGGCAAATACTTGGACATTACATGGCCGTGTGAGCCTTGATATGGCCGAGTGCCATTTTGTTCCTTTTTTCTTCTTTTGGAAAATTCTCCAACATTTATTGTTATTTTAGGGAAATAATTTGATTAAATAAAAATAAAGAGAAAAATATAAAATAATTTTAATTTATTCAATTACAATAATCTTAACCGTACATAATCTATAATAGATACGAAACATTATATTTATACACTAATAATCTTAACCCTCTTAATAAAAATGGAGGTCGTCCCCCCCTCCCCAAGTTGAAATTAATTTCTCAACCAGATTCTACACATCTAGTGGAGAAAAAAAAAGTTCAGTGTGTATTGTAAAACTCGCCAACCAAACATGAATTCAAGTTAGAATTATAATATCATATGCATTTAATATTTTTTCTATTTTGTTTTAGGTTGATTATTTAGTAGGATTTAGAATTTTTCTACCTAATAAAAAATATTAAATAAAAAAGAATATGTAATATCTTAAAAATCTAAAATATATTTAATATTTTATTCATTTAATAATTAAAAAGATTATTAAACTATTGTTTAAAGGTTATTGAATGGATAATAATAGTTGCACATATAATTTAGGCTCACATACTTGATATTAATCAACTATCAAACTGATTTAATTACTTAACTATATATAATTAATCACTTATTAAAATGATAAGGAGTAATTGATTAACTAACGGTCAACATATTTAATCAATAATATACTTATATATAACTATAAATTTAAGAGTGACTATGATAATAAATTCATAATTTAAACAAGTGATTAACTATATGTAAGTAAATGATTACATGATTAAATTAGTTTAATAATTAATTAATTTTAACTATGTGAAATATATAAAAAAAAATTATATGTGTAACTATCATTTCTTATAGAATTATTCATAAAAAATAGTAGTATGAAATGATGCCATATTAAATAGTATATAAAGAAGTTGTGAAGTCATATGATTCTCATTTGCATGAGTTTTTTAAAAAAGGACTTTTTAATGAATTTTTTAAAATATCTTTTAAAATAGTAAAAAATATTTTATATTTAAATATAATATTTAAAATTTTTTTTTATGTTTGAATAAAATTTTTATATTATAATTTTTTTTATAAATACAAAAATCTAGTTAAAAAAATATACAAAACTAACTTTTTTTTTAGTATTTTAACTTTTTTTTAAAACTCATTTAAATTTATTAAAAGATTAAAAAATATTTTAAAAATATTAAAAAAAACATTCAAACGAGCACTAATCTGAAATGGCTCCCACATTTGGCATTTTTCTCCTCTTAAAGGGTCCCCACTTGATCGATTCACTGTTTCAATTGCAATTGTAAATATAATAAAACAAACAAGAGCGCATCAACAAATCCAGAAAAACACGTACACAGTGAATTTTCTCTTGCTTCGCCCTTAGCCAACTGCAATTTTTTTTCCAATTTCCACCACTCCCTCTGACCTTTCTTGACGCGATTTTGCGTTAGCAAGTTGAAATTTTCCTCTTGCCCCCCCCCCCCCCCAGTTCGTTTTCTAGAGCTCCTTAAATTTGTGGGTCTTGTCTTCAACTCCCACTTCTTACCATTACCAGTCTTTCTACTCATTCGGCAGATTTTTCTCCAGGTAACCTCTTGCTTTCTCTTGTGCTTTTGTTCATTCTGAGGATTCTTTTGCTGAGGAAAGCCCTTAATCCATCTGGGTGCTGCCAAATTTTTTGTTTTTTTGTTTTTTTTAAATATCCTGTTGGGTCTTCTGCATTTCTGGTGATCATCTTCAGTTCAATCTTCTCCCTGTTGATGGGGGTTTCTGCTATCCTTGGAGATCTTGTCTTCCTTTTTCTGTTATGAAATATATGTTTTTTCTCTCATTTTCTGAGCAACCAAACGTAGCAATTTGTATGTGGATTTCTGTATAAATCGTTGTCCGAATCCATCAGAGACTCGGTTGTAACGCCTCTTGCTTTGCTTTTATGGGTTTTGCTTCAATTGTTGGTTGGTGATTCCCTCCTTTTTGTGTTGCTTTACTGTTGTCGTTTTTGCCCATTCTCTACCTTCGTTGGTCTTTTGCCCTCTCTATCAACAGCAATTTTCATCAAGCTAAGCATAAAGTGTTATGAATTTCGTTTCTTTTGGCCTAAGAAGACCAAGAATCAGCTGGTATATCCTTAAAATTGAAGTTGACTCATCCTTCAATATTTAATTTCCAATTTTAAGGGATACAAATTCCATAAAATGCTTTCGTGATAACTGATAAGTGCTAAGAATTTGATATTTGGGTTTTTGCTTGTTGGTCTACGCCAACAGCGACTGAATAGCTCCTTATTGCCTTTGCAGTGGGAAATTGATCTGTCTTTAGATCACATAGGATCGTTGTTTCATCTACCTCTGACCCAATTCTTCAAGGAAGAGAGAGAATGTTTGGTTCTAAGAAATCTCCTTTAAATGTTAGTAAACCTAGCTCTGCTGATCCTGCCTATCCTGTTAAGTCAGGGTCCAACCCATTTGATTCTGATGATGAAACAAAAGATAACAAAAAGTATAATTCCTCAAGGAAGACTTCTTCAGAACATGCACTAGTTATGGTAGAAGGTAACAACAACCCTTTTGATGACATTGATGCCAATGGGAAGTTGTCATCATCGTCTTATGCCCTTCAATCAGCAAATCGAAACAGGTATAAGAATGATTTCTGTGACTCTGGAGGATTAGAGAATCAGTCAGTGCAAGAAATGGAGAATTATGCTGTTTACAAGGCGGAAGAGACTACAAAATCAGTCTACAATTCTTTGAAGATAGCAGAGGACATAAGAGAGGATGCTACCAAGACTTTGGTCACCCTCCATCAACAAGGCGAGCAAATTACCAGGAGTCATAATGTTGCTGTTGACATTGATAATGATTTAAGTCGGGTATTGATCTTGTTATCCCAGAGTTAATGCAATTGTTTAAGTGCTCCTGTATGGGCGGCTTCTTCGTGTTATTTTACCTTTGTGAAAACACACTGTCACCTCTTTTGTTATGAAGCCCTCTGAAAAGAGCATTCAATTGGTATTCTGGACTAAATATTGACTGTCTTATTGCTACTTACAGGGAGAAAAGCTTTTGGGAAGTCTTGGCGGCATGTTCTCCAAAACTTGGAAACTAAAGAAGACATGTCCAATAACAGGCCCTGTTATCTTTAGAGGTTTAATATTTTTGCCACATTTGCTTGCCTTATAAATTTTAATTATTTTGGGCTGTATCATACACATAATGGGCTTCATGATACAGATGATCCAGTCACAATAAAGGGCAGCCACTTGGAGCAGAGAGAGAAGTTAGGATTGACTTCTGCACCTAAAGCGCAGTCAAAGCCAAAGACAACACCTTCTGAACCAACAAATGCACTTGAAAAAGTTGAGGTTTGTATCAACTATGTGAAGATTAAACTGTTGCTTAAAGCCAGCTGCAGTGCTGGACATGACAAGCTTCAGTTTCTTACTGCTTTTAGTATGTGATAAATCTCTGTATAGGTGGCTCTCTACTATTGTTCTAGCCCTAATGACCAAATCACTAGTTTGGAGCCAACCAGTTTTATTTACAATCATTGATAATTTTGCAACCCTCTTCATCTTTCTCCAATTAATCACCTATACTCTCTAGTCATTGTTAGTCCAACCTGTATACTGTAATTTTCATTTGTGATTTTCCCCTTCACTTTGTACAATGCTACATTTATTGTTAAAAGTGAATTCAGCTACTGAATAAAATGTCCTCTAACAGGTTGAAAAAGGGAAGCAAGATGATGCACTGTCAGATTTAAGTGATCTCTTGGGAGAGCTGAAAGACATGGCTATTGACATGGGATCCGAAATTGAGAGGTTGGTTAATTGGATTCTGTGTTTTCTCTAATTTAATTTTACCCTAAAGAGATTCTTGAACACTAAATTTTATATCTTTTGTGCACCCCTTCCCCTACCTCCTTACATGACAGATTGATAGTTTAACTGACAATTTGACTTGGTATCTGTCAAAGCATCAACAATTTCTCAGGCTTGTATAATTATGCAGAACCATTTCACTTGTTCATGTTGTCATAATTAATAGAAATTTTGGTAATGTTACAGGCATAACGAAGCCCTGGACCATGTATACAATGATGTGGATGAGTTGAATAACCGCGTGAAAGATGCTAATCAACGTGGTCGTCGTTTACTTGGAAAATAGGAACACTTGGAAAATAGGGGTGCGGACCATAAGATTGATTGCAACATCTGCTATTGCCTCCCCTGTTCCTCTATTTTACTTTTGATTGTTTTCCTTATTCAGTAAATGGATCTATCTGGGTTAAGACAATTTTTTCATAGCAATGATTAAGGGGAGTTGATACCTAATTTTTTAGGATACTAATACCCTTGATGTGTTCTCACTTGTCAAATATTTATTTATTATTTATTTTCACAAAAAATGTTTGTTAATTCACTTAGTATATGTTTGGTATGAAGGTAAAAATAAGAGTAAAATTTCATAGATTAGTTTTGCATATAATTTTAAATATAAAATTCATCTATGAAATTTTAACTCTTATTTTTATCTTTATACCAAACTGACCGTTAAAATAGAAACATGGGCACCGGAAATGTGTAATAGGTTAGACTTGCCTTGCGCTATGCTACTACATTTCATTTTGAAGATATGTCGTTTTGAATTGATGAGTAAAGCCCCAAACATATGTTCTGTGAGGGATAAGTGTAAGCGGATAATCATTAATGAAAAATTTAAGAAAGATGATTTAAATAAATTTATAATTTGTTATTCATGTTATCTTGTACTTAATTTTTAAAGTACATGTCTCACTTTAAAAAAGTTAAGTTTTTTGAAGTTATATTAATATTACTAATTCACTCACATACCGTGTTTAATGTAAAGGTTCAATTGGAGGAACTAGGAACTTTTTAGTTTGGAAGATCGTAATGGTGAACAATTTGTTTCTCGAATATACTACTGATTTGAGATTATTTATCAATCAACAATCATACGCCTCCTTTTGCAGCATTATTTGTAAAGAGGGCTTTAATCATAACTGCCATTAAACATCTCGTCTTCCCCATTACTCTTTGATTAGAACATATACCTATACTAAGGAGTTTATATGTATTTTAACAGCTTAAATCTCGTGTGTAAATTGAGAGTGGTACAAATATACGTGTGTGCAGTTAAGAGGGAATTAATTGGTAGCAAGTTTGCTGAAGACAGAGTGAAACGAAATGACTACTTTTGCATGGACTTCAAGAGAAACAAAAATTATTTGAACCAACAATGCATTCACATGTTGATGATACATCTTACATGTTTCTTCCATATTTAATTATTGCAAAGGTTATAACTTTGCAGTGAAGACAATAGCTCACTACTTACAATTACTACGAGCTAACAAATGACAATCCCATATTCCTAGTGCATAGTGTACAAGATTCCAGAAACCTTAAGACTAAAGTTTTCGTTGTCTAACACAAGCTCGAGCATCAAAGTTGGGGTACACAATGAATGCAATGGACAAAGGAGTTATGTATATTGGAGAATGTACATTACTACGTACTGGATCCAATCTTGGAATTTCTCCTTCGTTTGTTAACTCCAGTGGAATACCGTTCAGCACCATGGTTTGGCTTCGAAGGTTATCATCTTGTGGAGTTAAGTGGTACTCCTCCCTGAAGGTGACATCTGATCCTTTTGTTCCAACCCAAGAAAATGTCTTCTTGAGATTATAAAAGAATGGACTTTCTCTATGAATGCCTTTGGCTGCCTCATTTCCTTCGGTACTTGCATTCGCACGGTTTTGAACAGTGAGCATGAAATGAGTCTGATTGCTTAAGTTGATCAGCAGTAATGTTACACCCTCCTGTAGAATGGAATTGAGAAGAATTTGAGGAATGCTAGAAGTACTATTGGAAGAGCCAACAGATACTTTAGATGCCTAGCATCTAATCTATATCACAAGAAACAAAGCTCAAGTCCTTGCAGATTTCACTTCAATGAAAAGAACAGCAAGCGAATTAAGAGTGAGTGGCACTGAGTCACACTTCTATTCAAAATCATCACACATTCATTACCAACCAAAATTGCATATAGTTATAAAAGCCATGAAAATCCACAAATCCAAGTGTTCTTTTTGTTGGACAAAACTAAAGGAATCCTGAATATATAGGATGTAAAATGTAAAGATTTAAGTATTAAATGAGAATGAAAATGATTTTATTCAGTTTCACAAGTCAAATCCCATTTCATCTTTTTAAAAAACAACCTATGTTGGACATAAAGCAAAGCTATCTGGTTCGCTGGTTGTTTGTGCTATGAGAATTCCCCTATTTTATGAGGAGTAATTCCTTTTTTATCATCTCAATGCATGTGTAATGACAACAAACAGGAACCTAAAATTCATGTTAAAAAAAACCTAATGGATCAGGCATGAAACTTCAAGCATGACCACACATGCAATCCATGGGTGTTACTATCATCTTGGTTCTCCCAAGAACCAAACTAAAATTCAATCTGTCATATACTTTTGTGCATATAACTCCATGCGACATATTCTTGATGCTTATGATCAAATTTACATATCAAATGTCAGCATGTTAAGCTTCATATGATGTTGTATCGGCTCAAATTTTTAAATAATCCACAATCAAACAGCAGATATAGAAGAATGAACTTCAAACTCATGTCTCCCTATACATTATATCCTTCTATATGAGTTGAACAAAATTAGCGCACTTACTCTGCCTTTTGAACAATGGGCATAAGTGCGTAAAAAGGGTGAAGAAACATCAGTAGTAACTGCAAGAACACTCTTTCCCATTAGCCGATGCCACAGAAGTGCACTATTCAGAAACAAGACCAGAACCAAGGATTAGATATGTTCAGCAATCAATATTACAAATTATAATAAATCCTTAACCAGCAAGAAAAACAAGTATACTATATCTCTTCTCCTTTTTTTTTTTCACAATTTTCTATTTACACTTGCCTGTAGTAATCAGGATTGGGAGTGAAAGTGGTGGTATTGAGAAGGCCATAGTTCCCTCCAATTAAAGTCTGCCTGCAATAAACTTTAGTGCTGTATCTGGATGCCATTCCAAGTTGATCTAAGTACCTATAAGTCATTTAAATTTCCAAACTTATAATTAATTACAAATAATTATTTTTCTGAATAAAATATCATAATCCTTCCTTTAGCACTTAAAAGAGGAACAGAAAATGATGGAAGGAATGGACAACCAAGATTACCAAAAGCTGTTCACAAATGTGTTAGAAACATAATGACCACCACTATTGTATGCCCCACCAGCTTCTCCTACCCATGCAGAAGACCAAGGACCATGTCTTTGAATAGTTTCTGCAAGACTGCTGAAAATTGATTCCACCTTGCTCAAGCGCTTAGGATCTAGAATCTTCCTTTCAAGATGTATATCGTTACCTGAAAAAGAGAAATTAGCCTAGAAACAGATTAAGAAAACAAACAATCAATAGCATTTTCCCAGCAAGTAAACAAAATATATCCTCTTTGATACAAGGTAAGTTTAAATAGTTAATTAAATATATCAGTTGTCAGTGCATGTTTTTCAATGTGTAGCATTATATGGGGAAATTAAATTAAACAGAAATGAATGGTGCATTTGAGCATTCGATGGGGTAGTTTTGAAGGGTGGCATACGAACATGTTGGCATTCATATTGTGTGTGAACATCTTTTGGGAGGGGGGGGGGGGGAGGCTAACAGGTTCTGTACATAAACTATCAATGTCAACCATCAATACATTAATATGAATTGAATCAAAAGAGGCCTTTCATAGTCTATTTTATCAAATTTTCTTGCATTCATTTGGTTTTCCATTAAAGAAAGCATTTTTGTTTTAAAGAATATAATATATTATGTAGAGAGAGAAAAAGAAATCTGAAAAGAAACAACAGCCCTCTTGTTTAAAGAAAAGCAATGGATACCAATTAAATATGTGTCTTATTCCCTCAACTGATTGTAACTGATGCCAGTTTAATAAGACTTACAAGAAATTAGAAAAGAAGCAAAGGAAGGATTATCTGCATATGTTAGAATATTAAATATTCTGTAAGAATGACTATAGTAGAAAGAATTAGGTAAGTGACAAGCGAACCTGGGCCCAAATTATATAAGTGATGAGTCAGAACATTGATTATGCCTGAACCTGAAACCTGAAGAAGCTTGTCATACCACGTCTTTTCATAAAATCCTCCAGGTGCTACAAGTGAAGGTTTGAACTTGGAGTTCTCGTATAATGTATCTAGAATTTGTTTAAGGTTTATCAAGTCTTTCCCATACTGTGCAACACCAACACTTGCACCAATGCCCTTACCACTCAACTCATTACCTATAGCAGCATATGCAAGAATAAGTTCAAATGAAACAAAAATGAATATAACAAATAGCTCTATCTGTTGTCCTACCAAGTTCCCATGAATCGATTTTGTATCCCTTTGAAATAGTGTACTGTATTAAATCGTAAGCATTCCTAGAGTCCCAGTCTCCTCCCCAAACATTTTGACTAATCTGGTGCCTCCCATGGAGCGCATTCAAGCCAAATGTCACGATCGCCCTGCAAGTGTCAAACTCCAACTAAGTTATACACCACAGCTAATCATCCCTCCCCCACTCCTCTTTGCTTTCCCTCAAACATATCTATGCTTATGCTAACACATATATAGAGAGTATATTAAATCACTCACAAACACTCACTGAATGAAAACAAAGGAAAACTACTCATTCAAAATTGCATGTGGACAAAAACTCAAAGCAGATCTATTCTGTTACATATAAAAAAGCTACTTTCAGTTTGATTGATTCCTTGACATCGAGTTGAAGTCTCTATCTTGAAACAGAGAGTGTAAGGGCTGCAGTGCACACTTGATTTCTTATTTATAGCTTGATTACAATCAATCAATGGAAAAATTAAGGGGTAATTAGGAGTTAATTAGAAGCTAACTTACAGCCTAATCACTAGCTAATCAACATAAGTACAGTTGACTAAGTGCTAATATTCTCAACATAAATGCAAATATCCTAACACACAAAGTGCATGTTTGGTTTTGATTAATTTTTATGAAAAAATTACTTCTTTTTTCAAACACTCTCTTAGTAAGATTTTGATTATAGGTTAAAATAAACAATTAGTCCCTATAGTTCACCCAATTAAGGTTTTTTTCTGGATATTAGTCCCTATAGTTTCATTCATTTGGATTTTGGTCCCTGTGGGACTGATACCATAATAATTAAAAATTATAGGGGCCAATTCTTTATGAAAAATAGAGAACAACATCATAATGAAAAAAAACTATAAGGACTAAAACCCAAATGAGTGAAAAATATAAGGACCGATATCAACAAAAAAATTACAAGAACCAAAATCCAAATCGGGTGAAACTATAGGGGATATTGTTTATTTTAACCTTAGTTATAAATTGTTTTGAGCATAAAATAGTCTAATCCAAACACACACTAACACTCCCCCAAAGCTGAAGCTTACTAAGTTCTTAGCTTTTTACAAATAAGCACATTTGAAGAAAATAACTTAAAAATATAATGTGGGCTCCACAAACCATAGCTGGAAAGACAACTCAATGATGCATCCCAAACACTGCTGGAGAGACGCTGGAGCAATATGCAAAATAAGCACAGCCGGAAAGATAACAAGATGATGGATGGAATGATGCACAACCTGATTGGAATGTTGCATGCAGAAGAGACACCACTAGGAAGAGACACAATGGACCACAAGAAATTATTATATCCCACATTGGATAGATATCCAATGTGGTACTTAAAGCATGAGTCTCTTCTTCCCAATAGGCTAGTCCTTTGGAATGGATTCTCTTCATAGGCTTGAGTTGTAACAATTGGTACTTTCATTGAGATCCAGCCGTCGCGGATGCCGGCTTTCGAAAGGGTATGTAATATTATGTCCCACATTGGATAAAGATAGAGATCTAATGTAGTACTTAAGGCACAAGGCTCTCTCTCCTATTAGTCTTTTACATAGCTTATGTTGTAACAAAAACTGACATGAGCAGTGTGTCCGGAGGCTGCCATTTAGCTAGGGAGTGAAGTATCGTCATTGGACACCTCTCCATGCTCCTTCACATATCAAACACTTATTTTGAGCCATCTAAGCTGTTTTCAACCGAGATTTGGTTTTTCACAATCCAAACATGTTTTCAATATTATTGGATCTCCTGAATTCAATTTTGAGGTTATTGTTGATGTGTGAAGCTTTCAAATGTTGTTTGCTGATGAATTTGGTTTAGTTTGGGCCTTGCTGTTTCTGATTGCATGCCGTGAAGTTTGTTGAATCTGGTCTGCACAAGAAACAGCAGGAAAAAAGGTTGTGGACACACCAGCGAGAGACCGGAAAAGCATCCAAAGAGGGGTGGCATGTGGCTGGGCCAATGGACATGAAACTTTGTGATCCTGCAGATTGGCGGCTTTTGAATCCAACAGTGGGGTCAGCTTGTCGATTTGACATCGGGAAAGGCAGGACCTGGATATGGAAGCTGTTGTGAAGCGGAAAAGCATGCCAGAAAAGAAAACATAACCACTAATGTTGGTTAGAAAGGTGCGTGGCAGCTGCGGGTAGTTGGAAAACTAAGATTTGGGTGGCCAAATTTGGTGCACAACCAATGAGAAGGAGAGTCACGGGATAAAGACACCGTCAAAGAAGGAAAAAAAAAAAAAGGAGTTCTGGATTTTTGGAACACAGTAGTGCCAGTTGAAACGGAGATGGAATCAGGTCACAAAGGATGGTAATGCTTTGATACCACGTCGAAACGAGTGTTTGAGAGAATTTGTTTTATGGGAAGCACACATGATACCTTATTTGTAGCTGATAGTCACCCTCCACTAGGGTATATAGCACGTGTATGGGCTTGTGAGTGAGGTCAATTTGGGGAAATGAGCTTGTAACAAACTTGCACTTGTGGCAAGTGGGACCAGAGAGCCATTTCAGTGGGAAGGAGGGGATTAAAGGGAGGGATGGAGAGGAGAGAGGTCAGGCAATTTGTGAGTAAGGTTTTGGAACCCTTTGGGGTAGGGAGGTTGGCAGACCCTTGAAGTTCTTCTGGTTCTATCTGTTTTTCCTCTTTGTTACTTTCTCCTTTCCGTGTTTGCAAGTTTTTCTAGACTGATATCCCACTGGTTTCAGCTCTAGAGATGGTTATACATAAATAATACAGTTTCTATTTTCTGGTATTTATCAGTAGCTTGATTACAATCAATCAATGGAATAATCAAGGGGCTAATTAGGAGCTAACTTACAGCCTGATCACTAGCTAGTCAACATAAGGAAACATTGAAACTGAGAGAAGGCATTCATGACCTTAATGATAGAACTATCACCATACATCAGGAAACATACGATAAGATGTAGAAGAAGAATGGGCACTGGAATCACCTATGATATGATTGGTAGCACTGGAAGACGAACAGTAAGATTACCTGAATGGACTAGAGTAGCAGTGGCGGTAAACTCCTCAGACATCACTATAATTCATCCATCACTCTAAGGTGCAGGAGTAGATGGTTCTTCTTGAGAAACCACAGTAGCATACGTTAGACCCCTCATTACCCAAGTGTACACTAGGAAAAAAGGAGAGACTGCAGAGAATTAAGGCACATGTGCATGGAGGGAGTTAAGGGGAATAATAATCACTATGATAACATAATGCTTAAATGGCAGAAGGAGAGACAGAAAGGCAAGGATTCTGTTAGAGGAGCCTGGGATAAATGTGAGGGAGGCTTGGAGTGGGGCAAGCAAGAATTGAGCGGAAAGGAGAAGGAAGGAGGCAGCAGACTCCTCTAAGAGTCTGCACTATCATTTTCCCTTTGTTTTCCCCTTCTTTTACTACTTGTACAGACTTTCCTCTGCACTGCTACCTCTTCAAAGCAGTGATAGAGAGAGACGTTTCCAGTGAATCAATAATACTATACCTATATTTTGCAGTTCTGATATCAAGTTCCTATCAGCATGCCTCTGAGGTTGTTGCTGTGGTGGTTTCCAACAGTTGTTTCTGACATGACCAGGTTCACCACAATTGTAGCACACTGGTTGCTGTCATCCCTTTCCTCTACCTCCTTGCCCATCACAAAAACTATCTCTACCTCCATCCCGACCACCCCTAGATGTAGAGCTAATTTGAGCTTCAAAGGGATGAATACCAGATGTGTCAACCGCTGCTCGTATTTCAGTTCTGTCTTGAGATGCTTGCATAACCTGAGAGAAGCCATCTGTTGAAATTATAGGGTTTTGGTAGAGAAAGGGGAAAAGAAAGAAAGGAGGCTATCAATAATACACTGAATATATGATTGATGTTTTTCTAAACACTAACCTAATAGTCCTATTTATACTAATTAATTAGGTCAAGTACTAGTACTACTAGTACAAGCCCAAACCCACTAATAGGATGAGCCTAATGACCTAATAGCCCTATTTTCTAACGACGTCTATCAAATCATCAACTTGCTTACCGGACAGGATCTGAGATCAAACCACATCATATTCTAGATCTAATCCAGATAGCCAACTCCAGCTTTTCACATTGAGCCAAGTATTCCTCTAAACTCTTAGGTAGTCAGGGAATTCAGTTCTTCATGAAATCTTTTTAACTGAAGGAACTAGACACGTCTTCCGCTGAGTCAGCCTAAAGAGCTTCTGGGACAAGGCATAAATATGATTTAGATTGCTTGACCACCATATATTAAAGCCAATAAATCCCATAGTGCTTGGCAGATTTACAATGAGTAATCAATGATTGAGTCCTCTTATCTATGGAATTCACAAAAAGCGCCAAAATTCTCTCATATTCCATTTTCAAAGCTTGTGCCTCATTGCCATCTTCAGGACCAGTTTTCGTGAGATGCCCATGTTTTCCCATGACCCCTAAACTCACCTCAACTAAATACTTCCATTCCATATTTTAGTACCATCGCTATCCAGTTTAGTATCTCTAAGCTTGGTTGTGCTAGTAATCACCTCAGACACAACTGTCTTTCCGTACTCCTTGAACTTATACGCTACCACCCCTGAAGACTATGTCTCAGTATTATCTAAAGCCATATCGCAGAAGAAAAAGAGCCAAAAATACCATGCCCAAGCAGAACCCAAATAAAATGACCAGCTATAATCACCTTACAAGAAACAAGAAGGCAGAAAAAAGCATACCAATGACACAAAAATGCACTTATCAAACCGAAGTCACTAAAGTTGCATCACTTGATCTCTGAAACTTGCACAATCCATGCTCAAATCACAATGAAACATCAAGAACTCACAAGATTAATCTCTCAGCTTGAAAGGAAACCCCTGGTTGGCCAAGAGGCAAAATTGAGCCCTGCATCAACAACATAAACCCACGCAAAACAGCATCATAGGTCTCAGGCAGGATCTACATCTGAATTCTGATGCAAGATGTGGCCAAAAGAACATGATCCTGACCTCTAAGACCTGTGAATCAGCATCCCAAGGGTCTTTGGGTGGTGGCTGCTAGATGACCAGGGTCCAGGGTTTGAACCTACCATGAAAGAATGGAAGGAGGGAGAGAAAGAGAGAGAAAGACAGAGAGCAAGTGCATAAGTTTGGAGGCACCAATCTAAGTGATTATGCTCCATGTGTCTGTATTTATATACACAGAGTGAGGGTTGAAAGTATGCATAGGGTCAAGCCTTGCCCACAGCCCAATATCAGAGACACTCCCTCTTACAAAAACTCTCACTAATATCGACCAATAACACAAGATAGGAGTCCATAACTAAACTGAAAATCACAAATGAACAAGCACCTACAGTCTGTGTTTATAAGGGCAAAAGGACTACGTTTAAATGGTACATAAACTGAAAATCATAGGACTAGTAATTTGAACAAAGCTTGAAACTATTTCCTTTTATTTGCATAGCTTTGTGGTCAAGAGTGACTAAATAACTCAGTGATGCAACTAGAGAGCCTACTATACCAACAATAAAGGGATGTTTAACTGCATATAGTTAGAATAAGAAACTAACTAGGAAGAGTCATTCCTAATCAAGGGTGAGGGATCATGTTAGTGCAAGTAATGAGTCACCTGTACCAATTAAGGGATGCCTACTTGCATATATTGTGATAATAAACATTTCAACAGAAAAAGGCATTCCCTTCAGCAGCTATCAGGGTTAAAAAAACCTGCAGCAAGTGACTCTTGAGCAAATGAATGCAATCACTTTGTTATAGTACCCTACATAAAGACCTTATTTATTTTTCTCATTAAGGAAGAGGGAGAGAGGGAGGTGGTGAAGAAAACAACAAATCTCAATGTTTAAATTCTCACCCTGTCTCCTTCAAAAAATGATTCAGCTCATCCCACCTTTTCATGTGTAAACATCCCTTTGAAAATCCAAACAATCCACCTTTCATCTTTTGAAATGGATGACAAGGAGACTGCAAACTTCCTACATCATACAGCACCTGGTCTTGCAAAGAACCTCCAAGTCTTATCCTCAGAGGCTTGAGAGCTATCAGGCAACCATTATGGAAAGAATAACATCATTCTTAAAGCAAATATTCCAAAAATGATGCTTTTCATAAAAATACCTTGTAACTTTATGAAGCCATAAAAAAAAAAAAAAAGAATGTCATCTGAGTAACTGATTTTCTAAATCATATGGCCTTCAATAATGAAAATATACAGACCTTGGATTGCCTTGGCAAGGAAAGGATGAGACAAATCCTGAAAAACCAATCCACGTTGAACAATGACTAAAATTGCTTCATGGCTTTCCAGAGTTCTAAATGGGGGATTGGGGTGGGAGGGATATATAAATTCTCTAGAGTGTTCATTTCATTTTATATATAAGTGAATTCCAAAACACTCACCAAATTTACAACAGATGAATATCCCCAGGGACAATAGTTGTAGTCACACTTATCATGAGGCCACCAATCAATAGTAGCACAAATAAAGTTATCACCAGTTTCAGCTTTTGCTTGAGCTCCATTTACTAGAATTGAACCATGTGCAACATCTTGACTTAAAGTCACTTGAAGAGAAGCCAAAAAGAGAAACAAGGCAAGGTGGAATCCCATTAGTGAATCAATTGCAGCAGCATCCAAGTCCAACAAGAATAATCCAAACTAACTGCAGTAAAAAAGATAAAAGTTAAGTTACAGACAGATCTTCTGAGCTACAAAATTGCAATTTTCTGTATCTGACAGTTTGAAGATATGAAACTAGTCATTTAAAGTAATGCTACCTAATGATTAGTCCATGGTTAAATTGGAAACCACAAAATAAAAAGACTAAAAGAAGAATGAATATTATGATTGTCCAATTTACCAGACGTGGAAAATGATAATAACTACTACTTAAAAAAAGGAATCACTACTAGTTTTGTCTAAATTGATGATGCCATACTGTAAGTTAGCACTAGTAAATGGTAATGGTGATGAGCAACACTGGTGTTTTATGATGGAGTGTCATACTGTAAGTTAGCACTTATCATGATCAATATTCATCATTGCAATGCGGCAAATTCATTAAGTAATGATAGAGTCCTAAAAAATTTTAAGTATGCCAAAAAGATGTACCAAAAAGCAACAATAAAATTGAGGGCTGCTTAAGTACTGGGAAAAAAGAAAGATGGCTGCTTCACAAAATTTTGAGCTTTACAGAAGCAAATTTCAAAGTCAGAATTGTTAATATGAGCACAATTACATGTTTATTAAAATTCATTACAAAGGTTAATTAGAGACCAAGAAATAGGAAATGTATTCAGACAGATAATATGTGCACATAATATTTGGGTGGCATTAATTAATCATGGTCTATTTTTAATATTTGCATTTTGCAGTCTTCAAGACACAGACAAGACACGCAAAATTTAGAATAATAACAACGACAGTAAGGTTGAATTCAATCTTTCAGTGAAGAAGCCAGACATTTTATTATAAAAAAAAGGCACTAGAAAATTTTTTTTTAAGAAAAAAAGAATCATTACAAAAAGTCTCCAGAGAGTTATTACAAAAATGACGCTCTATCCAATTATTTAAAAAAAAAAAAAACATGTTACTAGAAGTGAAACGAACCCCATCAACAATTTGCACCATTAACGAGGAAATCAATACTTGCAATGACCGATCTAAGAACTCATGAGTATTATTATATCATACATATTACATAACAAAGAAATAATTGGGTTTTCTCCCACTCCTTAATGCTAAATCTAGAGCTGGCGAACCCAGAACACATAAAACCAAAAAAAAAAAAAAAACAGTACATGCGACACAGAAAGGACCAAACTTGAATAACACCCAGTACCAGATAGAGAAATCGTGAGAATTACAAGTCATACCCGAGAGGACAAGCCCAACCTCAACCTCAACAAGCCTTGTTTCAGTTCATCACCATTCATGAGCACTGTGAAGCTCAAGTCCGAGGATGCTTCCTTCGGGAATTTGATGCGTCAATAATGGCGGTCCTTTTACTGCTAAAAAAGCAGCTGTTTTTTCTTCTTTTTTTTGAAAAAACTTTCAGTGACCGGGTGCGGACATTTATGAGGCACCCACAAATAGCGAAAGCAAGGACAGCATTATGGTCATCGTAGTTGAAATGGGGTTGACTCGGATTGGCCTGTTTCAGATGTGTCGGTTGTCCAGGCTCGAGGCTTTAAGCACCCCCAAAATTTAGCTGCGGTGTTTTTCTCTCTCAAGAATGCATAGCAAGATTCCAACTTTCCAAAAGTTAAGTGTCTTTATTCTGCACTCTGGGTAAGTATCATTCTGGGAAATGAAAGAAGGACAACAAGTGAAGGAGCCGTTAATTTTCTTTTTTTTTATACTCATTTTTTTTTTGTGTAAATTAAGACTATTGAGAGAAAATTTAATTTATTTTAACTGTTTTATAAGTTTTTTTTTAAAATTAATTGTCAAGTTAATTTAAATTAATTAAAATTAAATAAAATTACTTAAATTGATTGATTAAACTGTTTGAACTATTTAATTATTAAAAAAATTTATTTTTTTTATTTTTTATAAATATTTTTATAAATTTTATGTTATTACATGTTAATTACATAATTTTTATATAAAAATTTTATTAATTTATTATTTAATTTAATTTTAATAATATTAATAAAACAACAAGTTTTTATCGATATTTGTGTCGTGCCCTCACTTCAAAATGGGTATCCTCCCTTCCCGATAAACTTTATATATATATAAAACAAAAAATAAAAGAAGAATGTTGTTGGTTTGGGACTTTTGGGCTTCATAATCAAATTCAGTCAAAATTTACACATCATAATACGTTTGAGTTCAGCCTATTAACTTACGGTTTACACGACTGTATCTTTAATATGATAATCTTGTAATTATACAACGATTTCTCCATTAGTAACTCATTCCTTTTCATTAAAAAAGAAAAACAATTTTTTATGTAATAAAAGTAAACATTTTTAACTGCTTAAAAAAGAAAAGCTCATAGAAACATTACCGCTTTATTCTATTTGCGTAACTAATGAAAGCACTTCAAGACAAAATTTGAAGAGACAGAAAACATGCCTCAATTTTTTATAAAACAATGTAAGAAATCTATTATATTTATCTAATTGCAGTGTCTTTATTTACCTTGTGGCAGCTTCTCCTTTTAATTAAACAAAAATCTTTTTCACCTAATTTTTTCCATACCCGCCTATTTTTTTTATTGTCACGCGGACTTTCTGATTTTGTTTCATTTAGCTGCCAAGTTTTGCTTGCTGAGAAAATTCTCTCTGGTTCCGCCCATATACTTCAACAAGTGTGATTTAGAAGCCATTTAATGTAAGCACATAAAACTAACTCGGAAGGAAGAGGATCAAAATGATGATTATCTACTAGGATACAAAAAAATAATTATAAATAAAACATAGTCAAAATTACCCATAAAATTTATGGGGGCATAAAGTAGTTTATATTACAATTTATGATAATTAAAGTAGTTGAATGAATAAATATTTGAGTAAAATATTGTAAATTTATGTCGTAAAAATGATTTGTTGATAAAAAATATATTTGATTGGTGAAAAATTGCAATTTATTGATTTGATAGAGTTTTATTCATCATTCAGGTTTTTATAGCACTTAATTCAGATTATGAACCTGTCCGAGCACCACTTTTAATTTGTCATCCTCGACCCACCCTATATACAACCGTGAAAGAATTAACTTTTGACCAAAAAAAAAAAAATCTCAACTTGATTTAGTGAAGCCTCTCTATAGCCATTCATCAATTTCAACCACCTTAAAAAAAAAAAAACACACACACGAGTGAAACCTCTGTAAGTATTGTCACGTGTCCTCTCTATTTGTCCTAGTGTTGCTTGAGTGAAGATACTGTCATAAGTTAGGTCATATTCTTGAAAACTACTCCAAGGAACCACTAAGGCCTAATGGCACTACGGCACTTCATCCAACACTATAATTTAACATAAGTGATCTTGAATCCCCTTTCAGCCAAAATACATACGATAATTGTTTGCTCAAGACACACAGCCAGTGTCCATTGAAGCATAACTATCAGCAGCTTGGTTTGGAAGCTAATTACATCCCCATAACCAAAAAGAATGAACACCCTACCCCCTTATATAGTTATATCCTCAATGGCACCAACGCAAGTAGCAACTAAACTACATTGATGTTGCATTGCAAAGACAACGAGATTGGTAGGAATTGGAGCTTTTAGAGACCATGCTCTCCAGGCCACTTTATGATGGGCTTCAATGCTCATGTAGGAGATGTAACCTGATAAATTTTTAAGTAAGTATTATCTATCTTAGATATTCTATTTAATATTTGACATGTATAATCAACTTTTAAAAAAATAATGTATATTTATAATATAACTTATCAAGTTTTACACATATCAATTATTAAATGAAATATCTATAGTAAGTAATATCTGTCTAAGAATTTCTTTAGACCCTATATCCAAAGCACCTAAGCAAAGCCATTAGATTCTGGAGAGGGTATCTAACTTGTCTATCTTCAAAGCTTTCATTCTGGACAATAGCCAATTATCATTCAGCTGTAAGGAATCAAATTTGGTAATGGATTTCCTAACTGAATAAGGAAAAACACTTTTTGGAAGGTGCTTTCAAGATACAATTTGGACTATGACTTATACCTTTAGTCAACTTTTCTTAATTAATTACATATTAATATACTTTAACGTATTAAATATTTGTAGTTTACACTTGTGAAGTCATTGGTGGTGTCAATGCCCTGTATTTTAACCAAAACTTGACGTTAATCTATTATAACTTGTAAAATTATATAGTTAATTCAAAACTAAACTTCAAATTTAATTTTTTAAAGATTGTGTCAAGAATACTCTAATCTTTCAAAAAATATCAATATCAATTTAATTATTAAATCATAGAAAGTAACATCATTTGGAGAACCAAAGTGATGTTAATATAATTTTTAAAAGATTAAATTGAGAATTTACTTTTAATTCAATTAATAAGTGATTAACAAAAATAAATTCACAATAGTCATTGAAAATAATTTCTTAATTAAATTACTCACTTTTAGAATGCGGCCACTTCTTGACACGGGCTTTGTCGTAGGACTTGAACACTGCAATTCCAGGGAATGTGTTTCCTAAGTTCCTGCAAGACTTACGATACTTAATTTGTTTTTGGTATCTAATTTTGGTGTTTATGCTCAGTGATTAACCTATATAAAGCGAAAAAACAACATTAGGAAGTTGAAGTATTCTGGTTGAACTTTTATAATTAATACAATTTCATTAGCATTTTAAATATCAATTGTTGTCAGTTTGGAAACTTGAATTTATTTCACCAAAACAAGAATCGAGACCAAAAATAATTTGGTCACGCAGACAGAACAGCTATCATGTCATTAGAGCACTGACTTACATATTATACAAAACATGGCTCAAAAATAATTGGTTGGGATATGGGGAGCAGTCAATGATGTGTTGCAAAAGGATGATCCATATTGTGCCACTACATTGCCAAGATTACCTTAAGGCTTAGAAGGGCTTTTCTAAGTCCAGATGTTGACTGCTGCTTGCTTTTCTTCTAGACAAGACATCCCAAAACAATGGACTGCTATGCCGATGTTCTTTAGAAGCACTCCTTATCATGGACGACCTCTTCCAGGCTGCATTTCCACTTTCTTAGCTGTTCACTAGAGAATAGGCACTTCCAGGAACCTTAACTAAAAGCTCATCCTCAAGTACATTCCTTGGTACCTCAAGAAGCCTATGGTCCTGAAGCTAATTCATAGAAGTGACGTGAATAAAAGCTCATGACAGTCATCAACTTTGCATCTCTTAACAACAACAAACGGAATATCTTGCTAATGGTAATACTTACACAGGTAACGAAACTTTGTGTCTATGCAATTTTGGCTAGCAAGGTTGAAATCTATCTATACTTAAACAATTAGCTCAAATTACTTCCCAAAGCATGAAAGAGTAATCATTAATCAAAACAAACTCTGAAATTACTATCAGGCACTAAATGGTATTAGTAATTTAGTATAATATCCCTGATCATGAAAGGTGGAAAGCAATGTTCTAAAAATTATAGTCTCATGCACTTTAACTTGGAAATGGTACATAAAACATACACAACATAGGCATGGCAATACAGCAGAATCCCGAAAACAGACACAATACAGATTGGGTGTGAGTGAGTAACCAATATAAAAAATAAAATTAAAATAACCAATCTAAGGTTCAATATCACACAAACCCATTTAAGATTTGAAAAATACCTGGTCAATCAAATCTGAATATTTCAAATGCATACAGATAAATCATACTTATTCTACCAGACAATGTGCACTGAACTGGAAAGCCATAAGCCATTTACATCCAAGCATGGCAGTTTCCAACTGCACCTTGACTGGCTGGCTAAGATTTGGATAGCTACAATCATACAAATCCATTTGGTTCAGTTAATAGTGTTGGGTGGGATAGCATTTCTTTGTGCAGATTAGTGTCAGCATTTCATATCGGACAGACATAATTGTTTATCATTCTCATTTCTATAGTGCAAGAAAAGAGACATATTTGTCATTTAAGAGTCAACTAGTAGCAGTACTGGCTTCATCTTTGAACCTTGCATATGCATGCCAAACAAAATGTAAAATTGAGACTAAAATTCTATTTTAGTCCTGGACATTTGACTTCATTCTCAATTTCATCCCTGACATTTCAATTTTCTCACTTTAGTCCCTAACATTCATAAACTCACTTCAATTTGATCCCCTCTGTCAATGTGTCTGTGATTTACTAACCAGAAATGATGTGTCATCATTACAAGTTATGAGGTATTGTTATCTTCCAGCCTGGCACTTGAATAGCTTTAACATTTGAATTTGCCCACAATTTAATCCATGGCATTTGAATTAACTCAAAATTTGGTCCATGACATTTAAATTAATTCACAAAACAACTTTGTTTTTAAGTGGAACAACCCAGGCAGCCACTATTTAAGTGTCACACTGAAAAATAACAGTGTCGTATCACACCTAAAAATGGAATATCATCATTTCAGTTTAGTGGATAGCAGACACATATATTGAGGGACCAAATTATAGCAAGTTTATGAATAACAGGGATTAAAATGGAAAAATTGAAATATCAGGGACGAAATTGATAATGAAATTAAATGTCAAGGACTAAAATAAGGTTCTAGTCTAAAATTTAAAATTGACCATGTTTTGTGAAGTGTCTTGAATTTATACTAACCACCTTTTTATAGTTAGTACAGATTTTCACCTAAATGTAGATGTGTAAGGATATATTTAAGCTGCATCTAAAGCACCTGTCAATTGTGAGATGCACAGCCTTAAAAGTGAACAATTTATCCTTACACAAATGGAATGGATGCCTGACATAAGGTGTTTCATACAAACACTGGCATCCAACAGGTCTAGCAGACTGACACGCAACTCACACCAGGGAATGACATGTCTATGCATCATCACAAAAGGGAATTATGCATACAACATACCTTAATATTGGAGCCAGTGGCACCCTTCAGACCATTTTTCAAGTTACCAATTACTGCTTTTAATTGTTTCCTGGCATTGGCTCTGGTTGTGCGTCGTTCAGCACACTGTGCCACAGTAACATCATAATGGCAGGCCACACAAAGAGTCCTCATATTCTCAAGTTTGCATTCACCTATAGAAATAATTAAATAAGGTATAAAATTCAAACCCAAAGCTAAAATTCAATTTTTCTGCATAAATAGGGAGGGAGAGACATACAGATGTATCTCAGTTGAAAAATTTACTGAACAGCAAAAGAAGAGAAACACAATGATATATTAGCCAAAACAGTTATCATCTATTGACCAAACTCATTGGCTATCATGATTTAGAGTATCATTCAACACATAAATTTATTACTATGGTACCAACCAAAACGAACTTATAGATCTGTTGCTATTATACAAGGGCTAGCTATCAATGAGCCTGACTAAGCAAAGCACCTATACTTTTGGTCAAACACTATTAATTTAATAATCCAATGCCATGAACAGTTACGAAGGTTTGATTTTTGGTTGCTTAAAGTCAAATAGGCAGATTAAAATGTCAAAAACATTGAGGCATTTTGGTACACGAACATCTTAGATTCCCTGGCATGAGATGCTTGGGTATAGGATGCTTAGGTATGATTCCCATGTTTGGTATCGCATTTTTTATGCCTGGACATGTGTGATGTCTTTGTTTAGTTACACTTAGCAATCTTAGACATCTAACTTTGTATTTTAATTTCCCATTTTTGTATATGTAACTAATAAATAATTATTTATGTCATAATTAATTATTACATAATTTATGAATTTTTAATAACAATAATAATAAACATTGTATAGTTATTTAATGACAATATCAATAATAATACGAAGTAACAAATTTCACTTTAAGTGACGAATGAAAGGCATGGTTTAGGATTTTCAAAAGGCTTCAAAGGTACTTTCAGTGAATGCAGCTTGTACAAGACATATATGGTAATTTCATTCTGCTAACTATAAATTACACTTTTCTTAACAGGAGAGTGAACAATTGAATTTGAATGAAATCACTCATCAAAATTTCTACTAATTTCATTGTAGTCATATAAAATCATCTTACCATTTAACGACTTATTTACATCCTAATACCCACATCAAAGCTATAAGGTGATTACATGAATGATGAACAAACATCAAGATTCTATATTGGTGTTTTCATTGAGCCAATTAATACCTTAGTTGAAAGTACCAGGAAATATTTAGAAGTTTAATTGCTTAAAAAATGTGTCCAAACAGATGTTTAAGAATACATCTTCTCTGAAACATAATCAATTTAATGGTTTCCATTTCTAGGAAAAATATGTCACTAAAAACTTGTATTTTACCTCAGCCCAAAGCAAGGAGAATTAATCTTTAAAATAAATTATACCTCCTCCTTGATATACTGGAACAATATGATCAGCATGCCATGCATTTCCTTCAGTTGGATCATTGACAAGCTTCTCAAGCCTGCAGATGTTCCACCAGTGTTTCAGAAGACTGTTGGTGTTAGGTTAACAAGCAAGTCTGATTAACAACCTTCCCTACAGGAAGTCTTTTAATAAGCCTATAATGTCATTTCTTAACATTATAAGAGAACTGGCATCAAGTCTTTCACATTCAGAGACTCACATGTTCTTCTGCTTTGCCACTTTTGGTGCTACTTTCTCAATGTACTCTCGTCGTCTTGCCAATGACAAAGGTCTTATATGCTCAACAAGTTTATGACAATCCAATTGGCAAATTGTGCATACACCTTGTTCAATTTGGAAAAGTTCCTGAATATCTCATCCCAAGCACATTAACAGTAGCTCAGAGACAGTACACATTACTGTTTCTAAAAAAGAACATCCAAACAACAAACCAAAGTAAGACAAATCCATTCTAATTAGAATATGATCAATGTTCTAACCTGACGGAGGAATTTGTTGCTAGTTCTCATGCGATACTCTTCATAGCAGACAAGGTTACAGAAAAGATCTTCAAAAAATTCAGGTGTCTTGGCATTGTTACCCCTGAAAGTGGAGGTATTAATTGAAGACAAACAAATAATAACAGCAATATATAATTGGTCTAAGACTCACATGCACTGCTTTTGACAAAGCTTACAAAGTGGCTCATCTGTCAGACTCCAGCCTTGAGTGTATTCTTTTTCCTTCCTGCCACGGCCACTTTGCAGATAAACCTTTCTCCAAACAGCATCTGATGGTAAAGGATGGCTAATCTCCATAAAAGGTGTCATGCGTCGTCTACTTCCACCATTTAATAAGCCCTGTCAATATTAGAATGTTATTACATTATGCAACCAAATAAGTAAAAAATATTAGCAAGGATGAACAGATTGTATGAAAATGATATCCATTAAAACAGAGTTCAAGTTCACAGCCTGCACACCCTGTTGTTATGGTTACTGCTTTCACTCAAGCAGCACAATTCAACAGCCAAAGGAAGTTGTAATGGTTTTCCAAGTAACTTCTTGCGTGCAATTGGCCTCAAATTCTTCCACTCATTCAAAAATTCCAGAAAAGAATGCCTATATGCGGGGTTGTCCTTGACAGATTCAAACTCTATTTTCTTTTTATCATCAGCAACAGAACTTAGCAACTCAAGTTCCTCTGGTCGGAAATTTTCATAAAGTGGTTTTGGTCTTATATCTGTACCCAAAGTGCAAGTATACAAGTGGATCCTTCCGGTGTATGGGCTCACCTGAAGAGCATGCCAAAGTTACTCTCATATTCATAAGCATGATCAAGTGCTTAATCATTACTAACATTAATTAGAACTGTAAGTCATTTCATTTATATGATATCAGTATATGTGCATGCATGTGTGTGTGTGTGTGTGTAAACATACATACATGGTTATAAGCACCTCATAGAAGGTGACTTAGATCAATCTGACAGTTATAAGTAATTGTCATGTTTATTGTGCATGCCAAAATTTCACAAATTTAAACAACCATAATTAGTGATCTTTTATGAGCATGATGCAAACTTTCAACTGAATGGTGGATTTTGTGAAGTATTGATCTTATCAAAATTTATTTGTTGGAGTGAGATTGATTTTGATTTACATTAGTGTTAACAAATCCTCACTCTCTCTCTCTCTCTCTTTCTCTCTCATATATATATATATAAACAAAAAATGTCATTAGAGAGAAAAGAGGAAGGAGGACAAGATATCCTCCTAAACAGAGAAACTGAAAATTGGAGAAAAAAGATAGCCTAAAAGGCCTAAAAATGCAACAAAGCTATCCACAAACACAAACCTATCCCATAACATAGGTAAGGGCACCGACATGCCCTTGAAGTGCATTCTGCTCTAACCAGATACACCAAATAAAAGCATAAATCTGATGCTTACTACCACAAAGTTTAAGCTCCTTATTCTTTCCAAAACATGCTTCAGAAAAATCAGAAGGATAGTCACACTATAGGGTCAACAACATTGTCGAAAATCAAACAAACAAAGAATGACTGGACGTAAACTTTCAGGTACAGTCAACTAACTCATTTCAAATATCAACCAACTACTTATAACAATAAATTTTACCTCAAATCTCAGGGAATCAACTTGATTAGACAAATGTCCATCAGCTTCAACCAGATGATCAGGCAGGCTGTCATCTTCTTCTGTTGTTGGGATTAATTTCGTACCCTGCAACTCAAAAATAAGAGACGATACCCTTAGGTATTCACAAACACATACATGAACTAAGTGTGGTCATTCGTTCCACATTAGAAAGCTGCAATGAAAATGCATCCCTATTACTTGATCTTTGTCTTCACCACTCTTATCAGAACATCTATCCTCAGCATCAAAAACATCTACGTCTAGATTTCCACCCGACACAGAAGCCTTGGCTAATTCTAAGCAGGAAACCTTATCAGCCTATTCTACCAATAGAATAGACTAGTTAAATAGCAAGTAACAGAGTGAATAAACAAAGACAGCTAAAATATCATTCTAAAATGAGGCAAAACGATCTAAACTATAAGTCTTACTGTTAGATTAGCAGTCCGAACTGAGTTATTTACAAAAGAAGTCCACTGATCAGATTTATCATCTTGATTTGCTTCAGATTCATTCAAATTTACTGGGGAAGGTTGCTTATCCAATGGTGTTTCACTTGATGCAGTGTTGCATGCAGATTGCTCTTCACAACCATCAATTTTGAAAGATGTGTCTAAATAAGAAATACCTTCAACCTGCCACCAAACATACCCAAAAACGAAGCTGATCTTATAGAACAGAATAAAAAACAATAAACTTCTAAAACATTGCAAAACATTAAACATTTTCGTTTCATAATAATGGCAGGAGAAGCAAATTTTATCAGCTTATCAACAGCTAAAGAGCCTAAGATGGAACTTTTCACAAGAAAGGCTACAGAAATATTGAGACCCAAATAAGATCCCAACAAGTCCAAGAACAATAGTGATGACTGATGAGAATATGACGATGTTATCACTTGGACAAAACAAATGCTTAAAAAAATTTGTTTTAGAAATATATATTAAATCTTTTAGGGTGTGTTTGGAATGATAAATTTTGAAATTTGATTTCATTTGCAAATCAAATTCTTTGTGTGGAAAATTATAAAATGAGAATTAATATGATTTGAAAATCCATAGAAATCTAATAGATTTTAAAAATGTTAGTTTAGAAATCCTCTTAAAAATGAGAGGATTTGGATAGATTTTGGTGAATTTTGTATAAATTTACTATTCTACCATTAATAGAGATATAATAATCATATTATTATAAGGGTAAAAATGTAAATTTCTTAAAATAAAATCAATTCATTTCCTTTTTAGTGTACTCTAAACATAAAAATTGATTTCTAAATCAATTCAAATCATAATTTTTTGTAATGAGTTCCAAACATAAAAATTGATTTTTAGTTCAATTTAATTCAATTCAATTCTAATTTTAATGATTCCAAATACACCCTTAAATGTTTTTAGTTATTTGAACTCAATGATAAACCATAAATCAAAACAAATGCAAATTTAAGATTTAAATTAGCCTATCAGTATGAAGAAAGTTTTGGAAATTTGTGCTTTTTAATATGAAATTAAACTTGACTAAAACAAAAACCAAAAGCAACTAACAAATGAAAGCACAAACAAAACTGAAGTTATACCTCTATCTCTTTCATCGCATCATATTTGCCATCCGTTGTAGATGAAACACGGTGTAAACTTTTGTTCAAATTTTTCCAATGTGACTCATCCAAGGTATCCTGCAGATGGATCATACAAATGCTACTTGAGAGGGACATATCACAACAAGCCCTACTCCCAAATCTTCAGAATAAACAATAACCTAAGCACCTTTGCACAGAATATGTATACATTAACTGCATTTGTTTGCCCCCGTCGATGAGCTCTATCCTCAGCCTTCAAAAAATATTGAAATTATTTACATAAGATATACTATTTAGATATCAGGAATACCCACACATCTTAAACTTCAATATATGATGGAGCCATCAACTTCAACAGGAACAACATATCAAACAAATTTTCAGTGATTTTCATAGTTTAGAGAACTTTCACTTTTGCAATATCATAGGTGAGAATTATCAATACCGCGGTTTGATGGTAAAAGAGACTGCATCATGTGCAACACTAGGCATGATGGTTGTTAAATGAAAGATGAAAATAAGTCCTGTTAGAGGTCTGTCGGCTCAGTGTGCCCCAAGTGTAATTTTGAATGAAACTGTCCATTTCCAATTTTGGAAAACCTACTATCAACTATTCATATACAGATGACTTAATTTTCCATTTCTTTGTTCCTTTAGAGAAGCTCATCTTTACATGTGTCCAGAGCATCGTTAATTCGTTATTATTGAAACATCCAGCACCAAATTGAGAAACATTCCACACATGGTATTGACATTAAGAAGACAGCTTCATTATTGTCAATCACAGACCAATGGGACTATATTTTTTTCTGCTACACTAATCGCTTTTCTGCACTTTGGGATATGCAATCTTCTGCTGACTCTTTATGTTTATCTTTATACTTCATCTGCAAAGACTGTTCAAAACCAGATGGGTGTTTTTATAATTGTTAGAATATTAAGGTTATTAATCTTAGTGGACTTGGGCTGGGGTTGTACTAGTATTAAACTAGTACTTGACCTAATTACTAGTATATATAGGACCATTAGGTTAGCAGCTTGAATAACATCATATCAATCTAATCTCTTATTTTATTCAAAGCTTCCTTCTCTCTTTTCCTCCATCTTTACTAAAACCCTATAATTTCAACAATAATCAATTGTCAAGATAGGAGAAAAAAACAAATCACTGGCAAATGTTGCCCATCCTACAATCCGACAATAGCTATAATTTATAATTAAAATGACATTTCAACAAACAGAACCTGAAGCATCAGAGTTGGGCACTGAGGTAGCTCCAAGAAAACAACATTTTGTGCTGTCGAGAAATCAAGTCCAAAACCTGCTGCAAGAATACCTATTATCGCAATTTTAACCTGACATACAAATGTAACTCAGAAATCAAAGTAGGCCTTAATGAAATGGAAAAACAGTCCAAAGTTGAAAGATTGACAGAGATGACATGGATTACATGCTGCATTTATGTGCATACAAAAGTAGGGCACTAAAAGGTAGATAGTTTGATGGTAAAAAAAAAAATGTATAATATGGTTGTACATTAAGAGTCTTACTGAACACAGTCAACTAGGTTTTTCAACAAGCAGAGCTCAAGACTTGATCTTAAATGAGATATCTAAATTTGTTTCCTAATGTGAGAAGTGTCCATGCACACCCACAACCAGGATAAGAAAAAACTACATCAACCTTTGCCATAGGCCAGTAGAACAACAATGGCAGTGAGACTGTCAGCTTATAGATAAGAAGGGAAAAACATGTCATCTGATCATTCGATTATGCGACATCAAACTTTTCATTTGTGCAACAGAAGAAATAAAGCATAAATATTTTCAAAGTTGTTATACTAAATGCAATAGAGTTATAAAATTGTAATTTTTATAAAAGGGGAAGAAAAGTAAGAGAGCAGAAAATTATCACAATAAATTCTGGAAAAAAAAAAAAACCTGCAAAGAAGGTTATGATACCTCTGGTGATGATCGAAATGACACAACTGCTGATTGCCTATCTCTGGCAAGTGTATTTCCATCAATTCGCACAAAACTTATCCCTTTCTCACATATAAACTCCTGAGTGGTTCAGAAAGACAAACTTTATATCAGAAATTAGATCTAAATGTTTGTGGGTCATTAAAGTCATCCAAACCCCAGAGGCCAAAGTAAATACAAAGTATGATGATAGCCAATTCAAACCAAAGGAGAAAAAGCGAAAACGAGAACAACAAAATGAGTTACTGCAGTCACTGAACTGGATAACAAGCTGTCAGTGTGATTTTAAAGTAAACAGTAACTTCCAACTGCGTTACTGCATCATGGCAGCATGAGTTACTAAATGTGATGTATGATAGTAGCCAATCCAAAGCAAAGGATGAAAGTCAAAAGAAGAACAGTAAGTTACTGCAGTCACTACACTAGACTAGAGTACATGCTGTCAAAGGGATTTTCAGTAAACGGTAGCTTCCAACTGAGGATAAATGCACCTGTACTCCGTCAAGAACTTTGTGGTGATGAGCAAATATTATCATCTTTGAATCATTGTCTGATCCTGCAACGAGTGGATGGAGGGAAAGCCATTCACGAAACCCAGAAAGCTTTGCAATTCCAAGTTCCTGGTAAGAAAGCTTTCCTGATAATAGACAGGAGAGAAGACTGAAGAAACTTTCATGGTATTCTTCCAATTTAGATCAAATTTTAATTCATGCAACAGCTGTTCAGCATCAACAGATAGCATATCTCTTTCTTTATATAGAAAAAGATATTATTAGAGAGATACAAGGGAAAGTAGCATGGTGAATCACTTGGAACAATTTCGAAAAACAAGTGACATTTTTATGAAGCATAAGCAACACTGAATGAACATAAGAATTTCTTTTCCTGAATAGGTCTTATTGTTAGGAAGTTCTAGAGTCAATTAGGTTTAATTTCCTATTCTTTTCAGTTCAAAAGTTGATTGGTAATGTTAGCAGATAACAAAGGTTGCAATTAGACTTAGGTTTTATGACATTTTGGGGTCTTATTGGGCTTTCTTGTGATCTTCAGTAT
This sequence comes from Castanospermum australe, assembly GCA_019955255.1. Lineage (NCBI taxonomy): Eukaryota > Viridiplantae > Streptophyta > Magnoliopsida > Fabales > Fabaceae > Castanospermum > Castanospermum australe. Next base: position 82,573 of record NSJW01000376.1, on the reverse strand, counting down.
TATCTGTCCCTTTGGTATCAGTACGAAATTCTAATCCATCTAGGGTTAGGACTAGAATTCAAATGATAAGCAACCAAATTAATACTTCATTGTTATGTAGTCACAGGTTTTATAGAGAAATATAAAAGCTTTTGAGCCAGCCTTCTCTCCATTTTATGACGCAATTCCATCCTAATGTGCAATGCCTAAAACACTGATGAACTCAAAGCTATTACGTGAGGCATTAATTGAAACACAAACCCAGCACCTCACTACAGTAAAGGCAAGATTCCTTAACAATACCATCAGGTTCATCCAAATTTTCCAAAGACATGTCTTCAGTTGAACTTATGGAGGCATCACTCTTCAACACCCCAACTGCGGCTTTTGCAGCAACCATATCTGATCTCTTCAACAACAGCCTTATAATTTGCCGCCGTTTTGGTGGTAACTGAACCAGCACATGTTCCTTCAGACGCCTTATCTGCAACACATGGAAGACATAATAAGACAATATTCAAAAGAATCGAGAGCAATATCATAATAACGTAAAAATTACTGTTAGTAAACCAACTGGACATTCAAATTAAAAGCACTGGACCCCAGATTATCCTCAAAGTAGAGCCCAGCATTGTTGGCAGATTAAGAAGTAGATGGTATGAAATGGATTATGTTGAGAATGTGAACCCAAAATACAATAATTTAAAAAGAATTTTTGTGGTCATACATACAAGAAAAGGACATCAACCTATGAGCAATGACCACATCACCAAAACTAATATAGAAAAAATAAAACAAAAAATCAAAGCACAATCAAATCACACTCATCAAAGAGTCAGAGTTGGCTGCACAAATTTCAGTGCAAAATTGCTCTAATTGCTTCAAAATGCCAGGCTAGCCATTTACGAAGCTGAGAACATAGCAGATTAATGCTTCTAGAAAAGTAATTAATGACAATAGCCCAAGAAAAAATGAAAAGATGAAGTAATCATCAGACGACTGATATGGGACAACCAAGATCCCACCATAACAGTTTGCTTTAGTAACACATTCAGCTCCTCCAACCGAATGCCCTTTGAAAAATCCTGCAGCAAAATCCCAGCATTTCTGTCAACTTCCACTTTTAACAACAAATTACTACTGGAAAGAAAAATATATCGATCCAAAGATATAAATTTCATAACTTCTTCCCCCATCACAAGTAACTAGAGATTAAAAAGATGAATAACCTTGATCCCAAAGATGGGCACCAAACTGCACCTCCTAGAGGCCAAAAGAGAAAAGAAGTAATTGAATGCTCCAATCACAGAATCAAGAAAATCTAAGTCCTTAGAAAAGTCATTTTCTTTTTTCTTTCTAAAAAAAACATTACAATATTTCCATTAGCTAACCACAGTCACATCTTATTCACTATGTTTATATCAATCAAGAATTGGGAGCAACATTTGTCATCTTCCTGATAAATCATGCAAAAGGTAATGTCCTTCTATAGTTAAGAGATACCAACTTAACAGCACGAGAGTACTCATAATAATTAACCAAATATACACACACATACATACATTCGGGCACACACACACACAGGATATGAAGAGCTCTTCTAACAGGATTACCGGAAAATATTTTCCTTTGATGCCCTTGATTAATTTGAAATCACAATAAGTTTTTGCAAACTCGTATTTAGTCTTCCCCAGCAAACCAGGCCTATAAAATACAAGCATTGTCCAGACAACTGAATTAACAGGTTTAATAGAAAGCAAATTCAAATATGGAAAATGTTCAATGTGCATATACTTACCATAACATATTTATTTGGTGAAAAATGTCATACGGCCTATGAGCACCTAGGAAGAAATGCACCATAAGATATAAGAAAACACTAACAAGTTAAAATAACCAAAAAGGAAAAGGGGACCCAAATGACAACACAGAACAGACAGTTAAAAAAGATGGAGCCAGAACCCAAATATTAGAATAATTATTCATTCCAAGATAATTATTAGCACAAAAGCTTATGCAGCCGGCTTGCTGTGACCTATGCTACAACCTTGACAAAGAAGGTGTCCCAGATAGCAGAATTATACGCTTGACTTTCGAAGCCACATCAAGAACAGCATTTATCTGCTAAAACAGAAGATATGACAACAGAATATAAATGCCTCTTTCGCTAAAGAAAAGATATAAAGATAAAGGATCATGCACTAAATTGCAAAAGGATACAAATTAAGATCATAAATCTGATCTCTAATAGAAGTTCTTCAAAAAATAAAAGAACTTGCACAAAATAGATTTGATTTCTGATCATAAAACAGAGTTCTTTGATCCCACTAATCTAAATCTCATTCCTCCATCCAAATTCATATCAGTCCCCTCAAAGTATTAATAAGCTTTACAACTTCTGCTAATATCCATGGAGTTCTTAATTCCTGAATGCCTTTCATTCCCAACAATCAATCATGAATTAGCCCTGCTTTTGCACACCCTCACTTTAATAAATTGTAAATGCCCATTCACAATGGGAAAAAAAAAAAAAAGAGATAATGATACTGGAAACGGTAACAACAACAATTATGATGTCATCATTTCCAGGTAATCGCAACCTTGGAGTACGACAACAAAAGAGAAACCAAAGTTAAATGAAAAGTTAATCTTGTTTATTTGACAACAACAGCAATTTCCCACCCACCCACCCACCCACTGGCCTATAAAAAAATTAAGAAAAACAACTACAACCAAGCCATATCCCGTTAGTTGGGGCCAGCTGCATGGATCAATCGACGCCACTGGACTCTATCAAAACCAAATTTTCAATAAAACCCTTTTCTATTTTGTTTTCTACTCATTGAGTGTATTCTCTTCCTGCTATGTATTTGGTTGTACTTACTTTGATCATGATCTAACAACTAGACAAGACAAACTTTGTGCCAAATCTCTCAAAGTGTGTCTTCCTGGGCTACTCTTGCCTGCATAAAGGAGGCTAGTGTTTCTGATCGGACACAAATTGTTACGTTACCTCAGCAGATGTTACACCCTTTGAGTGTTCTACCTTCTTTTCATCTACTGTCGAGTGTACTCGTGTTTAAGGTTCTTCAAGTTCTCTAAATTGGTCCTTTTACAAGTGATACTTCCTCTCGCCCAGTCCAAATTGATCATTGTCGCCAATGACCTGACACTCTTGCCAATCTTCTTGTTGCACCTATGGACTCACCCCACTAGCCACAATCCTACCCCAAGTTAATAGTCTTTGAGAGTTCTACCTTCTTTTCATCTTCTGTTGAGTGTACTTGTGTTTGAGGTTCTATAGGTTCCCTACATTGGTCCTTCTACAAGTGCCAGGTGGTACTTCCTCTCACTCAGTACAGATTTATCTAGTCACCCGTGACCTGACACTCCTCTTGCCAAATCTTCTTGTTGGACCTACGGACTCACCCAACCAAACATGGTTCTACCTAAAGTTACTAGTCTTCCAATTACCATTCGTAAAAGGATTCATAATCCTCACCCTTTGTCACCTCTTTGTCCTTTATCTCTATTCCTATGACTACAAGTGAGGCTCTATCTCATCCCAAGTGGCAAAATACTATGGTGGATGAAATGACTACCTCGCATTCTGGTGGCACTTGGGAGCTGGTTCCTTTCCGTAATGACAAATCTACCAATGTTTGTCATTGGGTTTACACGATTAAAGTTGGTCTTAATGGCTAGATCTCACATGACCAAACCACCTTCAGCGAGATTCTATCATTTTCTCCTTAATAGGTGCTACTCCAACTTTCTTTCGAATACATTTGTTTTTTATCGTATCTTTTCTTGTATGTCCACCCATCCATCACACACAACATTCTCATCTTTGTAACACTTAGTGTATTGCTCTTGTTAGCACTTTAGTTTTAAATTTTACAAACAAGGAAATGAGATGGGAATAAAGGTTACCTCTCCTAGTTCTGAGCTCTTCTTTGTACATCGCACATGATGAGATTCATCAACAATCAGGAGAGCCCACTCACGCTCAAGCATGCTCTTCTTCAGACGATGGAGCATGGTATAAGAAATAACCACAATTCTAGGACATCTTGTCAAATATATAGGATTATCTTGATGGCCAAAAACTGGATTAGAAGAAACAAGCAAATGCTAACTTGCTAAGAAACGAAAGTGAACCTTTCACAACAAAAATATGATTAAAATAATCATCCAAGAAAAGGAAACGTAATATTCAAATTATTAGAATCAAACTCAGTCTACAAAATTGCGTTAGATGAAAAGTAACAAGTGAAAAACACTTCTCATATTCAATTTTTCATTATTTTACATCCCAAGTTTACTTCTTGTATCATGTATTGCACTCCAACATAGCATAGATCTCAGAACCAACATGACGTGAAACAGGAATAGAAAAGATAAGCTTAAATTGAAGAGCAAAAACAAAGATAATATGATCTAAAAAATAACATTTTCTTGTAGGTTCTCATTGTAACCTTTCCATTAACTGCCTTGTTGATAACTATGTCATACTGATAAGTTAACAGCATTAAAAAGCTGTAGGGTCAATTCAGTTTAGTCATCTATATATTCAGTTTCAAAGGTACTTTGGTAACTTATTGTGAATACAATTGGAAAGATGCTTGTAAGTTTTTCTGTAGATTTTACTTTTTCTTTTCTTTTTTGATAAGAGAAAAACTCTTTAGAAGAAAGAAGAGTACAGCAGTGAAGAACAAGTAGTCCTTCTATAACAGCCAAAGCACAACAAAAATAACTAATCTTATTCATATAGGCCCAAAGTAGTAGAAAGTTGGACTCCTAAGAGAACTTGTTTGGCAAACCCCATTAATACATCCACAATGCTTCACCTTTGAAGTTTCAGTAGAATTGCCATCTTCTTGGTCATGCAATGCAATCACACATACTTGTAGAGCCTAGGTGATTTCTCTTCTCCATTACAAAATTTATTCTATTTTCTTCAATAAATACTTCTTGGACTTGTTTTCTTGACCACATAACACTAAAAATTCTTTCAAATCCTAAATCATTTTTGCTTGAATCTGCCATGAAAGCATCTGAGCTGCAGACATACTGCAATTAAAGTTACCAGCACCCAGACAGCACCAATTTGGTCATCATCATCTTATTGTGTGTAACTACGAACCACCCTTAGGCCTTAACTAAACATTGATTCAACAAAACTTCCATCCACATACACTAATTTTCATTGTAGAGTTCTCCAACCTTATTTGACATGCGGCTGATTCATCTAACCTGCCTTTTTCACTGTGTTTGGAACCATTAAAAATTAGAATTAATTTTATTTTATTTGAATTGAATTAATTTAGATTTAGAACTCAATTCATATTTTAACTTTCAAAAAAATTTGTGGAAAAGGATTTCATTTATAAATCAAATCAGTTCTCAAAATTTGGGTTCCAAACATACTCTTCATGCCTTGAAAGTGCCAACTTAAAAAAGAACTCTTTAAATTTGAATCTCCCTGTTAGAGATATAAAACCATTCATATACGTACACCTAACAACCTAAGCTTTTAGGAGAGTTAGTTTTCAACATGATATCACAGCCTCTATGACCAAGTAGCTAGGAATTCAATCCTTTCCGCCCCTATTCTTCATAATTAAGTTGAATTTCAGCACAAGGTAAAGTGAGCCTATGCATTGTCCACATTTCAATACAAAAGGCTATTGCGTGAGAAGACCTGTGGAGATATAATACCATTCATTTCCCTCCACCTAATGCCTTAAGCTTTTAGGAGAGTTTGTCTTTAACCCTCCCAAACCAACTTGAGTATAATGCATCTTTAAAAGACAGTCATATTTGTGCATTCTTAACAAAAATTCAACAGTTACACTTTTGTTAACATAATCTTTGAATATGTATGCATTGTGAATATCACACATCCATCTCGAGAACAAATACATTCACTTCCAGCCAACCCTGCTATTTAATATTAACAAGTAACACAAATACAGTGTCATATACATATACAACTTAAGTTAAAATGTAATGCATTACCCAGATGGATATCAGCAGGCAAACAGAAAGGAAGCCAACGCTCCAATTCTTCTGCCCATGTAAAACGCAGAACAGCAGGGCAAACAACAAGTATAGAACCTTCATTCATGAAACATCCTGCGATGGCAATAGCCTAAAAAAAAAGACACAACAAGATGCATTTCACGTCATTACATCATTTTACTGGATGCATACCAGTTCAGAAAACAAATTGCCCCAAAGATAAAATCCCACCATATAATTAGATGCATATATAACAAATGTGAGTGCTGAAGATATAAGGCATTTTATCGCATACAGCAAAAGATGGCATTTTATGTCAGAAGGCTATCCTATTCCTACCTGCAGTGTTTTCCCGAGGCCCATCTCGTCTGCTATGAGACACCGGCCACCCCTTCTCAAACCAAATCTTAACCCATCCATTTGGAAAGGCAACAATGCATCCAACAAAGTTCTTGGTAGCTTCCCAATTAACTCATCGACCTTGTCATCAGACAAGTGCTCCGGCCTGCAGGGTATCCAGCGCCCTGCAACAAAGGAATGCGAAAGCCTCTCAACCACGTTGAAAGTCCCCCATGGAATCTCCTCAACTTCTATCTCCGCGGAGGCCTTCAAACACTTCAGGACAGCACGGTAGTCCCCTAACTTGTACACGCAGGCCTTTCCCCCACTGTGATTTTGGGTGTAGTGCGAAGGCATCACCTGAGAGCAACTCAAAACGGCACAAAGATGATGATTAACGGCAAATTCTGAGCGAGCAATAAATGCAGCAAAAGCCCTTATTGGCAAAATTCCGCCAAGAAAAGACAAAAAGAATTTTAAATCGCAATTTTTATGAGGAACCAAACATGTTGAGAAGGGCTTACATCTGACAAAGCGTCGTTTAGTGTAATGAAGCAGCACTCCTCGCCGGGGAAGGGGAAATCACGGAGGGGCAGAGGGGTGGCGGAGAAGGAATCGGGAGAGCATATTTCGAGCCTTGCGAGGAACTTATGGGGCGAGGGTTTCGAAGAGAGTGGCTGTTTGGGGAGGTGGATGGGTCCGTGGGAGAACTTCTGGCACTTGAAAAGGTGCCAGGGGCCAGGGCCTTGGTGCTGTTCGTGAGGTTGGGGCTGGGCGACGGATTCCAAGAGTGCCTTTCGCTTTGCAATGGCCGCTAAACGGTTCGCTTCGGCTCGTTTTCTCTGCTCTTCCGTGATTTCCATGGCCGAGAGGGCGCAGAGAGAGTGGAGGGAAGTGGGGAGTTTCAAGTGCAGGCACGGTTTTTTGAGTGCGGAAAGGCTAGGCTCCCATGCACGTGCAGAAATCTAGCGACTGGCACTCACTCCCGTCAGTCTTGTGCGTAACAATGTTTTTAACACCGATTCAATCAAACAACTAAAAAAAAAATTGTGATGCATCCAAATTGATGATCAAACTAGTAACAACTAATTGATCGCAGTTGTTAATATATTGCAAATATGAACAAAATTTGAAGCTTTAAGTCATTATTAAGAGAAAGGCTTTAATTATTTCACTCTTATCTCAAAAAAATAAAAATCTCTTCTCACTCTTTTATTTACAAAAAAATTAATGATCAAATTGATTATATTATAAAATTATTTAATATTTAAAATTATAAATATACATATGTATAAATATATATGCGTATATAAATTACCAGTAGATTGACAAATTCAAATGATAAAAGCAAAAAGATTGAGTATGGAAATTCACTAATCATTTGGTCCAATTATTGATATTCCTGAAAATAGTATTCTCGGAAAGGATAACTATTATGTTCGGTTAATTTAAATATTCTCATAAATGATTCTAATCATCCTTTGTTACGAATCGAAGCATATGGTTGTCAAATTCTAACAATTAATGGCGGTGGACAATGGCTGGCGGTGATCACTTACATTGTGGCCAGTGGCTAAATTTCAGCAGTTGGCTGCGGTGGGTGGTGGTCGGATTTTAGCAACTGGCAGCGGTCACATAGTGAAAAGTGGCTGGTGAGGTCGCCAACTATGGCCAATAACAAAACATAGTGGTAATTGGTGATAATGTAGTAATGAAAAGATAAGCATTTTGAACTTTTCACAAAGTCCAAATATTCTCATGTCATCATAGTGTAGCTTACCCATCTAATTCTGTAGGAACCAAAGTGTACGAATGTTAGACATGGTTTTAAATTATAATTATTGTTGCGATTATGTTATGATTTTAAAAATTATAAATAATTATAAAAAAAATGTGATTGATACAATTACAATTGATGTCAGTTGAGGTTATAGAGACTTTTACAATACTAATATTGCGATCACAATTACGATTACTTACCGTAATTTAAAATCATATCGTTAGATAAAGATCATTTTTAAGAATCTTTTTGTGTATAAAGTTATTTTTTTGAAATCTTGTACCAAAATGGGATCTAATATCTCCATATAAGAATTCTCATGAATGAAAAATTTTTCTGCATATCAAATCTTCCATTATCTTAGGAATTTTTTTTTGGTGAAGTGAGGGGCTAAAAAGCCCAAAAAACAGAAGAAAACAAAAGAGAGGCTAAACAACTAAATGCTACGAAGCAACTCCAACAACATCGTTCATGATTAAAGCACCCGAACCAAGAGGAGGTGTCTGAAGGATATGGATTCCAATGCCCAGAGAATGACCGAAATTTGCAAGGAAGTCGGCCACCCTATTAGCTTCACGGTAGATATGCTGAAAAGAAACCACCCAATCTCTGCTAAGCAAGTTGCGAACTGCCTGGACAAGAGAGAAAGCTGGATGTCTACCATTAACGCAACTCTTGATAAGAGTAATAACAGTAGCGGAGCCAATCTGAGCCTGGATATGTCTAAAGCCCAGATTCCACGCCAACTGAAGACCATGATAAACTCCCCAAAGCTCGGCAAAGACAACGGATGTGACCCCCAAATTGCAACTGTAACCAGCTACCCAATCTCCCAAATAGTTACGAAGAATTCCACCACAAGCTGCTCTTTGATTTCCCTAGACTAAGCCATCAAAATTGAGAGAAATGTAGTCCGTGGGGGGAAAGCTCCAACTAATAAGCTCCAATCTTTTCCTTTGATTGTGAATTATGTTTGAAGAAAACTCGTAATTCGTAGTATAGCTCCTTAAGGTGGAAAGAAATCTAAATAAAAGATCTCTTTCATCACTATTATCTGGTTCAAAAATCCATTGATTTCTGCATCTCCGAAGGAAGTAAAGAGCTATGGCAAAAACTAAGGACCAGTTATGCCCATGCACTTGATCTCTTCTTTTAAGATTATAAAGAAGCCAGCCCTGCAAAGGAAGATTAGAAAAGACATTCCAGTGATGACAATCTCTCAAATGAAACCAAAAATTTCCAATGCTTGGGCAGTCCCGGAGAGCATGTAAAGTAGTCTCTATTGCTTGAAATATTGACATTACATTATCTTAGGAATCATTAAAACGGGAAACAAAACTGTTTTTGCATTGACAATTGTATTTTGTAATATCAATTGTGTTTATATTAATATACATTATGTTTTGGCCAATTTTAATATAGTGTATTTTATATAATATATATTTGGATATGAAAATTCTGTCATTAATAATGAAAATTTATCTCTAAAACCAAAACTTATTAAATAAATAATTGTCATTAAAAAAATTTCTATTTTACTAATACTTATAAAAAAAAAACTATGATTACGCATATATATATATATCTATTTCAGCGACTAATTTTGCTACAAGAAGTCACATAAAGCAACGAATTAAAGTCATTGGGAAAAACTTCATATCCAAATACTTTTGTCATGGATAAAAGTGACCTTATGGCAACGACTATGTCTGTCACTGTAAAATTTTTCCTAATAACACTTGCGGCAGCAATAAGCAACGACATTTTTATCGTTGGAGAAAATACTTTTCCCAACGACTTTAGCCTTTGTGCAGTAACAATTGTCGTTGGGAAGGGCCTCTTACCTTGTAGTGAATCCAAGAAATACATGCTTATATTATTTTTCTCCAGGTTTACAAGCAAATAAAAGATAGGACAATGTTAGCAATAAATAATAAAATATTAGAGAGATGCAGTTGAGACTTGGAAAAATGACCAGAGGGAAGTAGGATTTAACTTTTCTATCTCATTTTCTTATCTTTAAGTATGTCCTCTTAATTAAATAATAATAATTTATTAATAAAATATCTCAATTTAAAAATGAGTTTAATTTTGATTTACTGTCAGTATAAATAAGTTTATACTATCATTCAATCATGAATTGTTAAATTATTACTAAGATAACAATTACCTAAAATGTTACATACTAAGTATCATGTGATTGTATGATAGTGTAAAAAAACTTTATACTAATAATAAATTAAAATTAAATTATTTAAAAAGAAGTTATTGTTAATTAAGATAACTATATTTTTTTTATTAAGTTGTTAGTATTTAATTGAAGCGGAAAGGTTGGAGATAAGAAAAATAGACAGAGGACATGAATCAACAGATATAAACATCAATAAACGCATGAAAAAGTTTCTAAAATAATAAAAATGTATATCATTTGCATAGCATGACAAAAATTTAAAAAAATAAATATGAAAAAGGAAAAATGAGGGTAATGGAATTTTTTTTCCTCTCTAAGAAAGCAAGTATACTGAATAGAAAATAAATTTTTTGGTTTAGGTATAAAAATAAAACATAGGAAATAAATAAATTACATAATTGTAAATAATATTCCTATTATATTTATGTCAGTATAATTAAATTATAACTTAAATTGTTTCGAACTAATTTTTTGGATTTTCAAACTCTTTTTACATTGAATTATATTATTTATACATCACATTTTTATACTTCACTTTTTACATATTTTCTTATTGGAAAAAAGAGAGAGAAACTTACATATCCCTTTTTCTTCTTCGTCCTTGAAAAAAAAAAATTGTGGAAGAAAAGGTGTAGAAATATAGTATATGAATAACATCGTTATTTTATAATATTAGCTACCACAATCAAGCTGACATGGTCTACTATATGTACTCAAATCAACAATTGACATATGCAAAAAGTACTTTTAAAGAACCATGCATTTTTAATATGACCCACACAGCATTACACATTTCAAATGTTAATTAAAGTGTTCATTATACATCATGCTAACCTAAGAATTTTTGCTATGAAAGACAAATCTTTTGTTCAACCTCCTTCCTTTTTTCCATTGTTTGAATGTTTGTAAATTTATTAACAAGAGGATCCAAAACATGCGATTTTACCCTTCCATTCTCAGGGAAAAAGGGATAGTTGTAGAATATGGGCGAAGGTAAAGCAAGCATGCAGCTTTTTTCTTTTTTTTTTTATTGGAGTATCCTTATAAGTATTATTGTGAAACTAATAACTTAGGTACGGTCACGACTGTTTTTTAACCCAAAGACTCCCAACAAATGCTTACTCCAAAGTTCAAACTTTAATCCTTTTATTAGGAGTGTTGCTTGCTTACCACCATGCCTAATCCTTGTTGATAAGCAAGCATGCAGCTAACAAAGCAACAAAGTTAACAATAGAGGGTTATCTGCACACGGGTCGTGTTGACAAAAATAGAAAAAGATCATTTATGTCCACTAGAGGCTGCTTGTAAAGCATATTTTACCTGGCTTGTCTGCATGTCCTGTTTAGCTTTATGAATTATAGGGCCTTCTCTCAGTTCATCTTCACAATTAAACAGGTTGGGTGAAAATTAGGAGAAGTTCAGACGGGAAATTTTCAACACAGTTTTCAATTTCAAAGAATGGAGAATAATCTCACGCAAAGAAGGTACCTAGTTTCCAAACTGTAAATTGTGATGCTATTGCTATTCATCTTATTTGAGATTTTCTGTACAGTTTCTTATAACAGCTTGGTTGTGAACTCTTTCGTTTACAAATTGCAATACATCTTTTTGTTTTCCTGCTAACCAAATGAAAGATTATTAATGAAAATCACTTTTCTTTTATTCTCGAGTGTCATTTTCTGATCCACAATCACAGAAACATCATGGAACCAGTGGCAATAAAAATGACCAGGCGTGGAACTGGCCCCAAAGGACAACTTTTCAGGATGATAAGCATGTGACTACAGTTGCAGCTGCTGCATTTTCCATTCATTCACTAGAAGAAGCAGAGTTGCTTAATTTGCAGAAAATGAGAGAGGGTTCCAAATTTTCAATGACTCAAAACTATGAGAAGAAAAGAGGATAACATGTCTAGATGGCAGTTACGGTAACTACAACATTTCTAGATAGCATGTCTACGCTCAAGTTTCTTAACTAACTGTTATGACTATCTGTTATGTCATATATATAAGGGGAAACTTTAGTGAAAAGGTCACTTGGACAAGACCCCAGGACAATGGAAAAGTGCTGAAGTGGTATACCCTTTCCAAGGCCTATATCCCCAGCAGCAGGGTATCAAAAGAATAAAGGGATTCCAATACAACACAAAATGTCAAAGCCAAAGCATAAACTTGGGAAAGGCCAAGATAGAAAAGATTCAAAAGAGGTAATACTAATTGCTTGAGCAGCTCATTTAATGATGGCTTTATTCTTGAAAAATATTACCTATTCTCCAAAATAGTTGTTAAATGGATATAGTGAAAGAATCTGGATTTAGTTTCTTCTTGTCATTGTAAGAAAAATTTTCAGGTTTGAGAAGATAAAGTCCAAAAATCTTTCTTGGGAGAATGAGAAAAAGATTCAGGCCAAACTCCAGATGGAAAGGAAGAAGGTTTGCCTAAATTCATAGATTTCTATTTGTTACATTTGTGAATGTAGTCTCATTGCTGGTAGAACTACAGAGTGCATTAGAGCACAGAAGAGCAATGGAAATACAAATTTATAGGAATACGATAGCAAGGATAGATATGATAGCACAAGGAGCAACAGCACAGTTGGAAGACAAAAGAAGAAAAGAAGAGTTTGAGGCCAGAGAAAAAGCAAACAAAATCCGAAAAAGAGACAGGGTCATAGTTAAATGTTTCTGCTTCAATTCTTAATAGGATCAATTCTTGGACTCCAAGAATCTGACCCTAGAAACAAACAAACAAGTAAATATAATGCTAGATCCAACTATTCGTTCTTCCCTAACCTGGCTTCAGAAATCTATTTATCATAACATACAAAACTAAGATTGACAGGATACAATTCACATCACAATTTCCTGCGCAAATTGTCCATATTGTATTATAGGTGTTCAAATTTCATATTTGATGTAATGATAACCTACTCAAAATGTTATGGTTGTAACGCATGTATTATTCGAATAAAAATGGCACTCATCATGATAAATCATATACACATTAAGTTTTAACATAGCAATCAACCTTGCTTTAGTGTATGGGAAAAGAAATTTTATGCTTCAGACACGGTGATTTTACATTTACAAAATTCAATGAGCAGTGAGTTCTTTCACAGACAACACACTATCCTACCCCCAGGCAATAAGCTACTTTTTACATTAAAAAACAATATAAAAATATTTAAAATATATTAATGCACAAGAATTTTAGTTTTATATTGGGGGTAAAAGTATGGGACTAATGCCCAAGCAACAGAACAAAAGCTAAATAGCTTAAGAACAATCACCTTGGAACGAGATATTAGTGAGTAGTGATCTCTTTTCTGACTGTTACCAAGACCATCAGGGGAGGGAGATGTCTAAGGATAGAGCCTTTGTCGCATGATTACCTTCTTGGAAAACATAAGAAAAGCTTGCCAATATCTTTTAAGAAATTCCCTGATCATTCGAACCATATTGACAGTCGGGTATTTCTTATCACACTACTTCTAACCATATTGACAGTCGGGTATTTCTTATCACACTACTTCTGAATAAGTGAAATTAGGAGTGATCACAGGTTTGGGTCAACCCGTAAACCCGATTGACTTGATCCAATCCAATAAGAAAATTTCAAGTTAGGTTGGATAGTCAAGTTAGTTCGGATAAATTTTAAAAAGCCCAATCATAGCCAGTTCGAGTATTAGGTTTGAAAAATCAAACCTAATTGCCTAACTACCCATTCCTTTTTTTTTTTTTTATATATAATTGTAATCCTAAATGTTAGTTATATGACTTTGATTACTTCACTTGTTTGTTAGTTATATGACTTTGAGACTTGTTAGGTATTATTGTATTGCTAAATTTCTTATTGTTGTGATGTATCTAAATTTTCTTTTTCTTTATTTTTTTAATTTTTTCATGCATGTTGAAAAATGAAAAAAATAATAAACAAATAACCCAATGATTGAAACTGTTTCAATTCGAATTTGATTGAGTTGGTTCGGTTTAGACTGACCGAATTTTTTTTTTTTTTGCCAAAACTGTCCCAACCCAATCTAACCCAAGTTTGTATGTTTATATTATAGTAAAACAAAACTTTTAATATTTGTTTTGATTTTATTGTATAGTAATTAAGTCATTAATAATACTGAGGCTTGGTAAAATTTAGTGATTAAATATATTTGATTGATTAATCCATAAATACTGAGAAAGTTTTTGAGAAAAAAAATATTTTTTTTAAATTAATGAGAATCAAACAATGAACTTAGTAAGGGTCAAAATTTTTGTGACCCTTTAATAAGTGAACGTTTTAGCTTGAGAACTAGGTCCGAGTTGACGTGGCCAGACCATTCATTTCATATATCTTTACTGGTGACTCTGAGTGATCTATCCTTGCGGGAAAAAACTAATACTGTATTCTATTTTGGGAAGCACATGGCTCCGTTTTTGTTGTGTTGCCCGTATTTTTTTCTTCAATTTTTTTGTTCGTTTCAAGTTTTTTTGGTACATAAATAAAGAAAAAAACTTAATTAAAAAAAAATTCAACCATAATATATTCATAATCATATTATAGATCAAAAGGTACAGAATTAAAAATTTTATGCTTTAAAAAAAAAAAAATGGCCGTCGAACGCAAACGGCCAAAATGACTGTGTGGCGCCGTGCCTCGCAAATCGCAATTAGCGTTGGGGATCCAAAGTCGTGTCCCCCTGTCATGTCCGTTCCGGGCATCTTGGCTCGTAGGCGAGCTTTTACTCTAGTCTTTTGTTGTTACGCGCTTACGTTGTGTTGCATGTGTGCTTGTCCCCTCAACTGTTCGATGAAATTCCCGACTCAACTTTGTTCTGCGGACTGTACCTATCATCCTTTGTAAACAAAACTTCAACAAATATATGTAAGAATTTCCACAAAGATACGTTCTTTATCAATCCTATGTTGACGATTCTTCTCAACCATGTCCCCTGTCTCCTTCCAATCAAGAACACCCCCGAAACCCCCCCTCCCTTTTGAAATAGTAATAGTAATAGTAATACAAGTAGATAATTTGCGTGGTCCAAGGAAAATGTTGCTTTACAGAGGAGAATCTTCACCTCCAAGTTGAGTGAAGTGAGGACTTTGAAGGGCCTCCTGAAGCAGTTCATCATCATCCCACGAATCGCGATAGGTCTCTAAGTTGACATCAGCGTTGATTATGGCTGATATGCATAGCTCTTTTCTCCATTTTTCTAAATGTGGGAACCCCACATGGTCTCCGTATTTGTCACAGTACTGCAAAACATGCTAAAATGTGAAGTTACCAAACACTACTTACAGTGCAAAACATTCCTTAGCAGATGCCAACCCCTAAATAAACTTAGTCACCAAGATGACAATGGCATGCTTCCCTTGTGCTTTTTTTCTTTAAGTTAAGAAAGCAATGGATTTTTTTACCTCAAAGTTTGCAATGTCATGGGTACAGTGCTTGAGAATGCCTGCTACTTCTCTTGAATGATAGAACTCCTTGATGGATTTCATCATTTCCTCCCATGATGGCAAGGCTTTTTTCCCAGACAGCAGTTGAGCTATCCATTTTGCTTGGGACTCAAAGAAAGGGAACCCTATGATCTGCACCGTCCCATCAACCAGAACACTACTGTTATATTAGTAGCAGACATTGGTGAAATATATACGGCCATTACAACTAAACTTATGTGTCTATGTGGAAAAAAATGTGACCTAAATTGAATTCAAATTTCAGAATTCAGGGCACTTTACCTTTCTAGGGATGCCTATAAAAGAAAGAGATGGTGCAAGTGATGGGGGGAAAGTGTGCTCATACAGAGGGCCCACTCTGTCATCATCCACAACAACCATTCCTTTGGTGTTAAGAAAGGGGAAGGCATAGGTGTACCTACACATAACCAATTAAAACCTATCAATTATTAGGATGCATAACTAATTAACTCTAAAAGGAAACGTCAGGACATGTTTGGAAATAGGTCCCACAGTGAGATCTCCAAGCCAAAGATCATAATTATTCAATCATAATATCTTTTTGACCTCTGGTTAAGGAAATTTCTAAGATTGATTTTACACTCTGATTATATGTACGAATCATAATGGAGGATAGATAATGTTATCAAATATAGGTGTTTAATCAATCTTTTGCCAGCTTGATTTTCTGATGATATGGGATGTTACCCTGTGCAGTACAAAATGGTGTCTGCAAGAATGGAAGAACCATCCATGAATATGATCCGCCCATCCTCATGAAGGGTTTCTATCTGCACAAGGTACCACATGTTATGAAGCTAGCAAAAATAGTAGTGAATTAAGTATGTTTTGTCTTTCCTGGGATTAGAACATAGAGATTAAGAAGTGATACCTGTGGATGAAGGTGAAAGTTCTCGTGTTTGGATATGACTTTAGATAAACCCTCAGAAATATTAAGAGATCTGGAACTGAGGTGGACTTCCTTCGCTACTTCCACAAGCTCTATTGATATATCTTGCCCACTTAAGGAATTTCCAACCACCACCACAATCTGTTGAATGGAAACGTACCTCACTTTAGTTTGAGGAGTGCTTATTTAGAGCAAAAGAGGGGAAAATTTTTAAAATATGAAAGCTAAACAATATTTCTCACTGTTTAGCTAATGCATATGTGCTTCCACCTCAAGCTTTTTGCAAAACTTGTATGGCCATCTGATATATAAATTACACACTCTTTGGAAAAAAACGATAGAGATTGTGTGGATCACATACCTCATTGCGGAATGGCTCTGGAGACCTGTAAATGTGACTATGCAGTTGCTTCCTTTTCCATGTATCCATTCCTGTGCATCAGAAAGACAGGAATAAAATTATATAATGCATGGGCTTGAAATGTATAATTATGCGGAAAAATCATATCCTTTTCTCTGTAATGAAATAAATGTATGAGTAGATTCAAGGAGCTTAAAATCAATTTTCCTTTTCAGAATCCTGTTGTTCCTGCGTGAGTTAGAGATAGAGATACAGAGATTGGTCTAACATCCACCTACCTTTAATTGAGGGCAATCTAGGTTGAGAGTAATGGCCAGTGGCCACAACCACTGCATCAAACACCTCTTCCACCACCTTCTCACTCTTCTTCTTTATGCTTCTAACAACCCATTTCATATCATTACTACAGACACCATAATCTAACATTCCCACATAATCCACCCTTGTATTGAACCTTATCATCTCTCTTAACCCAAACCAGTCACAAAAATCCTTTAGGTACAGAAGGAGCTCCCTATGGCTTGGAAACCTCCTCATGTCTCTACCTTTCTTGACCATAAATGGAAAATCAGTGAACCCCATGATCTCCCGGGGAGATGTGAGCCTTAAAGATTCATAGATACTGCTATGCACCTTTAGAAAAGGGTTTCTTCCCAAAGGATCCTCCCCTTCTACATTTGGGTCATAAAGCCATTGCCCTCCAACATCATGATTCTGCTCTAACACAACCACCTCGTGACCTTCTTTTCTCAGCTCCCTCGCTGCCACTAGCCCTGATGGTCCAGCACCGATCACACAGACATTCTTGGATTGGTTTGTCTCGGAAACCATGGCCGCCGGTCCAAGTTGCGGGAAAGTGTGGCGGAAAGGGAGGGATATACTGATGGAGGGACCAAGTTGGAAGTGGGTTTTGTAGGTGGGGAAATGTGTTGGGGCTGATGGGGGGGCTTTTATAGTTGAATATATGTTTCACGTAGGCTGGCTGGGAAACCATGATTTCGGGGATAGTGATGGTTTGCTGGCTGGGAGACACACATGACCATGTAAAATCAATTCGTTGAGATCTGTCTACTTTCAAGTTTGGACTCCAATGGTCTTATGTTGAATACCCTTTTTCTTTATCATAGCTCTACGCTATTGATCAACTCGCAAACCAATTGATAAAAGTTGAAGCTATAACAATTATTAGTGTTTGTTGCTTTGGTCCTTTTCTCTTTTCCTCTCTCTTTTCCTTTTCGTTTTGCATATGGACCGAGGCTCTGGCCTGCATGCATGTGTTTGGTACCCCATATGATGATCTCCTGTTCACGACCTAACCATTGGGACAACCTAGTTTGCAAACCGAATCACCATTTATTATTCTTAGGCCATAAATTATGAGTGACAGTTCTCTCTATTGCAAATGCAATTATTATATTGTATTACATATTTGGAGTTTAATTTGGATTTAGTTTCAGAATAAGAAAAATTACAATATCAATGGTTTTCCGATGTACCCAGAGAAATTGCTGCAAGTGCAATGCCACCCGGACACAAAGGTTGTGGGAAAGGGGACTTTGAGGTTTGACCAAGAGCAAAACAAGGGCTTTTGGGCCTAGGGGGGCTATGGCTTGGAACCCCACAAATCACGATAGGCATGCCTCGCCTTCAAGCTAAGGAAACATGAATAATCATGAAACAGTTACCCTCTTGATTACTTAATTTCTGAATACAGCACTGATTGTTGTATTTGCATTCATATTGCTAGGATGGGAGAGAGAGAGACAGAGAGAGAGAAAATAAGACTCATATGATATAAAGAATATAATTTAGGTTAAGCAATTTTTTATTATTTCTTTCTCCAATATTGTTGAATCCTTTGAGTAGGTTGTAAGTCATACTTGTTTTTCATTCATGTTGTCTTTGGGTGAAGTTAAAGGATAACCGCCCAATTTTAAATTGCTTTAATTTGCGAAAATGATAGGCTGTTAATAACCGATGCACAGTACTTACTACATATTTAAAAGTACACCAAGAGAAAAGAAGTACATAGTTAATCAAATAATTAATATACACGTTTCATGCATGGGAAACTTTCAAGACAAATCACATCATTCAAGAATCAAGATAATCATTTTAAGGATATGAACAAGTCTATAATGTTTTGCTTTTTTAAAAAAAAAAAATTTAATTGAGATATCCTATAAATATTATTATGAGATTTACCTTTTGGATTAATAATGCAATGATTAAATCTCTCTCTAAGGTGTGACTCCAGAGTTCAAACTTTATTTGTACTTCTGAAATTGGGTGTGCTAAGTACCACAACCAATTACTTGTGGATTTAATATTTTGCTTTGATCCATTTCTCTTTCTTGGTTATAGATTTGTTACTATATTTAAATGTTTTTGGTACTAATATTTTAAATGAGTATTAAATATTTATTAGTTATTAATTAATATTCTATTGTATTAATATTTATAAGTTCATTAAATATAATTAACAATTAATAAAATATTTAAAATTCTATCAAGATACATACTATACATACTCCAAAAAAAAAGAATCATAGATACTCAAGTAATCCTTCAATTAAATTAAATTTTATATGACATACTATTTGCACTTTCATTAAATAAGTTAGGTATGCTATAATTTGGTGATCACCTAACAGGCCAAAGTTGTCTTAAGCAAATAAATAAATTTAAGTTAGGATTGAGGATTTAGTTTATTATTATGGATTTTGTGGTATGATTTAGCACTTTTTTATTTATTAATAATATAAATTTTATACCTTAATTTAATTAGTGATATGAATACTAGCGGGATTTCTTAATTCTTAGCTCCTTATTTTTTCTATGAAATGCTAGTATTATTTGGCTAGTAATTGAATTCTCTTTGAATTACGTCAAGAGTGTCCTAATATTTGCTATTGATTAAACTCAATCTTTAAACTTTGAAGGTTTGTGACCACTTTTGACAGAGGATATAAATTATTTTAAGAAAAACATGACTGAGAAAAAGGAGATCAGAAACTGCGAATGGAGCAAAAACCATGTCCACAAAAATTCATTTATGATTAAGAGTTTTCTTACAAAATCCTCATCATTGTTGTATTTCTATTAATTTTTACTATTATTGTTCTTTTTGGGCTTCAAGGAAGTCTTAAGTGAGATGCTTTGACTTCATCTAGTACTCTCCTAGAGGATAAGCATGTCGGGTTGGTGGCACCTATTAACATATGCACATGCACCAAAATAAGTAACAACAAGGTTTCTAAAATGCTCAGCAAAAAAAAAAAAAGTTTCCAAAATAAAACTGGGTGAGAAGCAAGCAATAATTTTAGTGCATGTTTGGAAAAAGAATGTCATTTCTTATGGATTGGATATTTATTATCTGATTTTTTACCAAATAAAAAAATAAAAATATCTCATTCTCATTTCATTCATTTTCTTTTTATCATATCAAACTAGTTATCATTGTTTCAAGTCTTTGAGAATTCATCATACACATCTCTTGAATTTTACATTGCTCTCACTACCATATATTTTCTTACATTGATCTGCACCATATACTTAGATATGCTAAACAGATAATATCAATCTTTTTTTTTTCTGGTCTCTTTACTATCTTTCATTTGCGATAGTACATAGCAAATTTAGTAATATATTTCATCATAACTCATCCCTGCCCAAAGAAAAAAAAAAGTAAGAAAGAAAGAAAAGCAATTTAATTTTGAACTTTGGTGTTAGGTTTAGGGATATGTTCCTCACAACATGCATGGCCTCTAATGTGTTAATGGAGAATACATGTAATTGACCTGCAAACTATCTGTTTTATGTAGTTGGAAGAAGACTTGAGTTGCTTTGTAGTTTGAAAACTACGCTCTTCATCATATTGCTATTGAACATCTATACATGTGTAGGCTTGAAAGAATGATGAGAGTGACAGTTCTCTCTACTGCAAATATATTTAGACGTAAGATTGATTGAATTGAAGGGTCCCATGTAATTGCATTTCTACACTTCTACAGCTGTATGAGTATAAAATCAAGTTTTTCCTTGAGGTGGAAAATTCTGATTTGGCAAGCATCATAGATATTTAGCAACTTACCCTACCTGGTTGGTCATATATGCCCTATTGGAAACAGTTAAACAGATTAATTGCAGTGGCATGCACAATCACACAACGCTGTAATTGCTGTAAATACACTGCTACTTTGAGAATGCTTGGAAGCAAGAGAAATACATTTTTCCCTTTACGCTTTGTATATCCTACTGAAAGGGAAATACGTACGCTTTTTATCTTTGATCAAAATGTATAACCTCCTGGTGGTAGCAGTATGAAAAGCAACATGTAATTTAGCCATAGGGTAAGAATAATTTGCCAACATAGATTATGTGTTTCTAATACCCCTGATATATCTATTTAAAGTAAAATCATTCAAGCCTGTTTATCAATTAAATTCCAAACATAATGGAAGTATATGAAGCTTAAGGGAAGTTGAAAGCAAGTCAATCATTTGCTCTAAATTCTTAGTCCTTTACTTTTACCTTCCACTTTCACCCTTGTGAGATTTGATTCACAAAGCTTGTGATGGTAAAAAAGGACTTGAGAAGGGGCTGAATCGCAAGTCTTGTTCAAAAATGAACTTATGAAAACTTATACAATAAAATCTAGTGCAGAGATGAGAATGCTCATAAACAAGATAAGCAAGCTTATCCCATTACAAACTCAAAATTAGAAAACAAAATCTTTCGCAATCAGAGCGGTGGATAAATAACATGCAACCAAGCAAGATATAATGTAAAAGTTTAAAGGTTAGAAAGAGCTTGCATAAGGGATTTATACTAGTTCAATTCCTTAACAATGGAACCTAATCTAGTCCTTAGCTTAGTTGAGATTTTTATTATTTCTAAGTTAGGGATTTAACCCTAACTTTTCTAAACTAGAACAACGAGTAGTTTTAATTTACCCTAACTTCTCTAAGCTAGAAGTTGTATTTAACTACGGAAATTAATTTGGCTAGGAAATTTTCGTAGTTAATCTGTAGCTATTCCTTCATTATTTTCCCAACAAAATTTCCTATTCCACTTTCGTAATTTTAGCTATGAAAATTTTTTTGGTAGCTAATATGTAGTTAATTAGCTTCGGATTAACTACAAAAAAAATTCCGTAGCTAATCCACAAAATTCTTGTAGTGACTCTGACCACTCCAAGCTAAGTAACAAATAGCCATGCATGGATTTTACACAAAAATATGAAAATCAAGCTCTCACACAGTGAATATGCAAGTTTTAGCACAACACAAGAATATCCTCAGATAGAAGCACAAATAACAATTATTTTCTTGTGATTTCTCGATGTTCTATCTCACTAAAGGTTTTGAAGGGAGTAAATATATGTAGATAGAAGACTTTTGACCGTTGCAGACTTCTAGCTCACCTTTTCATGAACAGGATGGCATCAGTTTCCAGAAGCTTAACTAATAGACATTATAGCAGACTCGTCTCTCTTCATGAGAAGAGTGATCCTTCATAATAGTTACTAAAATGCAAGAACATAAGCTCCCATCTAGTCTCTTCAAACATTTTTAGAAAATTTCTTCATATTGTGTAATACAATAGTCTTCTTCTTCTTCAAAAGATATGCATAGACTTGAATCTTCAAATAGTGTATTTGAGCTAGCTTAAGTTTGTTGTTAGTGTGCTTATCTTTGTAACTTATAATTTGTATGCAAACTAAATTCACATAAATTTTTGATAAATCTGCAAGATAGTCCTTTGACTAAGATTAAGCGTGAATAATTAATGTTAAATGATCAAATAATATTGGGTAGAATACAGATTACCTTCCTCAAAATATAGGGGTCTTTCAATTTACCCCATTGAAATTTATTTTGTAACACTCAATCCCCTTACCATTTAAGTTGAATTGAAAAGTTACTTTGACCGTTAACTCAAATGGAACATATAGCATGTGCACATCATATAATTTTATCTTTACAAAGAGCAAAGTTTTTTTTTTGGGCAGATTACACTCACCTCTCCTGAGGTTGAGGTTCGTGGAAACTACACACGAGTCCCCCTTTGATTGTTCTCCGATACCTCTCTCCCTTAATTTATACCATGTGTAAGTCACTGTTCACCATTATAGATAATGGAACGTGAATTTACCTAACTGTAGCATAGTCACGTGTCTCTTACGTGACTTTTAATGAGAATGTCAGATTAAAATGCCCACAATACCTCTATTTTAAACTTAAAAGCGTACCCTAATTCAGATTTGCCCATTTAGTTCTTTTCTCCCCATCATTCCTTTTCTCCCCAGGTTATCTCCCTCGTTGGGATCTCTTCTTGCGTTAAAGGTGTGTAGCTCTGTTTTTTTCTTTTCTCTCTTTTTTCTTTTAATCTAGTATTGTCATCATCCTCCCTCACTACCATGCCTATCAAAACTTGAATTTAATGTGCCGTAACTTCATGCTCACATAGTGTTTGATGAAATTCCCTAATGACAAGATACACAATGCCATCTTCAAGTGTGGCTGAAAGTGGTGCAGTGGGACTTAGATATTGCAACAGAACCTGCAAGTGTAGGAGAAATGCTGATATTAAAGTGTCAAAAATAGAAAGCAACCCAAGTCGATTATTTTATACTTGTAGAGAAATGAATTGCAATTTTTTCGAGGGGTGTATCCCTACTATTGGTGATACTTGTGAGGATGGTGATGTGTGTCTTGGAGCCATGCAAGAATTGAAGAAAAATGACTCAAGGTGGAAGGATGGTCTTGAGAAAGAATTGTTTAAGTGCAAGAACCAAGTGACGGTATTTAAAGCTATTGTTGGTTCTTTGAAGCTTCTTATTTTGGCATGTTTTATTTTCAATGTAATGTTTGTTGGTATTGTGCTGATTGGACTAATTCTGAAGTGAATATGTAAGGGTTAGTGAATGTGGAGCTTTTGGTGCAAGTGTATGCTTGATTTTGTAATGAATGTTAGTTATGGTGTAACTCTCCACTATTACTATTGGATGACTGCAGTATTTATGGTGTAATGGATGTGTTGGTATTTTGTTGATTGCACTAATTCTATGATAAATTAAGTAATTGTATAAATTAATGGAAGAAAATAACTTGGAAAGTAAACCAGCAAAAAAGCAACATTTTGCAACTGATATCATCAAATTCCATTCACCAATAACATGATGATCCCAATTACAAAAAAGTACTATATTGACAGCATTCAATCTGCATTGTATCCCATATTGTATTGTTAACCTGACATCAAGAATCATACTCTGTACTATCCCAAAAAAATTCCAATATAACCCCAATATGTACCCCAATTTGTAGCATGCTTGCAGTTGTCAAAAGAATGATTTTACCCAACCTATACTATTCCAAAACACTATCCAATGTAGTATATGCCCTAACATATTGACAGATTTAAAAAAAAAAAAGCCCTAACTTATAAATCCTTAAACCTTCAAAGGATCCCAAAAAAGAGAAAAAACAGAATGCACTGCATCATGTCTTTTGGCTTTGAGTCCCACGCTTCCTTGTTAGCCTCTGTGCAATCCCTGGTGCATTCCCTGTTGCAGTCCCTGGTTCAGTCCTTGGTGTAGTCCCTAGTGTAATCCCAGCCTCCCTAGTCCCACTCCCACCTTGTGTTGGATTGGCTTCCCTAGCATCATCTGTCCTTATTTGAAAAAGCATAAACAGTGCCATTATGAAAGTATAACCTTTAAAAAAAAAAAAAAACACTTCCATTTAAGTTGTTAACTATACCTTCCTTTTAACTAGAGCTCTCTGACATGTCCTTTTATTGTGTCCAAATTCTTTGCATGTATCACACCTCACAGTACTTGATCTCCTAGCATCTTTTGGGCCAGATGGGCCTTCACTAATAGCCTTCTCCAAGCTCTTCTAGGCCTTCCTTACAATCTTTTCAGTTTAGAAGGATCAATGATTCAGTCATATCCACCTCTTATCCTCTCATCTAACTCACGCATAGGATATATCATATCTTGATATGTTTCACTATATTTTTGGGATGTGTAATATTAATCACAATACCTCTCCACATTATCTTTCTTATATACTATGCATGCACAAGCATGCTTACAAGGCAGTCTAGATAACTGTCAATAGTTACAATCCCAAGTCCTAGTTATAAGATTCACAAGAAA
The DNA here is from genome assembly GCA_019955255.1 of Castanospermum australe. NCBI lineage: Eukaryota > Viridiplantae > Streptophyta > Magnoliopsida > Fabales > Fabaceae > Castanospermum > Castanospermum australe. The sequence continues at coordinate 57,367 of NSJW01000376.1, read as the reverse complement.
AGTGGTGGAGCCATCTTTAACTTGGAACTCATCATCCCCGGCATATATCACCCTACAATACCTTCTATCCTGCACAGTTGCATAAACTACCTTCCTTATCCTGGTGAGATAGTGTTCGGAAATGAACAAACCTTCTCATACCTCCTCCTGAAACCTACCCATTAATCTAGTTGCTAAAGACTCAACCATGGAAAATATTGTTTTCTTTCTATCATCCCTAAGCCATTTGTTAAAAGATTCAGACACATTATTTGTGATATAGTCTGACTTGCATAGAGGGTCAACGGTGTGCCTAGCCCACATTTGCTTAGGCCTTTCAGGGGCCAGCAGCCAGTTTGCACCATCACTGCAGTGTTTCCTCATCTGCTCCATATTCTTATGAAATAAGAACTCATTGCGTGCCATAGCAACAACACAGAAATGGGTGGTCAACATCATGGGTTTAAATTTGAGTCTGAAGTTGTTTAGAAAATGATTATAGCAGTATCTAAATACGTTATTAACAAACCAAAAATTAAACAACTAGAAATTAAACAAACAAGAAATTAAACAAACCAGAAACTAAACAAGCAAACCAGAAATCTAATCAAATCAGAAACTAAGGAATGAACAAACTACAACCAAATCAAACAAACTAGGAATTAAACAAAACAGAAAGTTAACTAACAAACCAGGAAATGAGTAAACCACAAATCTAACAAAACATAATTAAACAAATCATAATGTAATGAAACAAAATAGAAAGTAATCTAACAAACCAAAAAATTAGTTAACCACAAATATAACAAACTAGATGTAATTCAACAAACCAGAAAATTATCTAATAAACCAAAAATACCTGTGTTTGGCACAGGGAAAAAACTCTGCAACATCATTTATTAACTCCTGACAGTAAACAGTGCCATGTAAAAGTTAGTACATTACAGTCAGTAAATTAAAAATGATAAATAACAAAAAAAATTAGAATATGGGAATCAAACCTTTTGCATATCAGACATAATAGTCATTGGCTCTGGTCTCCACTCCCTCACTGATTCTAGTGATTTATTCAGTAATCCTAAGAAAAATTTCCGAGTGGACATGCGTTCAATTTCCACAATTGCAAAGGCAATTGGATACATGCCCTTCTTACCATCTATGGCTACAGCACTCAGTAACACTCCTTTAACTGGCCCTTTGAGATGACATCCATCGATTCCAAACATTGGCCTACAACCCATTACAAATCCTTTCTTCATAGCATCAAGGCGAGCCAAAGATCTTTTAAATTCAGGATTTTTCTTCATTGTAGGTGGATCCAATTCCATTTTTATGATGCTCTTTGGATTAGTCTTCCTTGCAAGCTCAGCCCAACATGGTAGCTTATTGTAAGGCTCTGCATAGATCCCCTTATTTTCTTCCTTTACCTTTCTTCTTACACGATACAACTGCATCAAGTTGGTAGGCTCTATACCAAACTGATTTAGAAGCTCTTCCTTCATAGATGAATAACTCATACCTAGCTCAGCTCTCAACTTAGATTTAAGTTTCTTTGCTATCCAAGTGGATGTGGCATTACTGTTTTTGGTGTTTCTAATGCAAGTGTGCACTGAATTATATGTTTTTATCTTGTAGGTAACTCCATCAGGTGTTGGGGAGGTATGTATACGCCAATCACAACCTTCACTGGCATAATTACAAGTCACTTTAGCCTTTTCATTCCTCACCCTCACAATTTCAAAACCCTCTTGTATTATATAATCCCTTAACACTGATATAAACTCATAGACGTCAAGAAACAGTTGTCCCACCTCAAATTTGATCCTTCCATCAGATTGCCTAGTAAACTTCTTACCCAACATTCCTCTATCAATGTAAATGTCCTGCCTGTCCTCATCAGAATGCTCATCCCCAACATTATCATACTTCTCATCGTAGTCACTCAACTCATCAATACTTTTCCCTTTACAGCTCCCTTCCAACTCAACATAACCACCAGTTGAGTCACTGTCACTCTAAGCCTCAATATTCCCTTCAGAATTTTTCTTGGAATCCACCCATTCCTCATCAGATGAAGAAATCTCAACTTCATTCTCTAGAACATGATCCACATCTTTCCTCTTTCTACTTTTTCCAGTATCTCTCCAACCTTTAACAGTTTTCCCCTTGGATTTTTTTTTCAGTTACATTATTAGGCTTGACATTTTTCCCCTTTGAAAATTTTTCATTGACATTAGCCCTGTCATTAGTATCCTCAACCCTATCATTAACATCCTCAGCCCTATTATTAACATTGACAGGCCTATCATTAGCATTGGCTGAAAAACAAATATATGATGCTTCAGGGTATATAGCTCCTAAGCACTCATGAAATTCTATGGTAGCATACACTTGAATGATAGTGTATTTACAATTCATATTGAACATGTCCAAAACATTTGGTCACTATTATTGGTCCTCCTTCCTTCAATGCCATGAATTGAGAATTCCAACTTGAAAGTTGCTCATTCTTTGACTCCACCTCCTAACGCTAGATTCATCACATCATCCACTATGTCAAAATAACAATACATGTCTGGGTCGACATTTCTAATGTAGAAAGGTTGACCATTTGGAGTGGTGTATGGTTGTCCATTTGCATTGGTCAAAGGTTGACCATCTCCACCAAAGCAATAAACTTAGAGGTCGAAACAGCTAGGAAGCGTTATGGCCTAGAAAAAAACCCTAAACTATAAGAACGAACAATCATATCGCACTGAACAACAAATTCGCTTTGAACATTCCGAAATTTAACTTATAAAATTCTAAATTTTGAAATTACCATGAAAAATGCTTTGTTTGCAGTCGACAAAATAGACGCACGAAGTCGCAGATCCCACGTGCAGAGAAATCCCACACCTCTATCTTACCGAGTGGTCCTAAACGGTGGTCCTAATGGGTTAGGGTTTTAGGGAAAAAGGCGTAGATGAGAGGAAACATTAGTGAAAAGGATAAAATGAAGGGTGTTATGGTTTTTCCTTTCTTTTGTACGAAGGGTAATCTAAGAATTAAGACAAAATTTATGCAGATGCTAACGACGTGTAAATTAAGGGAGATTGGTGTAGGGGTGCAATTAAGAGGGAATCGTGTGTAGTTTCTATGAATCTCGGGAAAGGTGAGTGTAATTTATCCTTTTTTTTTTTATCACATAACCTCTTAAAGTTTGGATTTTTATTGCTTAACCCCATGAAGTTTCGATTGTTATCACATAAACCCCTAAACTTTGAATTTAAATATATTTTTGTTTGATTTAACTGAGAGAAGTAACTTAACTTATCTTATTGTGAAAAGGGTTAGACTACTTCCTATGGTAAATAAGTCCCAATCCTGGGGCAAGAAGTTTTCAATTTAATCCAAATGTTATGCGGTTAAATAATACAAAATAAATTTTAGGAGAGTAAGTTAAGAAAGGTTTATGGTTTGGGAGGTAAAATGTATTTAACTGAATAATATTTGTAATAATTATAAATCAATGCTAAATAGAAACCTTGGGCTAACATCTTGTATTGTCATTGCAAAATTTTGCTCCTTCTTCACAAGTGATGGATCAATAGGGATGGTATCTTCCACCCGCCCCACCCCATGTGGTCTGGGAGTAGCTTAAGGTTATATTTTCTTGCAAAACGAGGCCAGTGCGAGTTAAGGATGATCTGAACTACTCCATTTCGCACCCCTTATCTATATGAAACTTATAATTGAAAAATATTTTAATTTAGAGATTATTGTGTTAATTTTGAAGTTGGCAAAAGTACAAGAAAGGGGTAGAATTGTGCTCCTTTGGATTATGAAATTCACTGCAAACACAATCACCTTTCTCAAGATTTTCTCAAGTATAAATGCTTGGAGTTGAGAAAGTTCAAATACAACACAGGTTAGAGTTGAGAAAGGTCAGCCTTCTCAACTTTCTCAAGTAGTCCAAAAATACAGTATTGATGTAAATAAGTTCCAGTTATCTTTTAAGATAATGTTTGAAACTTACAAATCAAATTTAACACTTTAAAAATGATTTATATCAGATTTGAAAATGCGAAAGCTTAAGTTTCAAATACTTAAGTTGGTTGAGCTAATTTCAAAGAAATATATAAACTTTGGTTTAAACAAAAATACTCAATGAACATGAAATAAGCTCTAAACTGAAACTAAAGAAAGAGATAGGGAGAAGAGAGCTTAACATAGGATTTATACTGGTTCACCTCAAACTATGTGGGCTACGTCCAGTCCCCAGCTCCTCGTTGAGATTTTCCATTATAAAATAGAGTATTCTTTGAGCCACAGCCTCTCTAGGCTAATACAAGAGTATTCTTTGAGCTACAGCCTCTCTAGGCTAATACAAGAGTATTCTTTGAGCCACAGCCTCTCCAGGGTAATACACAATGAGTATTTTTTGTAATGCAGTCTTTCTAGGCTAAAACTCTGAGTAGTCTTTGAGTCACAACCTTTATGAGCTAAAAGGTAATGTAGTGACTAGTATAACATGCTAGCTCACTTCAGATCTCACAAGATCATATGTTACAATAAGTGTTTTGTAATGAGCTACTCTTAAAAACACTGACAGAGTGGATTAACCAAGTTACAGAGCTATGTATTTACCTACACAATGATTTTAGCTAAGCTAAATCCTCCTAGGTAGGTTTAGAATAGATGAGAAGAGTGGTCTCCGAGGTTCACTAAGAAACTTTTCACTTTTTGCCTTGTAAAATCTTCTAACATCTGAAAGTTTGAGTTTGGAGCGTTATATAGTCTTCAAAAACTAGCCGTTGGAGCCTTGAAGTAGTCTGTTAACCTCTGAACAAATACTAACCGTTACAGTTGCTACTTTTAGATGACTCAGTATTCTGGTTCACTTTGTCCACTAGTAACTTGAGAAGGCTCAACGTGACTCTTCTCATCTCCAACTTTCTTAACTGACTTTTTTAAGTCTTGACTCTTCTCATATTGATTTCTCTTGGCTTGTTTGTTGTTGTCTTAACACAATATATAGAGAAATCTTGCTCTTGAAAATCTTTCAGACTTCTAATCTTGTCTTCACGATATCTTCAAGCTTTCTCAAGTTCAGTATTGACCTTTCTTAAGTTTAGGATGCTGGCTTCTGAGATCAACTTTCTCAAGTCTTCCTTGAGTCTTCTCATTTATTTTTGGTATCCTCCAACCATCTAATGATCTTTCTCATTACTAATCTTGAGGTCTACACATAAAAACTTTAAAGAAGATCTCATAAGAATACATTAATCCACTTAAGAATGTTAGATCAATGAATCAACATTTCAATATAATTTGTTAATCATCAAAATAAATAGAAAGGATTAACTTAAGAGGGCTTTGGAGCTTTTAAACTCTCTTACAATCTCCCTTTTTTTTATGATGATGAACTATTTGAAAATTTAGCTAAACTATATAAGTTACCATTCTTGCTTGACAGAATGAGAAGGACCATAACATAACACTTGAGAAGGTTCAGTGGCTCCCCCTTAACTTATGACTCATTTAATATCATTAACAAAAACAGTAATCTCAATATGCATCAAAATAGCTTAGTAGATTGTATCAGAGCTAGTTTTAGAGATACTTTGAATAAAAACATTACTATATGATAGCACAAATAGGCATCAAAACAAAATATATATAATTATCAAAGCAAAATTGAGCAATAAAGTTCATTAGCTCCCCCTCAGAATGACCATTAAAAATAATCCACAAAATATTTAAGATACTCCCTCTTTGTCATTTTGCAAAAAAAAACTTAGAAATTTTCAAACTATATTACTTCCCCTTTTGTCATCAATCAAACAACACAAAAAGATTAGGGATGGAGGAGTATCATCCATCATAGAACAGTTAAGAAGCATGAGGTTCCTGAGAGGGTGATTCATCCAAGGATGAGAGAGATGGAGAAACAGTGGGAATAGGTCTACAAGCAGGATAAGGGAAATAAGGTTTTCTGATAGTGTCAGACTGCATCTCATTTTCATACTTCCCTACCATTCTTCAAATAGTAAGAATCTGTCCATAAACTCGTGAATCGTTGAATGAATATCGTTCAGACCTTCATGCATCTTTTTCCTCAGTGCCTCTTGACCTTTTCATAGTTTCTTAACTTGAGAGTTAAGTCTCTTCAGCTCATCTTTTGTGGAGTAGTAGGTCTTCATAACTAGTTTTGACGGAGTTAACTCAGGTTGAGTGGAACCATGATGAATTTCACTTCTTTCCTTCCATCCTTGTACCCTTACCCATTTCTTGATTTAGCTTGATTTGTTCTTCCTCCAATTTATTCAAAATTGGACTAATAGAAAATTATTTTTTTGGAGATGTAAGAAGCTCATCTTGAATGCCTTCAAGCATAATAGTACGAGTACTGCTCTCAGGTTGATCATTTTAAGTAGCTTCATGGGTAGTCTGATCAAAGATTGGAGACTCCAAGTAAGGAGTTCCAAGTTTTGGGCTCATCAGAGGTGATTCCATACCTTGTTGCTCTAGCTATCCTTGTGCAGCATAAGAAGCTTCTTTCTTTGCTTCTTTTTCAGTTGTCTTCTTAGTCTGAGATTGCGAAAATTCAGATGCTTCACTGGACTCATCTTTCTTAGCTTCAACTTCAACTTCAGTTTCAGCTTTAGCTTTTTCTTTTTTTTTTCTTTTTCTCTTCCTTATCTTTTTCTTTCTTCTTGTTTTTCTTCTTCTTCTTGTAGAGTGGGAGAGATTAGAGGTTCTTCATAGAGTAGGCTTCCTTCCTTAGAAAGCTGGGCTATGATATTAGCGATAGCCATATCAAGATTCACATACATGTAAGGTTGAGAAGGATTAACAGCAGGTGTCTCAACTCTGCTTCCAGAGTGTTCAGCATTAGATCCTTTAGGAAAGTCTTGAAAGGGTTGTTCAGCTTCAGGAATACCTTGAGAGGGTTGTTCCATCTCCTGAGAAGGTTGATCCAGGACCTCATAAGGTTGTTCAATAGCTTGAGAAGGTTGATCTAATGTTGGAGCAGGTTGATCAGTGACTTGAGAAGGTTCACAGTACCTTTCTCAAATGACTTTCTTATCTTCTTTTTCTTCTTTTTCTCTTTTTTGCTTCCTCCTTCCTTTCTTTTCTTTTTCTTTTCAGCGTTTTCTTCCTTCTTTTCTTCCTTTTCCATTTGAGGCTTTGGAGCCTTCTCATGTTTCTTCTTGGTTCTGACTTGAGAACCTTTCTCAGTTAGTTCACGCTTTTCCAAGTGCATCAGCTTCAAGTTTTTCTTTGAGAAGACAGGCCCTTCTTTCTCATATTCTTCTTTATTCAGGTCCCGATTATAGTGCTTGAAAATATTGGTCAAAAGTATCCCATAGGGCAAGCTTGCTGACTTATTAAAATTCCTTATAGTAGCAATCATATACTTCAGCACCAAGTAATGAAGATTCAGCTTCTTCATCTCCTTGAGATGATACATGATCACCATGTCAAGCACTAAAATCTTCTCAGTGCTTCCAGCTCTTAGTAGAATAATGTGGCAGGATAAGAAGTGAAAGAACTTAGCCATAAAGTTTAACTTGTCAGCGGTGTGAGGTGGCTTTTCATCTTTGAACAAAGTGTCATGAACATCTTCCTCCTAGATGTCATATCTGATCCACCAATCACCATTATCATCGATACGGTTTCCTTTGTCCTTCACACCAGTGACATGAGCTAGCACTTTAGCATTCACAATTATGGGAATGCCATTCAGCTTATATGAGAGAGAAGGGGCTCATCTATAAATTTTACAGTAGTAGAGGAGCTTTTCACCAGCCTTGGGTACATACGATCAGTGATTTTGAGAAATTTCCTTCATCCAAGCTTTGAGATTTCTTCTCTGACTTCCATTCCTGCTTCACCCATTTCAGTGAGGGAAATGCTCCTTCCAAGGACAATATTCTTTCCTTTGAACCAATCTTTGTATTTTTCTTCAATCTTCTTAGTTTCAAAGAAGGAAACTCCTTCAGTTCAGCAGGGGCAGCATCTTTTTCCTCTGAAATGACAATGGGCTCTTTAACTCTAACGCTTTTTCTTATAATGGTAGAGGTAGAAGCTCTAGATATGATGTTGATTTCCTCCTTTTCAAGGGTTTAGCTTGCTCTGTTGGTTGAACAGTAGCTGATTCAGATGGAGCAGGTTTAGCTTGAGGTGCATCCTCAGCTTTTGATTCAACCATAGCGGAAACCACAATGCGTTCTATCTCGGATGAGGTCTATTGCTCAATTGGCTTCTTTTTTCTGAGCTGATTTCTTGATCCTTATGGTTGAATGAGCTTGAAGTAGGGTTTTAAGAAATATAAGAGTGAGGGAGCAGGTTCCGCTTTAGGATAAGAGTGAGACAGAATAGAGGATAGCGAGAGAGGGTTTCAGTTTTTGTGGGATAAGGTATAATCTATAGTGTTTGGATGAAAAAATTATTTATAGGAGCTGAAATGTTACCATTAGACTTAGAATTATACAATTAGAGTGTCAATTACAAATTAGGTAGAGAAAAGAACTAACTCAGCAACTAGCCATTATCAAGATTTGAAATACGTGATTTGAGAAAGTTTAAACAAGAGGAATTTTAGGCAACTTTATCACCAACTTTCTCATCTCTTCGAAACCAACTTTCTCAAGTACCCATTCTTCTCTAATATTCTCAAATAACTCTCTCACCTCCAAATAATTTTCCTAAATCATATAGAATACACAAATTTTCATGAAATCACAACACACAGCATGAAAGATAACCAAACAAACAAACTTAATTATTTGAGAGTAGTCATGTTCAAATTTTCTCTTATAAAACATAATCTTTCTTCACTCAGGGGTTTTGTAAAAATATCTGTTCGTTGATGGTCAGTATCAACAAATTAAGTTCAAAGTTTCCTTTTTGAACATGATCTCTAATAAAATGATATTTGATATCAATGTGTTTTGATCTTGAATGCTGTATGAGATTCTTAGAGAGGTTTATTGCACTTATATTATCGCAGAATATGGGAATGTGGTTGTACCTCAGTGAGTAATCCTCAAGTTGATGTTTGATCCGTAAGAGTTGTGAACAGCAGCTGGTAGCATATACATATTCAACTTCAACAGTTGAAAGAGCAATGGAATTTTGTTTCCTGCTTGACCAAGTCACCAAGGCTTTGCCTAAAAAGTGACATCCACCACTTATACTCTTTCTTTCTACTATATCAAAATCAGCATCAAAAATATCCTACTAAGATCAAAGCTTGAAACATTTTCTTATACCACAAACCAAAGTTAGAAGTTCCAAGTAAATATCTAAAGATTCTCTCCACAGCCTTGAGATGAGATTCTTTAAGATTTGCTTGAAAATGTGCACATAAACACACTAAAAACAATATTAGGTTTACTAGCAGTCAAGTTGAGAAGTAACCAATCATACCACGATAAAGTTTCTCACTAACTGATTTAGCTTTCTCGTCTTTGTCAATGACTATTGATGGATGCATTGGTGTTCTCATTGGCTTTGGATTTTTCATATTAAACTTTCTCGACAAGTCTTTAATATACTTTTATTGGTAAATGAAAATTTCAGACTTGTCTTATTTGATTTGCAAGCCAAGGAAGAACTTCAATTCTCCTATCATGCTCATTTCAAACTCACTTTTCATCAAATTAGAAAATTCTCTAATAATCTTTCATTAGTAGATCCAAATACCATATCATCAACATAGATTTGGACAATTAACAGATCATTCTCAAGGATTTTTCTAAATAAGGTAGTGTCCATCTTTCCTCATGTAAAACTATTTTTCATGAGAAAGTTATTCAACCTATCATGCCAAGCTCTTGGGGCTTGCTTAAGACCATAAAGGGCCTTAGCCAGTTTAAAAACATGATTGAAAAATTTTTCATTTTCAAATCTAGGTGGTTGATGAACATATACTTCCTTATTTATAAAACCATTCAAGAATGCACTTTTAGCATCCATATGAAATAACTTAAATCCTTTAAATGAAGCAAATGCAAGTAAGATTCTTATAGCTTCTAATCTAGCTACATGGGCATAAGTTTGATCGAAATCAATACCTTCTTGTTGATTATGCCCTTGAGCCACTAGTCTTGCTTTGTTTCCTGCTACATTGCCACTTGCATCCAGTTTGTTTCTAAAAACCTATCTAGTGCCAATCAATGAATGATCCTTAGATACAGGAACTAGGGTCCAGACTTTATTTCTTTCAAACTGATTCAGTTCTTCTTGCATAGCCATAATCCAAGCTTTTTCTTTGAGAGCTTCATCTATACTTGTAAGCTCGATTTTGAGAAAATAGTGCAGGATTATTGTTGTCTTTTCTGAAAAAAGATCTGGTTCTAACTCCTGCAGAGGTCTCACTAATGATCAATTCCTTAGGACGAGAAAGATGCTGCTTCCATTCTTTTGGAAGTTGAGAAGGTTGTTGAGAAGGGTCTTGAGAAGGTTGATGACTCTTTTCAGCAACTTTCTCATGTTGCTCTTTAGACTGATATTTCTCATCTTCCTTATCTTGGGCTTTCTCATTGATGTTTAGCTATTCCAATTCATCCTTTAGGTAGGCAATTATTCTTTTCTTATCAGGAGGATTAGTTTCATTGAAAACAACATGCATACACTCTTCCACCACTAGTGTTCTAGTATTGAAAACTCTAAGCTTTAGAAGATAATAAGTATTCAAGAAAAATTCCTTTATCAGATTTGGAATTAAACTTTCCCAATTGATCTTTATTGTTTAAAATGAAATATTCACTACTAAAAGCATGAAAATATGAAATGTTGGGTTTTCTTCCCTTCCACAATTCATATGGAGTTTTCATTATTATTGGTCTTATGAAAACTTTGTTCATGATATAACAAGAAGTATTTACAATCTCTGCCTAAAATTATTTTGGCAACTCATGATCACAAAGAAGAATTCTAACCATTTCTTGTAATGTATGATTTTTCCTTTTCACAACTCCATTTTGTTGAGCAGTTCTTGGACAAGAGAAATTATGCACTATCCCATTTTAATCACAAAAGGTTTTAAATGAAATATTTTCAAACTCTCCTCCATGATCACTTCTAATGGCTGTAGTATGAAAACCTTTTTTCATTTTGAACTCTTTTCCAGAAGGTACTAAAGGCCTCTAAAAAATTATCATTGTGGGCTAAGAAGAGTGCCCATGTGAATCTAGAAAAATCATCAACTATCACCAAACCATATCTCTTTCCACCTAAACTAACAGTCTTAGTAGGGCCAAATAAGTCAACATGTAGAAGCTCTAATGATCTGTGAGTTATGACAACATTTTTGGATTGAAAACTTGATTTTGTTTGCTTACCCCTTTGCATGCTTCACATACCATATCTTTCTCAAATTTAATTATTGGCAAGCCTTTAACAAGATCATGTTTCAATAGTATTGAAATGGTTTTCATGTTGACATGACCAACTCTTTTGTGCCATAACCATTTTTCATTTTTTTTAAGAGATAAAGCATTCAACATTTTGACTTGAGAGGTCTTCTAGGTTTACATAGTATACATTTTTGTCTCTCTTGGCTGAAAAGAGGATTTTGCCATTGTTTGATTTTCTCACAATGCATTTTGTAGGTTCAAACATCACTTCATAGCGATTGTCACAGAACTGACTTATGCTAAGAAGGTTATGTTTTAACCCTTTCACATAAATACATCATTGACATTGGTAAAGTTTGTCTCACTAACTCTACCTATGCTAACAATCCTTGCCTTGTTGTTGTCACCAAATGTGACTTCACCACCATCTCTTGCTTTAAGTGACAGAAACTTGCTTCTGTCTCCTGTTATGTGCCTTGAACACCTATTGTCTAGGTACCATCTTTGCTTCCTTTTCTTTGACATCATGCCACATCTACATGAGAAGCAACTTCAGACTTAGGTACCCAAATTTTCTTAGGTCTTCTCGGGTTAGTGGCATAAATCTTAAGTGGTTTGTTTTTGTAAACACATGATGATGCCTTATGGTAGGTTTTATTGCAACAAAAACAAGTTACACCAGATTTCTTAGTAGGCATAAAGAAATGTTTATACCATTTCTGTTTGATAGCTTTCTTATATCCTAGACTAGCTTTGTCAGAAGCACATCTTTGACTTCCAAGAAGTCTCTCAAGATTTTTAGTGCCATTAACAAACTTGGCTAGGTCTGTAATTAGCCTTTCAACTTTCTCCTTCAACTCTTTTGTTCATATGATACTTGAGAAGGTTGTCAAGATGAGGGTTGAGAATAGTTAACTGCTTTCATCTTAGAGGAGGCAGTCAAATCAGCTTTTAGTTTTAATAAACTTTCATTTTCCTGATTCAAAGCATCTTTCTCAGCTTTTAAAATTTCATTTTCTTTTAAGGTTTGGGAAAATCTTTTCTTTAAAGCTATATATTTTTCAATAATGATGTTTGAATCAGATAACATTTCATTAAATGCACTTTCAAGTTCATCATAAGAAAGTTGAGAAGGTTCAGAATCTGATACCTCATCATTAGTCTCAAATTCTTGCTCATTTGCTACCAAACAAAGGTTGACTGTTTCTTCTTGATCATCATCATCTGGGGAGTGTTAATTAAGATCCTCCCATGTAGACATCATTCCTTTCTTCTTGAAGAATTTCTTTTGAGATTTCTTCAGCAGGGGACATTCAGTCCTGATGTGACTAGGTTTCTTGCACTCATAGCATGCGACTTATCCTTTGCTGCTACTAGAATCGCCCTTCTGAAATTCTTTCTTTGACTGAAAATTCTTCTTTCCTCTACCTTTCCTTTTTAACATTCTTTGAATTTTTCTTGAGATGAATGTCAACTCATCTCCATCAGAAATATCTTCAGTTTCATCACTTTCATCTTCTAAACTCATTACGCTGTTCAGTGCTGAAGGTTGAAAAGGTTGCTTGTTATGACCTTTCTGAAATGTCTTTAGAGCAATAGACTTTCCTTTTCTTAGAATGTCTTCATTCATTTCTGCTAGCTCTTGCTTATGAATTTTCAGTAATTCAAGCAGCTTATCAAGTTTTAAAGTTAAAAGATCTTTGGCTTCTTAGATTGCTGTAACCTTGGGTCTCTGTACTTTAGGTAAGCTTTTGAGAAGCTTCTCACATGCTATTGATTTGAGTATGTCTTCCCAAGTGACTTCAGGTCATTCACAATGATTATGAATCTTGCAAACATCTTATCTATTGTCTCATGCTCTTGCATTTTGAATTATTCATATTGATGAACCAGCATGTTGACTTTTGCTTGCTTGACTTGGCTTGTTCCTTCATGAGGTACCATCAAGGTATCCCATATTTCCTTTGCAGTGCTGCAGCTAGCTATCTTGTCATACTCATTTTTGCTCAGTGCATAAGTTAGATAGAACTTGGCCTTGGAGTTTGTTCTTTTCATCTTCTATCTAAGTGTCTCTTAGCTTTTCTTCGGTTCTTCCATCAGCATGTCTAATTGTAGGAATAAAATGACCATTTTCAATGATTCCCCAAACATCAATGTGCTGAGACTCAATAAATAACCTCATACGATACTTTCAATAGTAGTAGTCTCTTTCATCAAAGACAGGTGGTTTGTTAGTAGAGGAACCTTCAGGTATGTATGCATCTCTTTGTTAGTTTGTCATGCTTCTTTTTAGATATTTGTCCTCTCATGGTGTCAACGTGCTTAACCAGAGGTTGAGCTCTGATACCAATTGAAGTTAGCAAAAGTACAAGAAGGGGGGTTGAATTATACTCCTTTGAATTTTGAAATTCACTGCAAACACAATCACCTTTCTCAAAACTTTCTCAAGTATGAATACTTGGAGTTGAGAAAGTTTAAATACAACACAGGTTAGAGTTGAGAAAGTTTAGCTTTCTCAACTTTCTCAAGTAGTCCAAAAATGCAGTATTGATGTAAATCAGTTCTAGTTATCTTTTAAGATATGTTTTGAAACTTACAAATCAAATTTAATACTTTAAAAATGATTTATATCAGATTTGAAAACACAGAAGCATAAGTTTCAAATACTTGAGTTGGTTAAGTTAATTTCAAAGAAATATATAAACTTTGGTTTAAACAAAAACACTCAATGAACATGAAATGTGCTTTAAAATGAAAAAGAGACAAGGGAAAAGATAGCTTAACATAGAGATTTATACTGGTTCACCTTAAACTACGTGGGCTATGTCCAGTCCCCAGCTCCTCGCTGAGATTTTTCACTATAAAATAGTATTCTTTGAGGCGCAGCCTCTCCAGGCTAATACAAGAGTATTCTTTGAACCATAGCCTCTTCAGGCTAATACACAATGAGTATTCTTTGAAACGCAACTTCTTCAGGCTAAAACTTTGAGTAGTCTTTGAGTCATAGCTTCTTCAAGCTAAAATGTAATGCAGTGACTGGCTCAACCCACTAGTTCATTTCATATCTCATAAGATCAAATGTTACAATAAGTGTTTTGTAACAGGTTGCTCTCCAAAATGCTCACGGAATGGATTAACACAAGTTACAGAGCATTGTATCTACTTACACAATGATTTTAGCTAAGCTAAGCTTTCTTAGATAGGTTTAGGATAGATAAGAAGAGTGGTTTTCGAGGTTCACTAAGAAACTTTTCATTTTTTGCCTTGTAAAATCTTGTAACCTCTGAAAGTTTGAGTTTGGAGCTTTATATAATCTTAAAAAACTAGCTGTTGGAGCTTTGGAGTGGTCTGTTAACCTCTAGACAAATACTAGTCGTTATAGCAGCTACTTTTAGATATCTCAGCATTCTGGTACACTTTGTCCACTAGTAATCTAAGAAGGTTTAGCATGATTCTTCTAAACTCCAACTTTCACAACTAACTTTCTCAAGTCTTGACTCTTCTCAGATTGATTTCTCTTAGCCTGTTTGTTGTTGTCTTGACACAATATGTAGAGAAATCTTGCTCTTGAACATCTTTCAGACTTCTAATATTGTCTTCATGAGATATTCAAGCTTTCTCAAGTTTAGTATTAACCTTTCTCAAAGTTCTAGATGCTGGCTCCTGAGATCAACTTTCTCAAGTCTTCTTTTAATCTTCTCATTTATTTTTGGTAATCCTCCAGCCATTCAATGATCTTTCTCATTATTAATCTTGAGGTCTACACATAAAAGTTTTAAAGAAAGATTTCACAAGAACACATTAATCTACTTAAGAATGTTAGAGCAATGAATCAACATTTCAATATAGTTTGTTAATCATCAAAACAAATAAAAAGGATTAACTTAAGAGGGCTTTGGAGCTTTCAAACTCCTTTACAAATTTAACTGTTTAAATTATGTATAAATATAGTGAAAGTATGCCTCTTTAAAATCTTTTTCAATATGTATGAAATAATGGTTGATTTTTAAGATTGTGATTGATTATTTTATAAATTTATTAGAAATTAATACTCATAAGTGCCATGCGAGGTAGATAGGTAGGGTGTGAGTTTTAAATATTTTCATATATGCAAATTCAGGTTTTGATTCCCAAAACCAAAATCCACAAATAGAGATGGGTTTTGTTGTATTTTGACGGGTGTAGGACGAGGTCGAGTTAGGCAAAAATCTACCTCTACCTGCTCCATTACCATCCTTATGGACCAACAGCTCTATCAATTTGTAGTTATTGAAAAGTAGATTTAAATTTAATTTAATTTATTTTAGAAATGATTAATTCTCATATTAAGAACTTATTATAAAAAATATGAGTTGAACTTATGTATAAATTAATTTTTATGTTTAAAACATATTAAAAATTAATTAAAAGTGTAAATATATAACTAAGAATTAAAATAAAAGAAATTGACTTAAAATAAAAATTATTTAATCAAAGGCATTTAAGGTAATCAAAGTAGAAATAATTAAAAAGGAGTATGAATAAATAATTAGAAGTACCAATAGTCTTATTATTTATATATATATATATATACAATAAATTTTAAAAATCTTACGTAACGTTTAGCATGCAGGAATGGTCATGAAATGTAATGGAATGGACATGAAATGGAGGATTTTTTGTTAGCAAAAAATAATATGGAATCTATAAAATTTATTCCACAAAATTAAAAATGAATCATGCAATCTATTTCCTTTTAAAGTGATGGAATTGAAATTCCATACTCCATAGAATGTGCATTAATTTTTTTTGTCTAATATACTCTTATTAATTTTACAAAATTACATTTATTATCCTTTTTAAATTTAACCTATTTAATGAGATAACTTTAGCAAACAAAAATTTAACACACTAGGTAACCATCTTATTTCATATACTATAAACTTTGTAAATAATTATATATAATTAAAAAAATTATATATGAATACTAATATTAATATATTTTTCTGTTTTATTTTTACAATTATATTCAAAATTTCATAAAAATAAAAAATTATAATGATGTAGTGAAACATAATTATTATTTAAAATCTCATTAAAAAAAGGCATTCAAACTTTTTACATTGGGGTGTTTATGTCATTTAAATTAATTTGATTCTATTCTACATTGATTCCATGTACCAAACAATAGAATGATTTGGAAAGATATTTCATTCAAAAGGATACCAAATTATAGATTTAGAATGATCATTCCATTCCATTACCATTCTATTCCGATTTCATAGAATGATTATTCTGTGGACCATAATTTGTAATCACATTTAAAAGAATTGGGTATCAAACAATCATAAATTATTTAATGTCATGTTGCCTCCATCTCTGCTTCCCAACACAACACAACCTCTCTCCTTATTACTTCAATCAGAGAACTAAATTTTGAATAAGTCTAAAACTAAATTACGGGATTGTGCCTGCAGAAATAAATTTGTGAATTTAGGATCGTGTTCACATGTTTATTGAATTTGAGAATTTGAACAAATTTGAAACTAAATTATGGGGTTGTGTCTGCATAAATAAATATCTGGAGTTGTACATATTTACTGAATCTAAGAATTAGGGGTCATGCCCATGAATTTACTCATATAATGTATCCTTAACTCACATAGTATACCAAGTACATTCATGTTACAAATATTTTCATAAATAGTCATTAATATATATATCTTTACAGAGCCAAATACCATACAGAATTCAAGTAAGAAAAGATTATTTATCTATTCAAAGTATATATATTATACAATGGCATTTTATATAATAAAATACTGAAATTATATCCATCAATTTAAAATAACTTCAGTGTAGGAAATAAAAAAAATACATCCTCATCTAAATTTTTGAGGTTATATGTTAACATGTCTTATTTCTAAAAATAAAATAAGTCATAGCACAATTACAAATATTATCATATAAGTTATTTAATTTGACCAGTTTATCATAAATAACATTATATTATTTCAGGTTAAGATTCCCTATGATATCACAATTAAGGCTTAATCTTATAAGTTACAAAAAAAAATTTATTTGTAATTCACCTAATATATAATAAAGATTACAGTATAGTATTGTTTCAAGGGTCTTATGCAACAACTTCAATGCCTTATAGTCTTGAAATCTCTCATCCAAATAGCCTCACTTAGCTGAAATAATTATGTCTCAAAATTAATCCCAAATATACCTTTCAAAACTAAGCCAAGGTAAGAGAAATTATTTACCTTAAGTTTGAGTTTGACCTCTAATGGAAGACAATTTAAGTAACTACTTACTACTTTTCTTTCTTTCTCCTTCTCTCTTGCCTCCGTTCTCTCTCTCTTTCTCTCCTTCTCTCCTTCTCTCCTTCTCTTTCTCTCTTTCTTTCTTTCTTTCTCTTCTTCTCCCGCCCCTTCTCTCTTCTTTTTCTCTGTTTCTCCTACTTTCTTTTTCCTTCTATCTTTCTTCCCTTCTATTGCTCGTTCTTTCTTCTTATTTGGAGAAAAGATATCTCCATCAACTTACTTCATCTAATTTAATCCATTTTTTTTTCTTCCACTGCACTTACTTTATGCAACTTGATCCGTTTCTTTTTTTTTTTTTTCCTTTGTTCTCCCTTTTTTTTTGTTGATTTCTTTTTTTTTTTTTTGCTGGGTTTCACACATTCATTCCCCTCCTAACTCTCATACTTAGTTACTGTAAAAGTGTGTTTTGATGTTTGGAATAAAAGAAAATGGTAGATATCAAAGGAATAATGAAGAGAAGGGATAAAAAGAGAGGAAAATGAATGACAGTTATAAGTTTTATTTCCTTTATTTAGATGCTTGAAATCTTAAAAGTCTTCGAGCAAGTGGAAACTTTACAATGGTCATAAGAATAAAAAAGGATATTGGACTTTTAAATGATCACATGACAATTACTCATTTTCTTTCCTTCATTCTACAAAATTCCCAAACAAGGGAAACGTATGCTTAAAACCTAATTATCTTCCCATCCATTTTCGTCCATTTTCCTCCTTTTAAATATACCATAAGAGTATGTTAATTTAAGAGTTGAGAAGTGAATAAATCAAAAGAAAACAAAGGAAAACGGATGAGAAGTTAAGTAAAATTGGGTATATGGGCTAATGTGATTCAACCTAATGGGCATGCTTTAAGTGGGCTAAGCCATTTAAAAAAAGGATTAGGGTTTGTAAAACCCTAACTTGGCTTAAGCCCATAGATTAACAGGCTATCATATTAGTCTGTCAGCCCAATCACATTCTTTTTTTTTTTCTAAAGATTAACATATCTCAAACTCGTAGTTTAGCATTTGCACATTACAAGAAATTGAACAAATTTATCAAATCTCATTTACCAAATATGCATTGAATTGATTACAAGAATGAGAGAAAAAGTCTTAAAACAACTTTGGAGAAAACCTCAATTCCTTATTTAGAAACTAATTAACGATGAAAAAAAAATTAAGACTTCTTATGTTCAGTATTATTAAAACAGTTGAAGTCATTGCTTTAATTTCATACTCAATAAATAAATAAACAAAAATGAAATAAAAAAAAAGAGAATTTAAGATATAGTAGTCGAGTCTTTAGATTTTAGTAAAAAATAAGGGCTTGCTTATATTGATGGTATAAGATGAAAAGACGTAAAATAAAATATAATAGTAAAAGATATTATTATTTGAGATTTTAAAAATAAAATAAAATGAAATAAAAATAGGTAGATTTTATTTCTTTTTATTTTATTTTATATTTTTATTTTTGTTTTTTCTCAAATTAAAAACTAAGAAATAAAATTAACTAATAATTCTTATCATTTCATTTATTATCACTAGTTTCTGTTAGATTTTTTAAATAATAATATAAAAATTTTATTTTATTTTATTTTATTTTATTATATTTTATTCTATGTTAGTCTAGCTATTATTAAATATCCAAATAAAACATGAGAGAGACAGGAGGGGGAGAGAAATTGAGAAAGAAACGCACATGCAGGGAGCTGAGGTCGGGGGGACAGGTCAATAGGTGGAAAGCCACAACCACACTCACGCAAGCAGGGGGCGAGGGAGATGAGGGAGGGTACTTCACGCAATAACACGGCAACATTTGGACTAATGAGAATTGGGGGAAGGAGAATTAGAAACCTAAAAAGGAAGGACAAAACCAAGCCTGAACAGCCTAACATGTGAAATTGGGCTTGCGCCAAAAAAATCAAAAGGGAAAGTGGACGATTGGTTACATGTGGCCCTTTCTTTTTTTATTTTTTTTCTAATGCTTATTAGGTATTGGGTCATATACTATTTTACATGTTAGTCTGACCCAACTCACTTAACTTAAAAATTAAGTTAAATGTATTGACTTTTATAATCTATTTTAAAGTAAATTAGAGATAAGATAAATCCCAACACATTTAAAATCTAGGTTATAAATTTCAATCTATGAGCCTTGACTCTTATATTCTAGTGTGAGATTAAGTAATAAACTTTATTTTTTTTATTTGAATGTTTAAAATGTTAGGGAACTTTCAAATATTTATAAAATGAATAAAAGAAAGTTTTAGAAATTTATATGATAATCTCTTATTTTCTTTTCTTTTTTTTTTCATTTTTGAAAGTTTGCAGAGGAAGATAAGTGAAGAAATCAAAGGAAAAAGGAAGAGAAGGGAGGGAAGAGAATGAATGTTAAAGTAATGATTTTCCTTCCCTTTGTTTGAATATTTAAAATGTTCCAAATTAAAGAAATTTTTTAAAATATTCATAAAAATAAATAGGATTTATTTTTTATTCACTGTTAATATGAAATATTTTTATATTATTATTAAATCACATTTTATTAAATATTTGACTTTTTAAGTAATTGTTAATTTAGTCAAACTTTTTTTAATGATTTAATAATTCATGATTAAATGATAGTTTAATATTTTTTACATTAATAGTGAATCAAAATTAAATTTAAATAAATAAAGAAAGATTTTAGAGGATCACATCTTAATCACTTATTTATATTCCTAATTATAAAAATTTTTAAAATAAGATATATGTTTACTTTAAACCTTCCTTGCTCATTTATTTTTTTATTCTCTTTTATGCAAACACACTCTAAGGAGAATAATTCATAAATTACTCATGTCTTTTAATAAGAACAACCTAGTTATTGTAAATAAAATGTTAAATCAATTGTTTGAGTTCTATTGAAAAACACTTGATTGGAAGGAACAATCTTAGTATTTTAAGTAAAGATATCTCGTACGAATAAGAAAACAAAAATATCCTTAAAAATGAAAGTGAGAAAATTTTTGATAAAATTAATCTATACAAAAAAGTTTATCTTTGAACTTTATACAGTTAATTTTATGGTGCCACCAAAGTTACTCTAAACACTAGTAGCTCTTCTTACTGTACTAATCTCGAATATTTTTGTACCAAAAACAAAAATCACGACTATCTTTGTTCGCAGCATTACTCATCAACCGAACCAAATATATATGGAAAAACGAAGGCAAAATTCATCTTGCAGAAACAGGACCTTCAAGCTTTCACATCCAGCTCTAAGTTACAGGTTCTAAAGATTAATTCCCGGGCATAAGCTTACGAGGTTTCCAACATAAATCATGAATGATGATGCTAATGATATCGTTAAGTAGCATATTAGATAACAGAAACGATCAAATTGCTTTCTTCAACAGCTTAGAGCTTAGTCTTACACGGCAAAAGGTGAAGATTACAAAACTAAAAACTAAAAACAAAAAGTAAAGACACACAGAGGCTTTTTTTTTTGGCAAGTACATAGCACACTAGCACACGAATAAAAAAGGCAGGGGAAATTCATAGTTGGTTGAAGGTTGAAGTGGGTGCTGTGTGGTTAGTGACTGGGTATTTCTGACCATTCTTGACAATTATTGTCAGAGCTGCTCGTCCAAGATCTAGCCCACAAGCATCAGCAAGACGAACTAGATACAACAAAACATCTGAAAGCTCTTCCTCTAAGTGCTCCTTATCATCAGAAGTCCAATTGGGTAATCCCTTTGCAACTTCTCCTTTCCACTGGAATATCTCAGATAGCTCTCCCACCTCTCCAACCTGCATACATCAGTACAAAGTGTTCATTTACTATAGACTAAATCACCAAATTGATGCTCGTAAGTCATTTCGTCATTCAAGCAGGGACTAATATGATTGACTTTCAAATTTTTTTAGAGATGAACTTGAATGACAGATAATCTGTCAAAAATCACAGAAAAAAGTTAGTGAAATTTTTCAAAAAACAATTTGATAATTTAATCTTAACTATACATTGGAGAGTGAATAAAGTTTTAAAGTGAAAAGAACAAAAAGCAATATCAATTTAGCCATATATACAGGGCTTACAAGAGCTAAGAGAAGATTTCTAGGACTGTGATATTGATCCCATCCTCTCACTTGAGCAAACTCAGCGAGCCTTTTGCTAAGTTCTTGAAGAGAAACATCTCTTGGGGTTCTCGGAAACCCATAAGAGCACTCCATCTCCTTAGCTAGTTTCTCTTGCTTGTGCTTCATCCAAATGCTATATGCATGTCCAATTTATAGACAACCTGGGAGTGGGGCTGCAAGACAGGGAGAAAGTAAGAAAGCGAGAGAGAAGGAGAGAGCGCCAGAAATATTGGATAGAATTCTTATTTCTTCTTTGTTCTCTCTATTTTTCTAAGTAATATATATGCACTGGTTATAGTGGAGAAGCACTCAAGTGTTTTTGCTGTAGGACAGTAATCATGTGAGGTATGGCAAATATGTCTCCTTCTTTCCATCCATGACTCGAAATCACTTAAACCCACCTGAAAATTTTAAACCCGAATACACCAATTGGCTCTAATTTCCTAATTGCCTGTCACACTCACCTATATATGTTAAATTCCTTGTAAGAATCCGGCTTTGTTCCTGGCCAGAATTTGGTTTTATCTCTTCTTGTCAAGTTGATAAGGTCACTTGATAGAGTTTCATACTGGATGAACTCACATACCCTTCCACTAAAAAAACAAAATGTATAAAACGGCGGTTCATAATAAAACCGCCGAAAAATGCCATTTTTTTCAGAGTTCGTAGCTGCATCTTTTCTTTTTGCGCATGGGATAAATATGGACAAACAAACGTCATCAGCTAATGAAATGGCTTATGAATCTGCCTGTGCTGACATGTATGTCCCATCCTTATTCCTCTATCCGGCCCCATCATTTTTGCGAACAAGCCAATTTACTACAGTTGGATGAAAGGATCTGAAACTTTCTGCTTAACTTTGACAATCATTAGGAATCAGACAAAATATACAGCAATAAAGAAAAAGCTTCGTGTAAACCTTATCAAGGCCATATAATTGCCATTCATTTTTTGCGGATAATTTGAGTCCCTGTAACTCACAAATAATTATGTCAATGGCATAATTTAGCAATATGTACGGGTGTTTAGAGGCGAGGGATGTGGCCCCCTCCTCCAAAACTTTGAAATTATTTTATAATTGAGTAAAATGCTCTCAGACATCTTTAATTTTCAGTGAGTTGCATTTATACTCTCAACTAAAAAAAGTAGTTATTACGTCATTTTTCATTCGATATTCCATCAATTTCGACTAATAATTTAATCACACGTGATATGTATATCAACTATTAATATTATTTTTATATTTTGTTTACAAAAATAACTCAAATAAATGAATTGTGCATTTAAGTTGATATAAAGTTTAATCTGTTATCACTTTTATGCGTTATTTTATAAAAAAAAGTCAAAAAATATTAACAGATTACGTGCATATCACATGTAATAAAATTATCAGTTAAATTTAATAAAATATTAAATAAAAAATTAATTGTTACAAATTACATAATTTAAGTATTTAATAACTATTTTTTATAGTTAAAGGAGTGCGTATGCAATCCATCTAAAATTTTTTATTTCAACAGTTCTAACTATTAGTTGTGATCGATGCCTACAATCTATTTTTATATATATATATATATATATATATATATATATATATATATATATATATATATATATATATATATATATATATATATATATATATATATATATATATATTCTGTAAGTGCGTCTTGTAGCATTGCCACGTCAGATACACCAAGGCTTATAAAATTGCCACGTCAGATCATTCATCACAATGTCAAGCTCTCAGGCTTCAACTACAATATCTTCTCTTCATCCAGCCACTTCACAACAATACACTCTTTATCTTCTCTTCAGTTTTGTGTAACCGATTCTTTATTTCTCCTTGATGAATAAGCAATTTATTCTCATCTTCGTTTAAGAATGAAAACGGAAATGCGTTCATCTTTATCTTTCCTCCAAAAGCGCAAATCAGTAAAGCAAAATAGAGAACAATGGAATCAACATAGCATATTTGTGAAAGTTAGTGTTTTAGAAAGAGAAACAAAGAGATTTCAAAGAATAACTTCCTTGGTGGGTGTTATCGACAACAATCAAATGGAAGAAGCAATCGAAAGCTACATTTGAGGGGCTTTGTTTCTTTGGCTGATTTGCTTCGTTTGTTTATAAAATTAAGGGCTCTGATCAAGACCCACCTCCCAGAACAAAGGTTCAAGTCATTTCTTCACAATCGAGTTCGTCCCTAAATGGTACTCCTCGAACATTGAGGTCCTCTTGCTTAACAAGTACTTGCTCATCAACTATGGCTTCAAGTACACAATCTTCCTCACCATGTGCAACGTGACTACTTGCTCCTTACTTTGCTACGAAGATGGTGCCTGTGCCAAACATTTGATCTCGGGTTCCAGTTCTTGAAGATCTCCGATCTAAGCCAAAGGGAAACCAACAATGAAAGTTAGTTTCAAAATCTATGGATAATTGGATACGTGCGTGTTCCTTTTGGTTTCTGGTCTTTCTTTTTCTAATGTTATATATCTCTTTCTTCTCGTGCTTTTGGGCTGTAATGATGTAAATAAAGATGGCAAGGTTACTATTTAATCCATCCGTTCTCCACTGTAAGTGCAAAATTAAGCTATAACATTTGTTTTCCTAAGAATCAATAGATTTTCAAGCATTCATAGGTACGTACATTTGTTTTGAATCATCCTTGTATAACTTGATGAAGCATCCAATACTCGAAAGAGAAAAATAGATTGTACTATGCTAGCAGTCACACTTACCCGAATGCTTCTACCAACATTGTTATGTAATACTAACCCACTAGCTGTCATTATTGAATCTAGCTTCATATAATTTATTGTTGAGTTGATACTCTTTTGTTTACTTTTTAAAATTATCATTAGTCATAATCATATGAAAGAAAGCTAGACTTAAAAATAAAATAAAAAATAATTTTTTTTATTTATCCGTGGTCTAAATCTAGTTAAGTTTAATAACTCTGAACATTTAAACAATAAAGAAATAGAAAGAAAGTTGTGAGAGAGGAGAAATATCTCCTAATCTCTCTCTCACATCACGGAAACAAATAAATAACTAAAAGCACTTCTTTCTCTCTCAATTAAAACCTTGTCGTTCCATATATGATAACAGCATTGGTTTTTTTTTTTTTTTAACTTCTTCTTCTTAAATTCTTTCTTTCTTATTCTTTCGTTGAATTCATATTTTGCAGATTATCAAGTTTATTATCAATTTTGATTTTGCATTCTTTTTTATAATTTTACAGCTTTTTGGTACAGAAAAGTATTGAGTTTAAAAGTGTTTTTGTTGATTGTAAATTTTCAATAATTTATACTATATTTCTTAATTTTTTATTAAAATTATCAATAGAATTAAATTTACCAGTTTTTTGCTTGAAGTTCAGTTAGCCTAAATTGTATTGTAGTGATTCAATAACTTTTATTACGTAATATTTACTGTTGTACTTTTTTGTTTTGTTATTGTATTTCATTAATTTATAATTTTTTGGTTGAAAGATGTCAAAGAATATAAGTATTAATTCATTTTTCAAGAGAAAAGAGAGCAATATTATCAAATCGGACCTAGTACGCCAATTTTAAATTTATAGTCTTAGGTGAAAGATGTTGAGCAACTTATAATAATAATTATTTTAATTTAAAAATATTTTTTAAGTTTAGAATCTATTAGTGGCCCTCCAGGATAAAATTCCTAACTCCACTTGGCCCAAGTGTTCTCTAAAAGAAAGCATTCCAACTCTAAGGAAGAATATTGTATTCCTGTATATGAAAATTAATTAAGCAATCTTATTTATGAGAAATGTTATTTCCACACTATAAATCCAACATCTCCCTGTACGCCTCTTGAAATTGAGAAAGAAGAGGGGAGAGAGAGGAGAGGGTCTGAGTTGTGGGAAGAAATTTACCATATCAAAGATGTTGAGAGAGGAGTGAGATTTATGATGTAAAAATAAGATTACTCCTTATTTATTCCTCCTCTTCTTGCCCATTATAAACCATAGTTTAAAGGTAAAAACTTCAGTAGCTTGGGCTAATTAAGGACCATGTCTGAGAGAAGAGAATGACGCTCTTAACTTCTTAAACTCCATATGCTCTATGTGGTATTCATGTTTGGGTGCGTTTGAAGCTAACTATGCATCTGTTGGAGCAGAACAAGAAGTTTGATAAAGGTTTTCTATTTTTGTTGTCAAAAGCTTCACAAGAAGGTGAAACTTAGAATTAGCTACATACACCAACAATAGCAAAAAGAGATTGATATGTGTTCTTCTGTATAGATACATATATATAGAGTTTGAAGGCTTATAGCCTTGTACAAAACTATTGAATTATTTTACAACTATTACAACAACTTCATTTTAACCATGCATTGAACATGTGTTTTTGACATTCAATCAATACCAATCCTTAAAACATGGATTTTGTTTGATTTATTGCAAAATATATTAAATGCTTATTGACAAAGATCCCATAGCTTTAATAACATCCAATTAATCTCTTTCTTGTATTGAATTACACAAACAGGACAGTAGAAACAATTTTATATTTGTTATCATACTTGTTAAAGTTGGTCATGACATGCAATTTTGTTCCAAGGCTACTAGAGCATCCCTACCAAGAATTTCAGAAGGATGTCATTACGTTCAGCCCAAAATTGATACCACAATGAGTTGGGTTATTTTGGGCCCAACTCACACGTTTATCATTCTAGCAATGTCTATTATCAGTTCATGCCATAGCAATGTTTCTTAGAACTAGAGGTACACACAGGTTGGATAGGATTGGTTCTTAAGGAAAAAAAGTCTAAACCAATCAAACTTGATTAGTTTGGTTTGGTTCAGATTTGATGAAATTTGGTCATGAAATCCGAACCAACCCAACCAAACCAAACTTGGATTGGTTCGGTTTGTATCACTAGATCTACTTGTTAAATTTTTTTTCCAGCAAACAAAAAATTAAGAATCAACACCATGTCTTAAGGGATAACAAGGTCGAAAAGTGACAAACTGCAGGGACAACAGATACAATCATGGTCAAGAATGATAGACCGTTGGACCTTCTCAACGAACAGTCGAATAACAGAACAGGAGAACCAACTTCTTCTCAATGAACTATCTCCATCACTCAACGAACAAGAGTGTCGACGATGACTCTCAATGAATAGGGATAGACAACAAGTTTAAGCTTTGAATGGCAGGCCACCACACCAATGGCTGACTTCAAGGCTCTGGCTCTAGTATGGTTAGAGGATTAGGGCATGATTAGGGACTTGGGGTGGGATTTGGGAAGGGAATGTGGGAGATTTGATTTTCAAAAAGGAAGAAATATATAGCGAGCCTAAAACTGAGATTGAATTCTAAATTAAAGGTAAAATGCAGTGTTTTATTGTCAGGTTGATCAGGTGGGCAGTCGGGTTCGTGGATTGACATTTCATAATCCATGAGCCGAACCACTCTTGTTCGGGTTCTAACCTGATTGACCCGATTACTCAATACGTACCAATTTTTCTGGATTGGTTCAGTTCAAATTTATCATATTTTTGGGTCAGTTCTTATCCATGAACACCCTTACTTAGAATAACCAATTTTCCATAAGGTACTTCAACAACACCATAAGCCATTTAAGTAGTGGTGAGCAACTTTTTAGAACAACTAATGTTTTTTGATTTCATTTGTAAATTTCATTCTACGTTTAAAAAATTATAAAATGAGAATTATTATGATTTGAAATTCCATAAAAATCTAATAAATTTTAATTAACATGATTTAGAAACCCTCTTAAAAATGAGAAGATTTGGGTGTATTTAAGTGAATTTTGTGTAAATTGACTATTTTATCCTTAATACAGATATAAGAATCATACTATTTTAAGGGTAAAAATGTAAAGTTCTTAAAATAAAATCAATGCAAGTTAAGAATTGATTTCTAAACTAATTTAAATTATAATTTTTATAATGAGTTCCAAATATAAGAATTTATTTTTAATTCAATTTAATTTAATTCAACTCAACTCAATTTAATTCAATTCTAATTTTAATAATTCCAAACACACTAAAAAAATGAAAAGTATGCCACAACCACGTTAAAGCATGTATATATATATATATATATATATATTGCAAGATAATATTTCTATTAAAGAACAAGCTAAATACCAATAAGTCTGCTAGTAAAAGAAGCCTGTAGTTATGTGACTGTAATAGTTCCCCTTGGTATTTGTTTTGCCTCATAAGCTTTAAGTTCAAATGATGTCACTGAAAATAACATCCTCCATCTAGGGTAAACACAACAAAGTTTATTGCAAAATGCTTTTATAAAACCATACTAAATTCATTCCCAACATCTGAAAAATGCTTTATTAGGTGTTGGGAATATTGCTAATTGATTAGGCTACTCTGTTGATTGCTATGCCTGCTTTTTTGTCTTTCATTTCATAATAACCTCAACACTTCCGTCCTCAAAACCACACCACAAAAACATGGTGTCACTACCCACTCCAAAGGGCTTTGACGACGGTCATGATGATCGTCGATTTCAAAATTTTGTGATATTCAACAAAGTCACTACAAAAATTTATTAATTAGAAAAACAATTGGAAAAACCTTGTTACAGTAGTCAAAACTAAAGATTTCAAGTTTGGGAGTTTGTTTATGCACATAAAAGGGTAGGAACTTAATCCTATTGCACCTTTGATATATCTATCTTAAAATGATTATCTCAATTTATTGTGCAAATTGATTTTGACTTTAATTATCAAAATTACTCCTTTAAAATTCAATAGAGATAATAGATAAATAATGAAGGGAAGAGGAGAAGGAATGCAACATGATTAGGTTAAGAGGGTTAAGTAAATGAGTTGAAAGGACATAGTGTCGCAACTCATCCATGAAATTGACTGGGACGGGGATAAAATGCAGAATGAGAGGGCTGATAGGGCTTAAGGACGGAACTCATGCAAGAAATAAATAGGAAAAAAGGTCAACGCTAAATAAATAGGTTGATAGGGCTTAAGGCCGCAACTCATGCAAGTAATAAATATAAAAATAAAGGAAAACCATAAATTTAAACATAATTGTAAAAAAAAAGGCGGAGAGGAGTCAATAGAAGTCAGTGTAAGTTAATATATGTTAGAAACATGAAAATAAAGGTTAGAAGTAAGAGTATATACAAGATACATGGGGTTAAAGGAGTTAGTAATAAAAATAAAAAGAAAAGACAAAAATAGAAGAAGTTAGTAGTGTTAGTAATGTTAGTGATGGTTAGAGACATGAGATAGTGGAGTCAAGGCGATCAAGGACTAAAATAGTACAAAATAGCACTAGATCCATGGATTTAAGGGCTAAGTCCCCCACTTTTCATCCTCCGCAAGATTGCATGATAAGTAACAAGAAATAGAAAGGAAACACAAAAGAAAAAGTAGTAGTGTTAGCTAGTGATGTCAATAAAGGCTAGAAACAAGACATAGTGGAGTCAAGGGGGATCGAGAACCAAACTTAATGCAAAATAGCACTAAATACATGGATTTAAAGGCTAAGTCCCCTTCCTTTTTATCCTCCATATATTTATATGATAAATTAATAGATAAATCTAGAACAAAACAAGAAAACAAGGAAATAAACAGAGAGATAGGCAGATAAGAATGAAAAGCTAATAAAAGATCATCGTAGGCTAGTAATGGCTAGTAATCTAATAATTAAGATGTCAATGATATAATAGGCAAGATATTATCAAAAACATCATATCATACACATGATGAACATAAATGAATTGAAAAGGTAGCAATCAAGCTAGGAAAATGAAGAAAAATCAAGACCCTATGAATAAACACCATACGAAATTGAGAGAAGGAGAGGGAGAGGTTGTGAATCTAAGATAGATTGACCAATATCTTGATATTATTGTACTAAGAATCACATTACAAAGCTTTGAAACAAAGTGAACAACCTTACACTTAAAAACAGAAGAATACACTTGAAATTCACACCAATTGCACTCTTTTCTCTCCTTTCTTGTATGTCTGTGACACTCTTTCTTTTTTGGGACTCTTACACACTCACAAAGCACTCAAGAATAAACTAAAATATGGCAAGGAAGTAGCTGATCTAGGACTTCTCTCCTTCCCCCTTGGTTGTGGCATATGCATGGCTATTCATAACCATATTGAAGGTCTTGTCACCAATTTGTAATTGTTGCTTAGTCCCTCCTTTCTTGTACTTTGGTCCTTCTTCTTCTCCCTTTATGTAGATGTTAGCAACATATGTTGGGCTAGAAAAGGCAAGTGGTGTGTTAGGGTACTTCAAAGCCATGAAATGGAAACAATTTGATTGCATCCAAACCAGATCTCCCTTAGCTAATTGGGGTCTTTAGGTGTGAAAGGAGGTCCCTTGTGTGTAGATATAAGGTGGTGAAGCAGCTTGGTATTAGCTTGACTAGCCAAAAAGTAGTGACATGTTGGCACTTTGAAGCATGATGTGGCTAATTGGTTAAGCAAGAGATGCAGAGAGGTGCTTGACCTGGTTTTTGGACTGAATATAGGCCAAGTGTTGATCCAAAATTGGGCCTTGAAGCAGGTCAAAGTTAGGCTGGATTGGGGCAGTTGTAGCTTGACTTGTGGCTTGAATTTTCTTACCTTCTTCTTTTAAATTTTACATGAAATTTCGTAAAGGGATAAGATTGGATATTAGCTTGAGAATGGTATAGGATTTGTCTAGAAATTGAAACAAAAACTAGGTCAAATGGGAGTTGTTTGATAAATTCATGATAGGTTCAAAGTTGGCTTGGTATGGAGATGATTTTGGGTTTGCAATCTCGGCTAGCCTTGGGATGGTGTTTGGGAAGTTTTAAGGTGTTTCTAGGGCATGTCTTAGGTCATTGGTGATGTGGTTTTAGGGTAAGATTATTGCTTTGCAAAACATGAAAGGTTTGGGCTTGATTGGTGTTATGTTTAGGGAATAGGGTTTTAGGCTATGATTTAGGTTTTATTTTGGCTAGATTTGAGAATCATGGTGAATTAGGGTTCAAAGCTTGATTATGGGATTAGCTTTAGGGTTCAAGGGTTAATTTTGGTGTGGTTTAAGGAATTGTGGAGAGTTTAGGGTTTAAGGATTGGAAGTTCAGGGTGAATTTGGGAATGTTGGAGAATTTAGGGTTAAGCCTTGATTCTTGGCAAGGCTAAGAGAATCTTGATGACTTTGGTCATGGTTTGTGATTTTGGCTTAATCTTTTGGTTCTAGCTAGCCTGGTCCAGGCATTCTCTTCTTCTCCTCCTTAAGGATTATTTACTGTTCGTTACTTTTTGGAGGTACACAAAATGAGGTGTTCACACATACCCACCTCAGTACATTGTTTTAATGTGTGTTGGGTTCTACGCCTAGGAGATACACGTATAAGAACTTAGCTTAGGCTGGAGGCTTGGTATATAACCAACAAAGTGCCTACTATAGGTATAGCAATATAGATGGTGAGTTCTTGTGATAGCTTGTCCACTTCCTAAAGGAAGCTAATGAGTGACTCTCCCTTAAGCTTTAGGATTTTGGTGAAAAGGGTCAAGGTTTGTGTTTAGTGATGATTTCTAGGTTGATAATCTTGTGGGAGGCTTGAAGAAGTAGTTCAATGATTGAAGATTAGAGTATCCTTTCTTGATTTCCTTCTAAGCAGGGTTTTTAATCAAAAGATTGAGCTCCCCACTTTGGCAACAAGAGATGGTATTTATAGATAAAGGATAACTGCTTCTCTAGTTGACATGTCATTTCGCCAAGTGAGAAGATCCAATGCTTTACATTAAATGCATGACAAACCTTTTTTAGGACATGACTAGGGTGCCTTGGTTTTGGAAGTGTCCCTGCTCCTACGCATCCAAGTGGGTTGATAGGTGGCATGTTTCCAGAGAAAAAAGGTTCTTTTTAGTTGGAGTATGCCAATGGTTAAGCTACTAATTCGATGGGGTACTAATGATTTTGGTCAGGTGGGTTGGAAGGTGAGATCACTCATTAGTTTCACGTGGAAGTTTCTAGGAAGCTTCATGCTTTAGCCTAACACAAGGTCTCCTAACTCAAAGTTTTCAATCTTTGGTGGAGCATTCTTTATTGAAAGCCTACCAAACCATAGGAAGCTATGGTTTCTGAGCATGAAGGATGCTAGGGCATTGTCTTTCTCTCTAAGCTTTGGTTCATTTTCATTTTCTTTTTTAAATACTTAATGATTTCAGGTTCCAAAACATGCATACTACTTAGAAAGTCCATGAGTAATATTAAAGTATAAAATCATTCTTAGGTCTCCTCCTAACCTCTTAAATTTTTAAGATAATTGTTACTTGACATGGGATTAAGTCATCTATGACCAAATGGTCAAGAGTTCAATCATTGCCGGTCCTATTTTTCATAATAAAGTTAAATTTTAGTATAAAGTAAAATGATTTTTAGTATTATTCACAATTCAAGCCTATATTACTCTTGTGCCAGGGAATTTTTATACATATAAAATCAATCCTAAAACTCCACTAAACGCTTTAAGCTTTTAGGATTATCAATAATAGTCCTTGACAAGTAGCAATTGCATATAAGATCTCATATTCATAGCCAATATTAAGAGAAAACTTTCCAAATTCTGATATATCCCTAGACAAAAAGGCCATCCAGTTATATCCTAAAAACCAAGGCTTCAAAACAAATAATTCTAAATATAGTGAACCATTATTTGAAATTTAGAAATTTAGAAACATTATTGTCTCTTACAAAAGATTAGCGCATCTATTCATTGTTGCCACATTCTTCTAGCAAAGAAATTTACTTGAATATTTGTTTCTTAATAACAAAGTA
Organism: Castanospermum australe; assembly: GCA_019955255.1. Lineage (NCBI taxonomy): Eukaryota > Viridiplantae > Streptophyta > Magnoliopsida > Fabales > Fabaceae > Castanospermum > Castanospermum australe. The sequence continues at coordinate 24,815 of NSJW01000376.1, read as the reverse complement.
TTATAATGGGTTTGAAATAAGGATTTTGTATGCTTTCCAATTTCTACCCTTAAAAACTATTGGGCATGAGAGAGCCAAGCCTAATCAGTGATTTGTCTCAGCCTCTATGGGTATAATCACGCTTCCTCTGCTTAACAGCTTAACAGCAATTATAGTTTGCTTAACTAATTGTTGTTTACAACTTAGAAAAGAAATACATAGGGAAGGAAACAATGCTTCATGTTTGATCTAAGTACTCGAAATCATTAATAAACGGTACACAAGCTTATACATCATTAAGAAGAACCAAATTCATGAAAATTAAAATGAAATCACACTATAAATTAGTAACTCTCTTGGCTTAACTATGTCAGCATTGCTACATACTGCTTAACACTAATGTTATCTTCTAGACTTCTACCCCTCTTATTATTTACAATCGAATGCCATTGCATCCTTTTCTTCTATTGCCATCTTCTCTTTCTTTCTCTATAGCAAGCATCTGAAAGATGTGCTCTTTACCTTGAAGATGCTGCTTGAAAGTACACTCATCAATGCACCATTATTTGCATAGTTCACACCATTTTTGCTTATTTGGAATCTCCCCACCTTGCTTGCTAATTTCCAACTTCTGCAATTCAGTGTTATGCTTATGACCTTGAAAGTGCTTCTTGAGCAAGTCTTCATTCACACATGTAACTTTACACATTTCACACCATTGCCTTGATTGCTTCTGATCTCTTCCAACTTTCTCATTGAATTCTAGCTCTTGCAAGTGATTTTAATGATTTGCATGAATATGGAGTGGAATATCACTTTAATGGAGAGATTTCATAGCATTAGAGTAAATAAGGGGTTGAAATCCTGGGGATTCAAATGATTGTTGACACAGATTAAGGTCAGTCGAGTTAAGTAGTTAAAACAGACCATGGCCAATCAAGTTGAGTCAAAACTAGTGAGCTCGGATCAGAAGGTCTATATGGTCTAGTACCTTTAGAAAATATATATTACTATTTTAAAATATATTTTCACAAAATGAGAAACTATTGGGCATTAAGTTTAATTCAAAGATCTTAAAGAAATTTTGCACAACTTATCCTTTTTTGTACAATTGTGATGCGAAGGTTTAAACATATAACCTCCTATAAACTACTAAATTTCTCACCACTAACTCTCTTCTAGTGACTTATATGATATGTTTTTATTAGTCATATTGCTTTATTATTAGTATTCCAAAAAAAAAAATTGTATTTAATATAAATTTTTTTGTGTCTATCAATGTAAATTTTTAAATACTTTCATCTAATCATTCATTATTACATTATTGAAAGAGCTACCTATAAAAAAAATTAACCTATTTTAATAATATATTAACATGTGATTAAATAAATGTATAAAATTTTTTACATTAACAAAATGTCAAAATTAAATTCAATTAAATTAAAAAAGGGTAAAAATATAATTTATACTTTTGAAATTTATCCCGATATCAAATTACTCTCCTAAAATTTTTTTTTCTCATTAAACTCCCTGAACTTTGTTTTGATTTGAAAATATTAATTTTGCAGTTAAATGAAACGGAGATCACTCCAACATGCACATTATATGTGTTAGAAATGTGTCTCATGTTTAATAAAAATTAAGCATGATTTAATTAAAACATATTAAAGGAATAAAAGGTTAATTAGTTGTAAGTTAAGGGAGATTATGAAAAGGATAATTAAGTAATTGCTTGATGGGAGCAATTATCTGATGATTGTGGGATGTTATCCTAGTGATAACTGATAGTTTTGAAATTCGAAAGAAACCGATAACTGATGGTGCTATCTGATGGTTTTGATGATGCTATCTGATAGTTTTTGAATTTCAAATTAAACCCTCATATATTCAGTCTCTACCCATAAGGATACGCAATAAATTATTTTCATTAGAAAGTGAAAAAGCGTAAGCAAGAAAGGGGAAAGGACCGATAAAGATTCAAACAATCAAGAAGGCTTTCAGATCTGAAGTTTATTCCGCATCATGGATAAAGGTTAGTATCATTTTTTGATTTGATTTGAATGTATGTAAAACCATGAATTCCTAATATCCTAATTGTGTTCTAGTATGATGAACCATAATGTAAAGGACACAAATTTAGTTTACATGTGGTATCAGAGCAAGGTTGGGAATTCATGATTTTCCATGTATGATAATTTTTTAAATCGTTCTTACAAAATGAACATGAAAGACAAAGATATGAGAAATCCATATATAAGAAAACGTTAAAAAAAAAAAGGAAAAATTGCCAGAAACTTCAAAACCCCTCTGCCTTCCGTCGAAGGTTCCGGCGACCCTATGCTTTCCGGCGATAAGCATTCCTGCTATTCTCCTCAACGATTGGCCACGTTTCCTCCGAATCCACCATCAAACTCCCGTCGGAAAACGAGATCTGGCCGAAACCAGAAGGATCGGTTGAAGGACGGCTTGTATTGCCAAAAAAGGGGTTCTTCCCAGTGTCGGAGCCCAGCATGAGGTACGGTGGCGGAGGCGAAGGGTGTTTGTCGATGAGGAGTAAGTCCACAGCGAGCCCCATGTTTCTAATGCCGTCGGGTTTGGGGTGAAAGCTTTCTCGTCGAGCCGGCTGAGGTGCGGTGATCCGGAGGCGTTGTTGCCGCCCGAGAAGAAACCGAATCTGACGTAGCTTTTGGGGCTGGGGTTCCTGCTAGAAGTAGGGATCTGTGTTGCGAGGGGTTCTGTTTCGGTCCTGGCTGGTGGTGGTAGCCTGGCTCAAAGGGAATGCACCTAGGAAGATGGGGAATTGGGTGCTGCGACCCTAGATTCTCGACTTGTATGTGGCTTGTTTTGGAACCCCCTGCAAGCCCCGCCGAACAGATTGGCTTGTCTGCCTCAGTGTCCTCTTCCTCCACAGTGACGACCGGAGATGACGACCGGCTGTAATGGTTTTGGCGGGGCCGAAAGGATTGACCGAAGATGACGGTTCGCCTTCGGAGATCGTGGTTCGGATGTTGGTGCTGATGGGATTAAAAAAAAATGAATGTGAAATTTTAATCCCATAATTATTTAGAAAAAATATTTTTTTGGAATTAAGTATGGTAGATTTGTTAGTCACCAAAGTGGCTAAATCCTTATGAATTATTTTAATTCTGAACATTATGATTGTGTTTCAATTACCCATAATTTTGATGCTATAATAACATGAAAATTATTATTTTTTATTATGGGTAAATTAAAGTTCATTATTATAAGGCAGTTAAGGATCAACCCAAAGGTTGATTGCTTGTCTTTATAATAAATGAACATGAATGTTTGGTAATGTAAATATACTATAGTTATATTTATATATCCAAAGATAATAAATATTTTAGTTAGTGTATACATCATTACCAAATTATGTGAAATTTCTATTAGCATCATTATATAGAATGTTGTGTATTGATGGATTGCCCAAAGGTGAACATTAATATCATTGTAATGAATATATCTAAATCTGTGAAGCATGTTGATGTGTATGTCTGTATAACTCAAAGTATTAATGTTTTTAAATTATTCCTTACAGTACCAATTGCTTACACATTCACTGTTCTCAACTGTTGCAGTTTTTAATGGACTCAACTTCTCTGAATGGAGTGAGCAAATTCAATTTTACCTTGGGGTAATGGATCTGGATTTAGCTCTTAGGGAAGAGAAACCTAGTGCTATTACTGTTACAAGCACTGAAGAGGAAAATGGTCCATTATAAAAAATTGGGAAACATCTAACAGGTTGAGTCTAATGTATATACGAATGAGCATTACCAGTAACATCAAGTCAGCTCTTTCCACAAACTGAAAGTGCCAAAGAAATGATGAAGCTTGTGGAAGAGATGCTCCCAAACTGCTGATAAGTCTCTTGTTGGGACACTAATGAGTACATTGACCACTATGAAATTTGATGGTTATCGTACAATGCATGAGCATGCTATTGAGATGACAAATATTGCAGCAAGACTGAAGTCATTGAGATGGATGTGCATGAAAATTTCCTGGTACAGTTCATCTGAACTCATTACCGGCTGAGTATGTCCTTTCCAGATGAACTATAATACCATGAAGGATAAATGGAATGTGCATGAATTGCACAGTATGTTGGCTCAGGAAGAGACTAGACTCAAGAATCAGAGAATTCATTCCGTCAATTATGTAAAAGGTCAAGGAGCTGAAAAGAGAAAGTTTCAAGAAACATGAGAAGAAGGGAGGAGGACCTCTGAAGGTTAATGATGCTTCTTCTTCTAAAATTTACAAGAAGGAACATAATGGAAACAGATGTCATTCTGTAAGAAGCCTGGGCACTTCCAAAAGGATTGTCCGAAACGTAAGGCTTGGTTCGAAAAGAAAGGTAAGCCTAGTGCTTATTGTATGTTATGAATCAAACTTAACTGAAGTTCCTTATAACACTTGGTGGATTGATTCTGGATGTACTACTCATGTTTCTAATATGTTGCAGGATTCTTTACAACCCAGGCCACAAAAGCCAAATGAAAATTTGTCTTCATGGGTAATGGAATGAAAGCTCCATTGGAAGCTGTCGGGACTTATCGTTTAATCCTTGACACTGGATATCATTTAGATTTATTGAAACTTTGTACGTACCTAGTATAATTAGGAATTTAGTTTCAATTTCTAAACTTGATAAAGCTGGATATTCCTTTAGATTTGGTAGTGGTTGTTTCAGTTTGTACAAGCACAATCATTTGATTGGCAATGGTACCTTATGTGATGGATTATATATAAATTATGTCTTGATAATCTATATGCTGAAACACTTAAGATCTTGCATCATAACGTTGGCATTAAACGTGCCTTAATAAATGAATGTTCTGCTTACTTGTAGCATAAACGTTTGGAACATATTTACAAAGAAAGAATGAAAAAAATTAGTAAAGAATGAAATCCTTCCGAATTTAGATTTTACTGATCTAAAGGTATATGTGGATTGTATTAAAGGTAAACAAACAAAACACACAAAGAAAGGACCACAAGAAGCACTCAACATCTTGAAATTATACACACTGATGTATGTGGGCCCTTTTGATGTTAACGCTTTTCATAAAGAAAAGATACTTTATCACCTTCATTGATGATTATTCACGTTATGATTATGTCTATTTGCTACATGATAAATCTCAAGTTGTAAATGCTTTGGAGATTTACATTGATGAAGTTGAAAGCAATTAGACAGAAAGGTGAAAATTGTCAGATCTGATAGGGTGTGAGAGTATTATGGAAGGTATGATGAAAGCGGACAACATCCAGGTCCATTTGCTAAATTCCTTGAAAAAGAGAGGCATATGTACTCAATACACAATGCCAAGTACACCACAACAAAATGGTGTGTCAGAAAGGCGTAATAGGACCTTGTTAGATATGGTTAGGAGTATGTTAAGTAATTCATCTTTACCCATTTCGTTGTGAACTTATCCTCTTAAAACTGCCATGTATCTGTTGAATAGGGTTCCTAGTAAGGTAATTCCAAAGACTCCTTTTAAACTATGGATTGGAAGGAAACCTAGTCTAAGGCACCAGCATGTTTGGGGGTTGTCAGGCAGAAATTAGATATTATAATCCACAAGAAAAGAAACTGGATGCAAGAACAATCAGTAGATATTTCATTAGTTATCCAGAAAAATCGAAAGGGTATAGATTTTATTGTCCTAATCATACTACAAGGATTATTGAAAACTGGAAATGTTAGGCTCATTGAGAATGGTGAAGTTAGTGGGAGTGAAACACCACGTAAAGTGGAGATTCAAGAATTGAGAGTACAAGTTCCCTTGACTTGTGTCTCTAATAAAGTTGTTGTTCCTCATGTTGTTGTACCGATTAAATAATAATGAAAAACAACAAATAAATGATCTCACTACTCACAATGAAATTATAGTAAATGAACCGAATGAGCCCATAGTAGAAGAACCACAACAAATAACATTAAGAAGATTTCAAAGAGAAAGGAGATCCGCTATTTCTAATGATTATGTGGTATATCTACAAGAGTCTGAATTTGACTTGAGAATGGAAGATGATCCAGTTACGTTTTCACAAGCCATGAATAGTAATAATGGTGAAAGATGGTTAGATGCCATGAAAGAAGAATTGAAATCTATAGAACAGAATGACGTTTGGACCTTGTTGAGTTACCAGAAGGTTGTAAGAGAGTTGGATGTAAATGGGTCTTTAAGATCAAACGTGACTCTCATGGTAACTTAGAACGTTACAAGGCCAGACTAGTTACAAAAGGATTCACTCAGAAAGATGGCATCGACTATAAGGAGACATTTTCACCGATATCCAAGAAAGATTCTTTAAGAATTATTATGGCATTGGTGGCTCATTATGATTTAGAGTTACACCAAATGGATGTGAAAACTGCCTTTCTAAATGGGAATTTAGAGGAAGATGTGTACATGGACCAACCAATGGGGTTCATAGAAAAAGGAAAAGAGCACATGTGTGTGCAAACTTAAGAAATCAATATACGGACTTAAACAAGCTTCACGACAATGGTACCTTAAGTTTAACGATAACGTTTCCTTTGGATTTAAAGAAAATACCGTCGATCGGTGTATATATCTAAAAGGTCAGTGGGAGTAAGTTTATATTTTTTATTCTGTATGTTGATGACATCTTGCTTGCAACTAATAATCTTAGTCTTCTAAGTGCGACTAAGATATTTTACTCTAGTAACTTTGAAATGAAAGATATGGGTGAGGCAACCTATGTGATTGGGATAGAGATATTCCGTAACAGATCACAAGGATTGTTAGGCTTGTATCAGAAATCATATATTAATAAAGTTTTAGAGAGATTGGAATGGAAAAGTGCTCATCATCTCCAGTTCCAATTCAGAAAGGGAGACAAATTTAGTCTCATGCAATGTCCTAAGAATGATTTGGAACGGAAAAGAAAGGGAAGCAATTTCCATATGCATCGCTTGTTGGGAGCTTAATGTATGCTCAGACTTGTACGAGACCAGATATCAGTTTTGCAGTTGGAATGTTAGGAAGATACCAGAGTAATCCTGGTATGGATCATTGGAAAGTTGCAAAGAAAGTTCTGAAATATTTCCAAGGAACAAAAAATCATATGCTTACTTATAGGAAATCCAACAACCTTGAGGTCATTGGATATTCAGATTTAGACTTTGCCGAATGTGTGGACACAATAAAATTCACTTTGGCTATTTATATCTTTTAGCTGGAGGAGTTATATCATGGAAAAGTGCAAAAGTAGTCTGTAATTGCTACATCCACTATGAAAGCTGAATTTGTGGCATGTTTTGACCCATTGTTCAGGGCTAAATGGCTACGGAATTTTATTTCAGGGCTTGGATTGGTCGACAGTATTGATAGGTCGCTGAAGATTTATTGTGACAATTCTGCAGCAGTATTCTTTTCTAAAAATGATAAGTATTCCAAAGGTGCTAAGCATATAGAGTTGAAATACTTTGCCGTTAAAGAAAAGGTTCAGAAACATAGAGTGTCATAGAGCATGTTAGTACCGATCTTATGATAGCTGATCCCTTGACGAAGGGATTACCGCCCAAGATATTTACTGGTCATTTGTATAGTATGGATATTATGTCAGCTAATAACTGTTGATCATATATTGTAATTATTGACTATTGACGCTCTGAGCTCATTATATATAAGTTTCTGAATTTTTCCTATTTTCAAATTTATGTATACATGCATGTATGAATGATGATATTGAAATACAGTATTTGTCTCTAATGAAGATATTATTGTTTGCTATGGGACATAATGTATACTTTAATTAAAGTATCAGATTAGGGAGAAGAGCTAATATAATGGTACATGGAAGGGAACTATGCCGATTTGATAGTGTAGAACCGCCATGACTCTTGTTGGTTTTATTCCTAATTATGAATTATGAATGCAACTAATGTATAAAACCTTTAGCCGAATTTATGCACATTAAAGTTGATGTTTTATTAAAATCATGGAATGACATTTACCACATGAGCCAAGTGGGAGAATATTAGAAATGTGTCTCATGTTTAATGGGGAATTAAGCATGATTTAATTAAAATATATTAAAGGGTTAAAAGATTAATTAGTTGTAAGTTAAGGGAGGTATTGAAAAGGATAATTAAGTAATTGCTTGATGGGAACAATTATCTGATGATTGTGGGATGTTATCCTAATGATAACTGATGGTTTTGAAATTCGAAAGAAACTGATAACTGATGGTGCTATCTGATGATTTTGAATTTCAAATTAAACGCTCATATATTCAATCTTTACCCATAAGGATATGCAACAGTTTATTTCCATCAGAAAATGAAAAGCGTAAGCAAGAAAGGGGAAGAGACAATAAAGATTCAACAATCAAGAAGGCTTTCAGATCTGAAGTTTATTCCGCATCATGATAAGGTTAGTACCATTTTTGATTTGATTTTAATGTATGTGAAAACCATAAATTCCTAAGATCCTAATGTGTTCTAGTATGATGAATCATAATGTAAAGGACATAAATTTAGTTTATAATATGATCCAAGTGCACACCACATGATGATTTAGTTGGAAAAATCTTATGGGAAAAATATAATTTACACCCCTAAAGTTTATTCCCAGTATCAAATTACACCCGAAATTTTTTTTTTGTCACCTCCCTGAAGTTTGGTGTAACATGAAACTGCATGTTAACCTCTATTTAATTTAATGAAAAAACTAACGTTTTCAAATCAGGCCAAAGTTCAGGAAAAGTTTAAGTGAAACGAAAAAAACTTTAGGGGATAATTTGATATCGGGTTAAACTTTGGAGATATAAATTATATTTTATCCTATTAAAAAATAACTAAATTAAACTCAATATTACAAAGCTCTATTCGTCCCCTAAGATATTGTGCGAAATACAACACACTAAATACAACACACTAAATTCCTCATCGGAAACCCTTCATCATTGTTAAAAAAAAAAACAAACAAAAGCATTTCGATTTTTCTGTAACAAAAATTAGAAATCAACAGACTCTGAGGTCCTTCCACTTGTAGAGCCCAAGCCCCAAGTGTTTGTCCCAAAATTGAGAAAGAAAATTTGAAGAAATTTTAACAAAATAGCCATCCAAAGAGTAAAGCACAATTGGGATCCACATAGAATAAATATAAATGGCAAAGAGAAATAACAACTCATAACGCACAATTGGGATCCCGTTTCTTGTTAATTTATTTATTTCTGAATTTAAACTATCCTGGCCATAAAAAGGGAAAGTCAAATATACATAAAAAAAAAACATATGTATCGCTTGATGAAGCACAACTTGAGAACTAAATAACTAAAAAATATAAAATCTTTAGTTTAGTGATTAGTTTTCATTTATTTCCAAATTTAAAAGTTTGATTATTATCCATTAGTGATGCATCTAGTTTCAATATAAACCCCATCAGACTTTCTAACTTCATAAATCACTTCAAGTCTTTAGCTAATTGTCACACTTCCTGAAATTTGGCTTTTGTAGTTTGATGAAAATGAAAGGGTTAATGTTTTGCTTTATGCTTCCTTGCTTTAGCTCCACCCAGTTTATGTGTGGTGTGGTTGAATGCTGCCAGAACGAAAAACACTTTTAATGTCATGGAATATGATGTTATTGGAGACGTCATAACTGATGATTCAAATGTATGTGCTTGATAGCAGGTTCCATGCAAATTTTTTAAATTTTTTTTTATCACTCAATTGAGTGACCTTTACAAGGTCTTTGAATCTTTTCTATTTCAAATGATATGACAGGGTTTTTAAGTGCATGGAAGGATACATGTGGGGGCATCAATAGAAGGGACATCAACTATGATTATACCAAATGGAAAAACATTGCAAGGCCCAAAGTATACATATTCAGGTATATATGATCTTATTTTATGCCTCACTTTTACTTTTTTTTTTCTTGTTTAAAAAAAGTAAAAAGTTCTCACTCCTTCAAGCCAAAAATGCAATGGTTAAAGCCATCTCTTCAAGTAACGACTCTAAGATTCGAACTTTGTGTGCATGTTCTTGAGATTATAGTGCATTAACCACAGCGGCCAACCACTTGCGGGTATGCTCACTTTTACTCTAAATTCCTAACTTTACAAGCTCAAAGCTTTTTGCTTTTTCTTCCCTTTGTATTAAATTTTATGAGCTTCTAAAGAAATATTTTTTGGATTATATTAATTACTTGAGTCCCAAGCTTGGTGTGCGCTAGAAAAGCGAAAAGGTAAAGTGGTCTCACTTGTAAAAACTACTAGAAAAATATCTATCCAATTCTAATTTTCTTTTTCTTTCCTTGCACCTTCAAGGGGAGAGAGTTGCACCAACCATGGACGCATAAGAAGACGCATAAGAAAGTGATAAAATAGATTGGATTCAAATCTGAACTGTCAACAGTCTCACAATCGATGGAGGAAGACAAATCAATGGCTAGAGTTCTCTTTGGTGGAAATGTCAAAGTTGTCCACGACTTGTGGTATGAAAATATTTGTTTAATTTTTATTTTTAATTATTTTCAAAATATGTCTACTACAAGAAGCAACGGAAAAAAAAAATGCACCTATAAAACTTACAAGTTGGGAAGCTTTTAAATTGATCCTTCTTTTTCATAGAAAAAAATTCCAATTACACTTGAGCTTCTAGAACCTAGTTAATTTTTTAAATCTTTCCAAGTGAATGGAAAACTTTGGCACAATTTTAACATAAAGAACTAATTCCATAACTTGCAAGATCAAAGTATAGTTGTTTAGTTATTCTTAACTTATTGTGACTAGATTTTTCATGAGGATGATGCAGGCCCTACGCTTTCAATCTTGCAACAATACGAGTGTTAGTTATCCGACCATAGTTGATAGTGCAACGGCTCAATAGCCATAGATGGTTGTGATGGTGCTACATTATTTCATTTGAACCTCCTAATTCTTGCTGACAGCCCCAACATTGAGAGGATTGACATTGCTCATTCAAAAAATATCTTCTTACAAGATTCTAATATTGCAACTAGTAAATCCAAGTCTTCATCTTAAAGTACTTAACTAAATCCCAGTTGTAATATTGTAAAATAATTACTAAATTTCCTTTATAAACAGGTGATGATTGTATTGCCATCAATAATGGCTCATCTTACATCAATGCTACTAGGATTGCTTTTGGACCAGGCCATGGAATAAGGTCTCTATAAATTGTATTTTAGTTTCTTGAAGGGTAAAATTGCCACAACTTTTATCTCTATCCAATCTCCAATGTGCTAATTAGCTTTTAAGATTTGTAAATGTGCAAATAAATCCTGAAATTTGATCAAATATACTTTTTTTCAATCAAAACAGCATAATAAAATTAATATTTTACTTTAATTGATTAAAATTTTCTATTTTTTTTGAACTAAATGATTCAAAAATGATCAAGACACTCGAGTGTACCCTTATCTTTTTGTTGTAACGTACTAGTAATTTATACAAAAAAAATGAAGTTTGTTGCATCTAAGAAATTAAAATTGACGTAACAAATTTTCAGAATGGTTTCAATTAGAGAGCAAATAAAAAGTTTCCTTCATTTTAATATTTATTACCATTAAAATTCTATTATTTTTGTCTTTGACAATTCTCATCAGACATGTATGAATTTAACAGCATTGACAGCTTTAAAAAAATATAAGTTATGAGAGATTGTAGAAGGGGTCTGTGTAAGAAAATGCACATTCAATGGGATTTCAGATAGAACAAGAATCAAGACATATGAGGTGAGTAACGAATATACAGGTGGGGAATGGTATTTGCACACTTATTCTATTATTTTCCAGTTGCATCATGAAAATAACTATTATTTAGTAATATACAAAATAAAATATTAAGTAAACATTGTAATATTGATTTTTAGGTGTACTTGCTCAAACCGAGAATAAAAAGGTGAAAACTTGAAGATAAAAATATAACAGGAAATAGAATTGAGGATACTATTGGTTGATATTCAGATGTATGGAAAAAAATTATTATTTTCCCTGTTTTCTTTCAATTTTGGGTTTTGTATTTTCTAATTTTCTACAAGGTGGGTCAAGTTTTTTGCAAGAAAGATCACTTTTAAGAATATCACACTTATAGGGGCTCACAACCCTTTATATATAAGCCAACATTACTTCAATAATGGCAATGACACGGTACACATTTTACTTTATATTCATATTACACCATTGACTTCAATTTCTTTTTCTGTTTATTGCTCATGAAAATTATTTTGAATTTGGGCAAACTAGGGTTCAACAGTGAAAATGAGTGACATGACATATCGTGGATTCCAAGGATCTTCAACTGATGATAAAGCAATAAACTTCAACTGCAGCAGCTTAGGTTGCTTCAACCTTGTATTGAATTAAATCAACATTGTTTCATTTGATCCAGCAAAGAAGACATATGTTGCTTGCAACAATGCCCACGGAACAATGAATTTACTATTCCAAAAGTCTCTTGCCTATTGAAATAAATTCTTGTTAGTTTTATCTATATTTCATTTTTTTAATAGGTTAGCATAGATTGAATCCTTGAGGGGAACCCTAACCCTCCTAATAGGTAGTGGGTAAACATGTCTTTATGGATTTAAAATGTCATCCATAGTCCCAATTATACTCAATATATTACAATTTTACAGTTATTGCAATTGCCTATTGTCATTACGTTAAGTTGGACTCTTTTTCTTTTTTATAATTAGATAAAAAACTGTGATTCAAGAACTTAGAATAAAGAAAATATTTTTTATAACTAGTTGGATTACGATAACAATTTATTGCTTAAGAAAATCTTATAAAAAATACCTTTGCATTACATTTATAAGTGATGTTTATATTTATATGGTTTGTCAATAATAATAATAAAAAAGTGACAGCATGTGGGTTTTGGCTAGGAAACTTCTTGGTAGATACATGCAAGCTATCTAATACAATTAAGTTAAGCATTTAATGATAAGAAGGAAAAAGTTAGGTAACATTTTAAAATATTAAAATATTCTAAGACATAATCATAAAGCATTAATAACTAAGAAACGAAAGGAACCATATAGCAAAAGGTTCCCGTAGAAAAGCTTAGGGGAGAGAGAAGCTTATTCTCACAACTTACCATTTGTCAAGGATGAGATGACATAATGGATAGTAATTATGGGCTAAAAGACCAAAGGACGAAATTATAAATTCTTAGGATAATTCCCCACGAATTAATTAAGACAAGGCGAATATTATAAAGTCACTAGGAAAGAAAAGTTGCTTAATTAAAAAGAGATAGTATATTTCTCATGTAATTATGAACAAAGAGAATAATCTTGCACAAACAAGAAGCTCACATGAGGTAGAATAGGGAAGCTAACAAGGAAAGATCTTCAAGCAACCTAAATAACTTAATCAAGAAGTCATACATTAATTAACAAGAAGACTAGTCTTCTTGCGTGAAAACTCACGTGAGGAGCCTTAGGGAGATAAGGTGGTCTTATGAGGTAACTCTAGTCAAGGATAAAGGCTAGAGTAATAATTATTAAACTAACTAGGAAACAAAGAATCTAGTTAGAAATCAATAAAAAAGTTAAAAAGTAACCAAATCAACTAAGTTAACCCTAAGTCAATCTAAGAAATCTAGTCAAAAAGTAACTAAACTAAGCAAACTTAGTTATTTTATGTAACTATGTCATCATAAGATAAAGGCCAGTTGAAGGCAACTTATTGGTAGAAGAAAGGCAAGTAATCATGATAAGGCAATTAGTCAAGATGTGTGATAAATTCATTGAGAAGCTTTGGGTGGCCTTCCAAGACTAAGATTTATGTGAGATGCAAGAGAGAGGCAACTTGCAATCCACAAGATTCCATGTAATTAGTGAAAAAGATACTTAGTTAGCCAAAGAGTTAGAGTTACATGGCCATGCACTTTAGGGAAGCAAAGTGACAACTTAGTTACTCTAACTAGATGTCATCACCTTAATTAAAATTAAGTAATCATTAACCTAAGTAAATAGAAGCCAAGTGTCTTAACCCTAGCTAAAGACATGTAGTAATCAAAGAAGATTCTTATCTTAACCAAAAAGAAGAAAAGACCACATCTACTCTAATGCACGGCCAAGAGTAACTTGGTCATCCAAGTAAACCAAGTCATCATGATAAGACACTTGGATAATTTTGGATGGATTAATTAAAAGCTAGTCATTATGACTAACTTGCTAACAAAGGGATAGAAATCCCAAGACCGTGCACGACCATGTACTTTAAGATAACCAAATGAAGCAAGAAGCAACTAAGTTATTAAAATTAGTCATGAACATGTGTCTTGATGAAGAACTAGTTTGAGTAACTTAGTTACCATCACTAACTAAGCAATCATTAGCTAATTAGATAAGATGCCATATAGCATCACCTTAGCTAAAGACATTGCATTTATGATAAAGAGTACATTACCTTAATCAAGAAGGCAACTATGAAGTCAAGACACACACACACACATACACACACATTTCCTTTTACCCATACAAGGCCATGCATCTCATTTAGGCCTATAAATACCTCACTTGCATGTCTCCTCATGCACACACACACACTTAAAAGCCAAAACTCTACTAGTTTGCCTAAAGAAAGTCTTCTACGTGTACAACTAAAAAGAGAAGACCATCCAAACTTAGCTAATTCAAGGTAAGGGAATAATAACCTTCTCTCCTTCACCCTTTGTTGAATATGTTTCTACTTGATGTATTTTAAATGTTGACGGATATGCTATTATTGTTTCTATGGCTCATGAAAGATTAAGGCCATGGACTATGAAATTTCAATAAGATTATGTTATATTATCAATAGCTAGAAATGATCCCCATACTTTCATTTTGAAAGATTAAGGCCATGGACTATGAAATTCAATAACATTATGTTCTATTATCAATAGCTAGAAATGATCCTCAAAGGAGGTAATCTAGATGATTTTGAGATATGATCCTTATAGGGAGTGAATCTCACAAGTTTGGAAATGATCCTCAAGGAAGGCGATCCCGAATGATCAGTAGTAAGGTCACTTCGTGGCAATGGCGAGAGGAACGCCCTTGCAAGTGAAAAAAGCTCTATTCCTGTGTTATGTTTGTGATCATGGTGTAAGATCTTGAAAGTAAAAAAAAAAAAATTGGTAATACAACATATCAAGGATAAAGAACTTATTGAATAAGTGAAAGTCCGAAGAGAAGCTATTTTCTATACACAATACAATTGAGAACATTTCTTGTTTTTGAACTATAAACTATTATTATTGCCTACTGAGATTTATATCTTACTCTTTTGTGGTAATGTTTTCATATTAAGATGCCTTTCATAACTTTTAGCTATTGAAATTGAAATCATATGAATTAATGTTTTGAAATCATATAACTTTTAGTCCGAGTAATCCAAGATATCCCCATCGTTCCCTTAAATAATCAAGGAGGAAGCTAGGATGTAGCTTATGTTTATATAATGTTTAAGCATCACCAATGTAAAATATCGCTACCATACTCTTTTTGATGAAAAATTGTAAATGAAATGTTAGTTGACACACTTGTATGATATTTAGAAGGTGACTCTTTTGATGTAGCATAATGGCCTAACTCAGGTATGATACAAGTATGTGGTTTGTTTTATAATGTTATACATGATTTTCACTCTAAATTATCCTTAGTTTGAAGTAGTAAATGAGATGCTTAACATTCTTAAAATATAATTAAACATACGTGGGAATAAGTTTAGAAGTGTTAACATGCACAAGACAAGCAACCAATAGCGTAGGAAGTAAGAAAAACAAATGTGGGTTTTCTGCCTGTTGGGCGCTTAAGCAGTGGAAGCTGAGTGCCTAGGCGGTGTCCTAGCGCTTAAAAGGTAGAAGCTTAGCGCTTGAGCTGTGACTAGTCCGAAAACTGGGTATTTTTTGAACTCTAGGCCGCTTGAGTGGTGGAAACCCTAGTGCCTTAGGCGATGATAGGGCAGAGAGCTAGTGTTTCTTTTACCTTAAACGGAACCAACTTTAAAGTTTTTAAATTTAGTTTTAATGAATCTTAAATTAAGCTAAAGTTTTGGAACTTAAACCGCAATAGTGTTTTAAAGCAACTTACAAGCAATTAAGTATGAAAATTAGGTTTAAGGCTGAGTAGCAATGAAATATCTCTATGGAAGCTTGAGTACGAGTATTCTAAGTAAATAATAGTAGGCTAACAATATAATATAAAATTAAGATAACTTGACTTTACTTAATAGTCTATCATAGATAACCTAATTTATAAGCTAATAAAGGAGTAATTAAGTAAAGCATGTGACATAATACCTCTAAGGTAAAGTGTTACATAAATCCCTTAGTGTTCTTAAACAGAAGCTAAAGGCTTTTACGTTTAAGGTGATGGGATTGGATGTATACCGTTAGCCTTATGCCCATCAGGGTTGCTGGAGTGCTCCATCGTTTGTCTATCCTCCATAATGGTGGGTGTACTAACAAAGGCACTTTCCAACACTCAAGTTAATTCCAAAGTGAAATGTGGGCAAGTAGAAAAATGAACATACTTGAGGTAAATCCTATTAATGTGCCAAAATAGAAGTTGAACACCTTTGCGTTTATGGTAATAGGTTGGTGAATACTGTTAGACTTAATTAGGCCTATTAGGGACATACTGGCCCAAAACTCAAATACCAAAACAAAGACAGGCCAAATGAGAAACATAAAATACCATGAAAATGCTCAACACGAATCATAATTTTGAGAAATAAAGGCACAAAAACATGGAACTGGTCACTAAATATCCTAGTAGACATAATCACAACCACTTAATTAAACCAACTAAGCGACACCAAGAACAAAACATAAATCGCATAATCAAAATCCTCAAAATACAAGTGTGACAATTTCTTAATCTAGAACAGAACAGAGCCAATTCAGAAAGGAATAAAGATAGAACTCTTAAGATTCAAATGGAAAAGCTATAACTTGACACAAGAAAAATATCTGATATTGAAAGAGAGAGGAGAAGCCACTAGCCTTCTGAAATGGAAACCAAGGCTGCAGGAGCTACATGCAATTCAATCCAACAAGCAATACAGTCATTTTCTGCACAGAAGAAAACATTAAAATCTTGCATCATGAACTAGAAGGCCTATAACTAGAAAAGTCATTTTAGATGGGACTATTAAGAAGGTACAATGAGAAAATGTTCAAGAAAATGAATTTAATCTAAAGCCCTCTCCCGAATTGAAATGACAACAAAGAACGATATTCCCACAAAGTGTTCAAGTCATGCAGGGTAAACAAACCAAAGCTAATGTTGATTTTCAAAGTAGTACTTATTAGTACAATTCAATTGAAATAGCACAAACTACAAAAGTATAATTTAAGACGCAAATGGACATCAAAACCACAAGAAGGACATGGCTAAGGCTAGATGCCAGCCCTGAGCTTGTCATTTGCTTTTATGCAGAAGTGTTGCTAGCAATCATCTAATTTAGCCGTTGTAAATTTCGTGAATCAAATATAATGAACTTCTTTTCCTCTTCAAGTTTAACAGTACACAAGAACACATAACCAGAGACTTATATATGCATAAGACAAAAGGTGATAACGAACAAAGAAATTCATAAGATAACATGTAAATTTATAAATAATTATATGTGACAGAGATATACAAACAGCACTAAAAGAAAAATGAAAGAAATTGTTTAAGGCAATTGCACGTCAAGAATTTCTAATATTAACAATGGGTTTGGTACAAAAAAATGACTACTACCTTAATCTATTCAGATGAATGAAAGCTGTCACTTCAATATATTTGATATGCTTTAGAGTTTAACGATGTAAAAAATATTTGATAATGATCACATCCTTCCACCATAGATTCAGATTTGTTTACTATAATCGAGCACATCATGTTGGATTCCACCAAATACACAAAATGAATTCTGACTTTCCGAGACCATGTTTTTACGAAATGTTGGGCATGGTAACCTCATTTGACTATACTAATGCCAAGAAAAAGGGAAAAAAAAATTCATTGAGAGACAAATTAAATTAAGAGAACTTGTTAGTTGGGTGAAGTCCTAGTTTTCTTACAAATCTTTCAATCGGTCATCCTGGTCTTGGTCCAATCGGTTCTTTTCTTAAGAAAAAAAAACAAAAAAAAACAAAATTACAGCTCTATCTCTATGGAAGGCAAGGTATGGGGACATTCTTCAAGAGAAGACAGTAATGCTTAAGCAAAATCCCACCACCGCCCAGCATTAAAACAAAATGCAACCCAATGAATGAATGAAAACTGAATTAAAAGAGAAACTGAATGAATGGAAAATATGGGATTGGTCAATATATTGAGAGAGAAAAAATCATCAATTAAAAAATTCAGGAGAAAAATATTAGAATAAAGCAAAGGTTTAGTCAAAATCAAACCAAAAAATTACTGGCTTTGTCTACCTGCTGTTCAATTTCATTTTCCATAACTTTTCAAATCCGATTTTGATTTAAGATTCACATGCTGTATAATAATATGCAATCTTCATTATGCAGGTGATTGAACAAATATGATGCAGAAACTTGTTAAACAAAAAGGAACCTCCATGAGTGCACAACATTAATTTTAAAAGCAAGTCAACTAAAGATCACACGGACCATTTTAGTTAGACGAAAAGCAAGTATACGATACTTAGGTCTCTCATTTGCATTATCCACCATGCACACTTCATATATACATGTAAGTATGTAACAAATTTCGAACCTTATAACAGATTTTGCAAAACATGTGTCATAAATACTGAATTGTCAAAGAAAAAATAAATTCAAATGTACACCTATGAAGCCCAAATATCAAAATCTACCTTTATAAATGCAATAGCTCTTCACTCCCCCACTAATTTGAGATATTTACTGCCTTATGGCTCAAATCGTATTTTTTGCACATACATATAGAGTCCTTAAATCAAGCTTAGAAGCTCATTGCGCATTTAAGTATATAAGTCTTTAATCTATGCAAACTTAATACTAGCGGAGATGCCTGCTAAAGTACGATTCCCGAAAGCTACTAAAACTAAGGTTGTCAAACTCGAGATCCTACCTAGGATTGAAAAGGGGAAGGTAGACACGTAAAACCTAAGATCGTAACACGGATCGTAATGATCCTACCTATAATACAAAACTATATTCACACACATATATATACATATAAAGTAACATAAATAAGCAAAATCAACATTTAATTAAACTTTAATTCAAAATACTCATTTAGATTTTTTTTATTAATGTATTAATTCTCTAAAATAAAATCATAATGGAAAGTTGAAAACTTAAGTGATAAATGTTCAAGCATTCTCCAATGGCTTCATTTTAATTTGGACTGGAAGAAAAAGACAAAAATAATGAAATGGAAACTACTCCACTGAAATATATTAATTTTATAAATAAATCAGACCCACACCTCATTAGGCACCTAATGGTCACAAAAATGACACCTAAGCTTTATACTGTTGCTGTAATAATGAACCCAAGTCATATCCTTCACTTTCTAGTTCCAATCACAACATTCCAAGAAGACTTTCCAGTCGCAACACTCCACAAAGACAACTTCAGTCGCAACACTCCACAAAGACAACTTCAATCGCAGCTTTATACTGTTGCTGTCATAAAATCATAATTGTAATCATGGATTGTAAAGGATTATGGGACTTATATGTCGCTGCACCTATGTACAGTATCTTGTGGCTCAATCCCAAGTTGAATGTGTCTTAAAAAATAACTTGATGAATGTATAATTGTTATATTGAGTAACTTGTAACTATTTAAGTGCTGACCTAAAACTTGTGTTTCTATGTTAACCAAGTTTCTCTAATGAGTAGTTACTTAAACATTCTGTTTTTAAACTCTAATTAATGAGATATTGGATAACTAAATGAATAGAAGAGCAATACAAAGATGATGAAGTACTTGTCAATAAAAGAAATACCTGCAAGTGTATTTTCTGCACTTGAGAAACTGGATATTGTTGAAAGATTCCTGAAACAGTAAAAAAAATAGCATTTAACACAACAATGTATATTACAAATAATAATCATAGAGATGTATAAAAATTACAACATAACATATTATAACACTTAACACTACAAATAATAATCATTAAGTGTTATAAAAAGAAAAAAGAACTACATATATGAAGTTATATATAAAAATAAAAAAGAACTACATACCTGAGAGCACGCTCTTTGAAGGTCTTGTTTGAGCTGGGTAAGCTTTAATCTACTTGACTCAAGTTGCTGCACATAAGCCTGTTCTAACATAGAGAAGGAATACTATTTACCACTAGTCGTATTGCTGGTTCTTATTTATCAAAGAAACAAACAACGGAGAAGAATGCAAAAGTAACATTTAATCAACACCAATGCAAAGAATTAAGCAGCATATATTGCTGGTTAAAGTAAAGCATCATGGAGCACCAAAATGAAGCAAAAGAAACATTAATCAGCCTTGATTTTGACCTATTAAACATTGAAAGATGTGCCTAAAATGTTAGTATTGAGATAGGGTACTTACCGAGGTCCAACTTTCCAACATGTCTCTGGTTGTTGGACCACAAATCCTTCTACTCTCATCTTCACTTACTCTTTAGTTAGGCACCGAACTGCAGGCTGTGAAGTTCTTTAGAGATCAGTAAATGAAGTAAAATCATGCTTCCCCGGAATGTCACTTTATAAAATGCCTAAATTTTTAATTGGCTATAATGTGTTGGTGATGATGTTTACAATTTTTTTTTCTTTTTTTCTGTAAAATTTAAATTTAGATATGCTTAGCAATTATTAGCTTAGGTGTTATATAAATAGTACTGCACTTCTAACAGATAAGCCAAGTGATGGCTAGTACCAAAGTAGTTGTAGTTAAAAAGCCAAGTGTTTTGCATATTTCTTGCAGCAACACACTAGGAACAATATTATCATCTGCCATAAAAATTATAGGCTTATCACGTGATTTAGGGGAGAGCAAGAGCCATCTGAGCAAGTTTGTAGAGGTAACTATTTTTGAATTGTAGCTGCAAATGATACAAACCCTTAAGCAATTATGACCGATTATTAGCCTACGGGTTACATAAATAATACTGCTGTTGTGTTTCTAATAGAGAAGCCAAGCCAAGTGCCAGCTAGTATTAAAACAATTGTAGTTATGAAAACAACACTAAATTTAAAATTTGACAACACTGAATCAATGTCATCCACCACAAGAATTAGAGGTTATTATATATCACATGCTTCAGGGGAGAGCAATAGTTATTTGACCAAGTTTATAGGGGTACCTATTTCTGAATTAGACTTGGCGAGAATTTGATTCATTATGTTAAGAAAGTTAAATAATAAGGTCATGATGACTCACGCACCCACAATCAATTTTTACTCATTTACTCATCACATTTGAGATTCTCTGTCTCTTTTCATGGACAGCAACCTCACATGAATGCTCCTCTATGAGTCTGGGTATGAACATGTTCTCACTCACTTCTATTTGCCATTATAGAGATATCATGGTGTCATCCTAGTTAGCTAATGCGATGATAAGGACTGCCCAATTGTCAAAAGAGAGAGTTCTCATTTTTAGGGGAAAAGAAAGACAGAACGAAGGGACATTTCATGCAGCACTTTATATATATATATAGCTGTTAGTATATAATGGTGTTGTCTTCTTTGTTTAGCTGTTTGTATATAGCATTTACACCAAGTCATACTATCTAATTAAATAGAAATAACTTTATTGGAAACCAAATTAATTCTCAACAAACAGTTTACTTTTATCGAATTTCACATTTGAGGGGTAGTGAAAATCATGAATATCATTATTAAATAGAGGCAATTAGAAACAAATTTTAAAATGAAAGCAATCCCTAGACATGAGATCAATTCCAAAATGAAGAAACAAAGAAACAACAAATAAACTAATAATAGAGAGTATAAACTAGGAACACATTTGACATTTATCCCATTCAGAACAACCACAAAAAGGAGGGATAGGGGAAGAAGAGAGTCACCTCAAGCTCAGCCTGAATCTCCTCATGCTCGTTCCCAGTAGCGATTGGCAACATTTTCCAATTAATAGCAACATTTGCACGAATAGAGAAAGAATTAAACATTAGATGCAACATATAAATGAAGATAAAATAAAAAGCAAGTCCCCATATACCACTTTGATTTAATTGTAGTTTAAAAACAAAAGCAATTTAAAATTTATTGTCACAAATATTAGGACTTTAACATTTAAGAGATTTAAAGTAAATGAAAAGTCATATAAAGCCTTAGCAATCAGATGTTGCCCTGAAAAGGTCTCTTTTACCGCCTAAGACACCAATAACATAAAAAACTTTTCTAAAATCAAATAAACAAAATAAACCAAGCCATATTCAAACTTGTGATTGTGTGCCAAATACACACAGCACAAACTTTTATCCCAACCAACACCTTTTTCCTTTAGCTATGGCTTGAACTAAGGACCGTGCACCCAATCTACACAATCCACACATCAAGAGCTAGAGCCTAAGGACTGAAACTTGTGACCATGTGCCTAATCCACACATCACAAGCTTTTATCATAGCCAACACCATTTTCATGAAACAGGCTTAGCTACAGCTTGAACTCATGATCATGCGCCCAATCCACACATCAAGAACTCTACCATAAGGACTCAAACTTGTGACCGTGCGCCAACACGTGCGCCCAATCTACACATCAAGAGCTCTAGCCTAAAGGACTCAAAACTTGTGACCGTGCGCCTAATCCACACATCACGAGCTTTTATCCCAGCCAATACCATTTTCATGAAACTGGCTTAGCTATAGCTTGAACTCATGACCGTGCTTCCAAACCACACATCAAGAGCTCTAGCGTAAGGACTCAAACTTGTGACCGTGCGCCCTAATCCACACATCACAAGCTTTTATCCCAGCCAACACCTTTTTCATGAAATTGGCTTAGCTACGGCTTGAACGTATGACCGTGCACCCAATCCACATATCAAGAGCCCTAAGGACTCAAACTTGTGACCGTGTCACAAGCTTTTATCCCAACCAATACCATTTTCATGAAACTGGCTTAGCTACGGCTTGAACTCATGATCGTGCGCCCAATCCACACATCAAGAGCTCTAGCCTAAGGACTCGATCTTGTGACCGTGCGGCTAACCCACACATCACAAGCTTTTATCTCAGCCAACACCATTTTCATGAAACTGTTGTGACAACACATTACAAGCTTTTATCCAAGCCAACACCATTTTTAAGAAACAGGCTTAGCTGCGGCTTGAACTCATGACCGTGTGCCCAATCCACACATCAAGAGCTCTAGCCTAAGGACTTGAACTTGTGATCGTGCGCCTAATCCACACATCACAAGCTTTTATCCTAGCCAACACTTTTTTCTTGAAACTGGCTTAGCTACGGCTTGATCGTATGACTGTGCACCCAATCCACACATCAAGAGCTCTAGCCTAAGGACTCAAACTTGTGATCATGTGCCTAATCCACACATCACAAACTTTTATTCCAGCCAACACCAGTTTCATTTTTTTATATCCTAATCTTAACTTAACCTTGTTTAGTTCTTAATTATTATAATTAAAAGATTTACATTATACTATGGTTACCCAAGTAAACTAATTGTCTTATTCTCTAAATAATTGGTTTATATTTTAATTTCACTACGTAACATTTTATTATCCTATTGCTTTAAATAAGTTAACCCCCAACAACTAATTATTTTAAAATCTAATTCTTCTTTTATCCTCTATTATGGAAGAAATTAACTCAAATACACTTTCATTATTAGAGACTCCAAACTCTCTTGTAATATAATTATCTATTAGTATAGAGCATAATTATTGGGATGTTGTCACAAAAAGAGACATGCTATCAAAACAAACATCATTTTCTTCCACAAAAAACATGAAAAGAGAGATCAGAATACAACAAGAACACTGAAGATGCATGATTGAACCCATATATTGTTCAAACCCAGAAAAAGAAATCATACTAATGCAAAAATTTTAATCTAATTGGTAGATTTCGTACATTTCTGTTTTTCCCAAAAGGATAATCCTTCAATTCTCAACTTCCACTAACTATCTATAGGTAACAAAAGAATTATTTTCAATCACTTACAGCAATATCAGAAAAATGCGAAGATTAATAAAAAGCAGATAATAACTATGGTAAAACAAATGGAAAAAAGAAAAAAGGGATAGTAACAGGAGGAACAAGAGGAAAGAAGAATATGGTACTTATGCAGCATACCTTTTGCATGTGTGCCAGCAAACATGTAAGACTGCTTTCAAACTTCGCACATGTTCTAAGATTTTTTGGTGCTTACATTCCTAGCCAATTCATCTAATACAGGGTAAGCACCTCTCTCAAGATCTGCCACACGTGTCCAGAAAATGTACAGACAACTTCTAAAGTAATCGCCAGAACTTGAAACTCAAATGGAAGCTCAGGCTACAAACCTTCAGCAGACTCTGGCACAGGTAACCATTCGTCTGCCAGTTGAAACCTGCAGTTCACTTTCTTGTTCACCCGCAGGTCCACGAAGTTTAGGTTGACTTTTATATGGAAGTTATTGCCTGAGTTTTTCAACAAATGGTAGAACCTCCTAGCAAGGAGGATCAAGCAATAGCACTTCTTCAGCTGTGACTATAGCCTTTATAAACTCCAAATTAACAACCATTGCTTTCCCCCTGGCTGCAAAGAAGAAAAGTATATGTAATTCCTTTCTTCATCAAAATCATAATAACTTACAAATGAGGGAGGGGAAATGAAAAGAAAAAAAAAAGCTTAACAGAACC